>JAENPR010001698.1:0-122756 GCA_018135685.1 Themeda triandra
GTCTTAGAAATACGGCCGAGACCTCTTTGCCGACAATGTCCTTCTAAGTCATTTCTACCATGGTCTTAGCAAAGAAGCTGCTCTTTACCTTGACACATCTTCTCTCGAGGCTCCTTCATACACATGTCCTTTAGTGAGGGGAAGCTATCCTAGAGAAAATCCTTGAAAAGACCCCCTACACCGGGCATTTATGATGAGTTTCTGAAGAAGAAAAAGAGCCGAGCCAATCTCGACCAGCAAGAGGAGATACATGCAACCGAATCTAAAATTCCTTTAGATTCTTCTAATGATTTGGTTGCCCAAGAATCTCCCACTATGGGAACACAACCCACATTGGAAGTCGATGAGCCTCATCCTTCCACGTTCCTCTCGAGAAATCGAGGTAGATCTTTTTGAAGATTTTTGCATCGCTCAAACTTTCCAATTCAAGTAAAGCCTCTAGTGCACTCTGCACTATTTGAGGATAACGATAGTCCACCTAATGATCCCTTCTTAATGGAACACATCAAAGGACTCGGCCATCATGAGCCGTGAGTGGTTGGCAGAAATAGGAGTTATCCACAGAGGTAGCCCGAATCACTGCCCCCTCAGAGACTTTTTGTTACAACCTTAAGAGGACCACCATAGAGGCTTCTCCTGCCAGTACGGAATAAGTAATGGGGTACCTTTGCTTCTCCTGCCAGTACGGAATAAGTACAGACATGATCGAATATATGACGGCTACCTTTGCTTTGTCTAACGGTTGGGAATATTTAGTGATTGAACTGATGAAGAAGAAGCCAGCTTTCTGTTCCAATGTGGAACAACCTGCATGCATGCGGTGGTAATATATATGTGGTGCTCCACGCGATTAAAATTATGAAATCTAGAAACAAGTTTTTCAGATGGGCTATTTTCAAATTACGTATTAGGTATAAAAAGAAAAGATTGAGAATAATGAAAACAATCTGTGCCACTGAATAATACGTCAATGTATATGTATTGGCTATCAAGAATTTCTCTACTGAACAGCTCTAGCAAGCAGATTGAACTTCCAAATCGAGCAAATGCAACTCTGATCAACCTCTTGCAGACAAACTCGTGGTAGACAGCAGACACCTTAACTAGCAAGGCTCCAAGCGACCCAAAATGACGGATCATATATAAGTGGCTGTCGTTGTTTGTTATAATTAGACAGTAAACATATTTTTTTATCACAAAATAGCACTTTGAACTAGCTAAATACAAGACACTTGTGAGGCAGGCCATTCATGACGTCGTTCTCCATGCACTTCTCTCCCATTATAGCTTGAAGAAGAGAGGCATACACGCGAGAGTCCAGGAGAGCCAACAAAGTCAGTACTGCATCCTAGGCCACAAACTCTGAGCGCATGCCTGCAAAAATAGACGGTGAATTTACCTATATAAGTAAGGTATGCTATCTAACTCATACAGAGAATTCACCATTGCAATGGTCCGACAACGAGTAGCTAGCTAATAGCCACCATGGGTTCTTCCTCTACTCATAGCTTCCTCCTGCTGCTTTCCCCCTCCTGCTGCTCCTCTCTACGGTCGTCGTCGACTCCGGTAGTGCACCAACCGCAGCCCCTGCAGCTACAGCAGAGAAGTACCAGAAATGGTGCCAAGTAAGTTGCGTCGGATTCTCAGTCGTGCGTCAAGGTGATCGAGTCCATCCCAGGGATCCAAGAGGTTGATTACAACAACGCCGGCAAGGTCGCCGACTTGTGCCTGCGTTTTGCTGCCAATAAGACAACGGAGGCCAAGGGCGCTGCTGACACCTTGCTTTCTGCAGCAAAGGGCAAGCCTTCCAGTTGCCTCAAGGCCTGCACCGCCAACATCAAGTCAATGGCCGAGGTGCTGGTCAAACTCCCTGCTGGGCAGGACGACATGAACGCCTATCTCACCTATAAGGAAGTCAGGGCCAAGTTTAAAGACCAGAAACCACCAGCCTGCGAGAAGGACTGCTGGAACAATACGTCGTCATCGTCTTCAGCTGACGAGACTGGCATCGTGGACATGTTCCATGATATCTGGAATGTGGCCAAAGTTGGAAATATGCAGATCAATTATATCTTCCCTTGGCCGGATAGCGAAGATGACGATAACAGACTTTAATCTGTTTTTCTATTTTTTTTCTGTGTGTGTCTAATCCGGGTTTCTGACGGCTATATGACCATGCATGGCGTGTCATGTGAGATCGATCATCACATTACTATTTGTATTGTTTTGTTCTTTTTATTTTGTTTGAAGGCATGCATGGTCGATCTTGGGCACACACATTATATTTGATAAATTATTGTAATAGTTTTAATATAAGTTGTATAATTTATTGCAACAACGTGTGTTATGTTTGATGTTGTATATTTATGTCCATTTCAACAATAACAGGACATATCTTATCTTACTATTACTAATTAGAAGCCTCAACGGAGCCTCCACGTTAATCCTCACCCGCACGTGCTAGAAAAAGAGATAAATCAAAGAAATTCTCACAATAATTAGAAAGATCTAGCCATCAATTTTAATTGTTGTTGCTTTAATAGCCATTAGATCCATTCAGTTTTTCTAGAAAATTACCCACTTGCCATTATGAAAAGCACACACGTTAATTTTAATAGCCAATAGATCAGTTATGTTTTTCTACATAATTACCCACTTGCCATTACAAAACTTACACGTATAATATATATAATATAGATCTAATTGAAAAAGAACACTGAAATTATATGTTGCCATGCCGTAGTCAATCCCTTCCATCGCAGTCGCCGGCCATAATCACGTAGTTTCAATCAATCAGTCAGCCATCAAGATCGATCTTCCAATCCTACACTATGCTGCAGTCACGCCTTGCAATTTTTTGGCTGCCGATGTGATCGATAGCGGGTGAGTTCTCTGGAGTAGTTCTTTTGGTTGCCTAATCAATCTCCTATCTTATCTTGGACGTACAACAGGTTTCATATGTAAAGCAGTGACCGAGATACAAGACATCAAGCCGGATTATTATGTTCTCGACGTGCTAGTGCTCCACATCCCGCAGCTACATCCAGCGTCCTTTGTCAAAGCATGGATGGATCGAGCTACAGGCATGCTGTGCTTTTGCTGCACGCACGGGCTTTCAACAATATCTCTGTCCACATTATTGGCATGTGATTGTTGAGCTACAGGTATGCTACTCTTGCTCACTAATAATGTCGTGCATCCATGCCAATCTCTACTATGCAATTTTGGTCATACATATAGCAAATTTAAGTACCTCCGTGTTTATTATTAATTAATATAGGGAAATTAGACTGCGTGGGAAGCGCAGTTGGCAATCTCAAACTCATTCAAAGGAGGGAAATTGATGATAGTACATGATGACCTCTCTGAGAAAAGTCGCATAACGAAGGTCATAAAGAAGGCTAAATCTCCACATAATCCTGCATTTTTAGCACGTACAAGTATAGTATATTACTTTTAAAATAGAGTAGTAGTACTTTGCAACCGATAACGAAATCATATTTAAATTGCATTGTCAATATGTTATTTAATGAAATCCATGTACAATCCATAAACATGTCACTAAAATATTTTATTAGTATAGGAACATAAGTACATCAAGTGAAATTTATAAAAAAATAGTATATAACTATATAAAATATTTGCATTGACCAAAAGCTAGCGACACTTTAATTCTGATCGACTGAATTAGAAAACGATAAGATTTAGAAATTCGAACAATAATTAGAAACATAGGGTCTTCCATTAATTTGGAGTCCATCATCATGGTCAATACTAAACATGGTATCTATTTGTTTTAAAAAAATATCCAGACCTACCATTCAGAGGAATGCATAAAGTAACTCTTTGCTTCTAAACTACCCAACTTTGTCATTACGTAAAATAATTTAAAATTGATCAACTAAATTTTCATCCAAATTACCGATTTCCTCATTTATGAAAAGATAATTCATAACAACTCCCTGACTTTGCATCTCAACTACACACCTCTACAATTACAAAAGATAATTTAAAATAATTTTCTATTATATATAAATTATCCACATGTGGCATTAGGAAAGGTACTACAAAGTAACTCATATGTTTGCATTCAAAATACCGATATACACAATTGAAGTAACATATAAATTACCACACTTAATTTGTATCTAAATTACCCACATCAGGCATCCTAAAAATAAATAATAATATAAAACTATCTCAAATCTACTTATAAATACTAAAAGTAAGTCATCAACAAAAATAATTTAATGTCCAGTTACACATTGGGATAAATATTTATTTTAGTAGTTTAACAAGTGTGTAAAAATTATCTATGAAAAGTTGTGTAGAAATGTTCCCTTAACAAAACAATCTAGACACTGACAATTAACTTTAAGTTATATCATATTAATATTGTATGTCATAATAAATTCCATATGTTGTTGTTCCAAATAGATTTATAAATTTAGCTAATATAAGCACTCTATATTTTATAAGACAATGCTACTGCAAATAATTTTTATGTGAGAGTGTTGTGGTGCATTTATACAATAAGGGCCTAAGATAATAACCAGACCTATAACATTTTAAATAAAACAATAGATAAAAATTGTTAATAAAGTATAAAATATGCACTAGAAATTCACTTAACATGTGGATAAAAAGAATTGCAATATGTAATCTATAATTTGAAGCCCACTAGAAAAACATAATCTCATGAAATTCGACAAAAATATGAAGCATCTCGGTTTAAAAATTGTGTAAACAATAAATAAATTCAATAATAATAACCATAGGAACTTGCTATTTTCTAAATAATTACCCACATCTATGAATGTGTAAACCAATGTAAGGTCCAATGAATGTTTATTTAAATTACCACTTATGCTATTAGATAAATAATAATCCAACCCCTTAACTTTACATTAAACTTATCATTATAATTTCCACAAACATATATGTATTTCTACATTAAACTTATTTTTGGATGGGAAAATATTAAAATTTGTTAAACTACATGCATGCCATATACTTGCATACGTGATACATAATTAAATGTACGTTATATTAAGCAATCATGTAAAAAGACTTCCCACAATATTGATACTAACAAATTATTAAAATATAAATAATCATGACATTTAATTTATACACTTAAGTAAAACATTTTAAATATGTTAATGAATAGTATAATGCTTACTGTGTGAATAACTCTTTGGCCATAAAATTCAAATGTCTTAACAAATGGGGAGAATATTGTAGACTACAAGTTCCTATGTTTATTGTAGTTAAGAATGCAATCACTGCCCAAATTCTTTAAGTACCAATAAATACATGAAAAACATACAAATCTGTAATTATCTACCATAATTAAATAAAACAACCCAAGTATCGGAGTGCTTATTGTGTTCAAAAATGAATAAAAGAAAAAAGTATGATTTAATACAAATATTGTTAATATTTCATAGCCATTAAACAATAAATTAATTATTAAATCTCTTATAAGATTCTGGCCGTGCGAGAGCACGGGTTGATGGACTAGTTTGTCATAACGGCGGTGGCCATCAATCTATAAACTCGCCATCAGTAACCATTAGATCTACTTTATTCTATAAAAATTACCCACCTTTGCCATTATTATTATTTTATAGATAAAAATAAAAAAATCTATTTTTTAAAATCTACGTGTATTCATCTGCTCAAGAAGATTTTCCGACGGAGGAAAGTTTACACGGCACCGCCTACGGATGGACCCACGCTACACCCGCCGCCGTGCAGCTGCGATCCCTGGGCCAAGCAAGCAAGAATAACCAACACCGCAGGCACACGTGCTGGCTCCATCGATCGGATGGATCCACGCTACACCCGCCTCCGTGCAACTATCATCGCTGTGCGCCAAGCAAAAGCAAGAATAACCAACACAGCAGGGCAGCAGGCACGTACTGGCACCATCGATCGCCACCGTGCCTACTCCTTCCACATGGAGGTGCTGATGTGCATGGCATGTACTGGGCTGGCAGTCCGGCAAATAAAGGTCTGCACTCGATCCACTCCCAATTTATTTGTTGAACTGATTGTGGTTCTCATTGACGAGGAAGTCTCCGTGGTGTTATAGCCTATATATGTCATGTTTCGTCATGCAGTTTCCCGTTGATTATTTCTATATGTAGCGACATGGCCACGAAGTGCGATCCAGTAATATGTTTGTGTCAGGCAACTGTACTTTCCCCATATTGGTTGCTTTCATACATAATACATAAAATGAAATTGTATTGTGGTGATGAAGGGACTTATAGGAAGTACAATATGACATGAATTAATGTTTGATGGTGTTTATTGTCGCCTGTAGAGGCATAGCGTGATCACCATCATTGAGTGTTTGAACTTACATGTAGGCAAAATCATTTGCAATTAGTCTATTTGCATCGGCTATTTATTTTGATCACTTTTGTCTCCTGCAACATAAATGATATGATACTTATTAATTAACCATTAGGTATAATTTTTATTTTAACTTTAATGTCCTTGAATAACTTCACTTAAATAAGTTTTGATATAATCCTTATTGAGCATCATGTATATTTTTCAATAAAATAATAATAAAGTTTTTCTTTAAACAATCGGCAGGAAATCCTCCTACCTTTTCTCTGGTTTCAAGGGATCTCAACCCTGAGAGTGCAGGAGAAAACGAGTGCCTCATCTGATAGACATAATAAAAAAGGCTCTCGGATCATTGATACCTATGGATGCGGCCGGCTGCATGGGGAATACCAGGCCTCAGCTCTTCATCAATGACATACAGCTTTCTGGTCGCTATGGAAGATTGGAGTGAAAGAATTTATCAGTAGCACCAACTGCAAGCACAAGCAGGTTGTGCACGAGCAAGATGGACATGGACAACGCGTTGAGCAGTATCTTCATGATTAACAAAAATACCCTAAAATCCAAGCATCAAGAAAATTTATCAACGACTTTTAGTCTAACACGTGAGCATACATATGAAGGAAATGGTGCACCGATTAATGATGTTCAATCTAGCCGCATCAAGGGGATGGATGGACGGGTGTGCGCCATCATTATGGGATTGATGAGATCTATGTCAAAGGGAAGGCTTCAACACATAGGCCACTGGTGCCATGACATCTACATTACCGTCGGCACCAGCCACATCTATGCACTGAAAGTATGACCATCTTACTAGATCCCATAATTATAATTAAATTTATCTACCCACGGTATGATACTTATTGATGATTATGTATAATTTATATTTTTATTTGCACAGATTAGTTCACACAAATAAGTTTTGATATAATACTTATTGATCATCATGTATAATTTGTTTTATTAACTTAATAACAATATTTTTGAACCATCGGTAAGGGAGCCGCTTACCTATATTTTTAACCGATCGAATTCAACCCCATGGGGATTCGAACCTATCCTAGAGTGCTACTGTGAAGCTCTACTAACTAGGTTAGAGGCCCATTCACAACTCAATAATAATGTACTAAATTATCTTGAATTACATACTACTATTGTTAAAAAATTAGGGGACCATGAACCCTGGAGTTATCAATAAAACCCATATGAGAAAAGTCAAACCTCCAGAATTATAAAAGATAACTAAACCAATATAATAATATTTTTTTGTAAATCATAAATTTCTATTATTATGAAAGATAATGTAAAGTAATATATATCTATATAATTTGCACCTAAAGTTTCCACCTCCCAACCATTATTAAAAAAATACGAAAGTTTCTCAAAAGCTATTACAAACAATAACTCAACATCCATAAGCTAAAACATACATTAGTATCAAGAATGTTTTTATAGGCTTATCTATAATGAAAATATATCCTTAGAAAATTATGTAGTAATGACACTTGCAACTCACTTTATGTTATATTAACACTCATGACGATAAATTTTATAAGTTGTTGTCCTGAAAAAAAAGTTCAAACAATTTGATCAAAACAATATATCATATGAATCTTAGTAACTTAATTTATGAACTATTTGTTTAATAAGAAATACTAATATGATATAAAAATTTAAAATCTTAAGTGCCATGGTACATCCTGAAATAACCATTTATGACATAGTCAAAACTAAGAGCATCTCCAACAACTCCCAATAATTCACTTGGTATATCTTGTGTTATAGCAACTTGGTATTTTATTTCCCAAGTGAAAAAAGGCTCTCTCTCCAACAATATGCTATTCCAACTTGGTAAATCCTGTGATGAACACTTTGCAGATTAACCCCTGAACTTTCCCAAAATCAATCAAGGGCGTATCTATAATTCTCTGTGTCTAGTACTTTTTCAGAAAAGTCCGGAAAAGAAAATCTATCATGTGTTTAGTCCCTGTGGCTGAGTCGAGGCTGTAGAGGCCGTGCTCCCGCGCGTGCTCCGGCACCGCGGCCCCTCTGACCCACCGCCGCGCCCCAGCCCTGACCCCGTGCAGCTGCTTTTTGCGTCGCCGACGAGCAGCGCCGCGCCCCAGCGCCGTGCAGCTGCGGTGGCGGGAGTCGCGTGGGAGGGAAAAACACTGATGCGCGCACCATCCGATACGCGCGCGGAGGCTACTTTTTGTTGGGAATATGCCCTAGAGGTAATCATAGAGATAATGATATTCCGCATGTATCCATGATATGTAATGTGTCCATTGAATATCCATTAAAGACAACTTGTATTGATTGGCAATTATGTGAATTGTTTGTGGAACTCTTTTACTTGTATGGTTATTCTATATTTGTCCACGGGTCGGAGTTCATGTGAGGGCACACATGAATACTAGACTAGCACATGTATTAGTTGATGACTATGTTTCACTAGTCATGGACATGGAAATGTCGAACTAATAATGTGGGCACATGTATGACATGTAGGCTAGACTGACCCAACATGAGATTGTCTCTATACACATCATATACGTTATGTCCTTTGACTTGAGATTGTTGTATGTGC
Source organism: Themeda triandra (assembly GCA_018135685.1). NCBI lineage: Eukaryota > Viridiplantae > Streptophyta > Magnoliopsida > Poales > Poaceae > Themeda > Themeda triandra. The sequence continues at coordinate 8,957 of JAENPR010001698.1, forward strand.
TCGAGATGTGTATCGACTTGCTTAGGGACTGACAAACGCTACTCCGTTACTGGGTAGTTATAAAGGACGTCTTCGGGTTTGTCGAGAAGCATGCTATTGACGGTGATTAAGTATCAATTTTATACCGTCAACACAGCAAGAGAAAGGACTAAAATGAGTTTATCTATTAGATATAGGGGTTACACTGACAGAATTCCATGAGTTTTGGTGACTGTCTATTTCTGCAGGGGGTTATCAACAAAAGAACCAAAAGAGGCCCACATATCGGGATTACATAGAGATAAAGACCGAACGGGTAAAATTGTGTACTCTAGAAGACTCCAGAAGACGACCCTGCAAACCTGGGCCCACCTGGCAGCTGCACAGGGGTGGCCGCCTAGGTGGCAGGGGCGGCCGCCCCTCCACCTCAACCAATCAGGTTGAGTCTCGCGGATTATGCCTCCACCGCCTTTAAGGATGAATAATAATCGTCCATTTAGGTCGGTTTGATCCAAGGGGCTGTGGTGCATTCTAGGGGGCTATATATTGAGCCCCGACCCCACGAGAAACCCTAGTTCATTCAAGAGTTCATTCTCTCATCTGAATTCGGAGAAGCTTTGAGCCACCATCTCAATTAGAGCTCCATAGTTTAGTAGCATAGCTACATAGGAATAGATCTAGAGGGAATCAAGCCTAGCTTGGAGTCCGGATACGTCGAGTTCTTGGTAATTCCCTCTACATTCTTGTAATATTCATCATTGTTCATGATACTATGAATAGTACTTTATTCTATTCTATTATATGAGAATTGACTTTGCTCTATTTGATTATGTTCTCAATTATATTGTTCTTAGTTTACTTTGATTATATGTTTAGCATAGTTGGACTAGAATTATGTTTATGCATAGGATCGTATAGCGCTTGCTCATTAGATCGATGGGTGAGTGGTAAATATTGTGTAGGCGTGGTGCCTAGGCTGTATTTATCTCGCGATTGCACCCTATATTCCGGATCGTGAGGTAGATCGCGGGAGTGACAGTCTGTTGAGTCCTTTGTAGCCCTTCTCCGAGTATAGGTCTAGCGGAACAAACCTATTACATTGAAGTCATTGCTATGTCTCTAGTCTTCTCTCGGTAATATCACTATGCATAGATGTAACATTTTCCCGCCATGATTGCTAGATGTTCTTGCACTAATCATTGTATGCTTTGACTCTATAGTTAGAATAACATAGGATTATACCCTAGATCGTCCTAGTCCATGCTAGTGTTATAAACTTAAGAGTGCTAAGTTGAGATGGTTACTATTATTTTATGTGGCTAAATGCTCTCATTTATCTTATGTCAATTATCATTCATTCCTATATTTTATGTGACACTTACCCTGTATGAGATGATTGATACAGATAGGGTTAAGGTCTCCATTATCGTATTGCTCATCACCCATTATCCAGTGCATTCCCTTCCCAGTGGTAAAATTATAAATAACGATACCTGGATTACTCCTGGTTAAAATGCTACATCGGTATTATCTGTGCGCTTGCGGATCCCATATTTATTTCAAGGAGTAGTTGCATTTATTAGTACCAGCATTTTTGGCGCCATGTTGGGGATGACAACCTAACACTGAGTGGCGTTAGAAATGTCAACACATGCTATGAGACATAGACAATCAAGATGGGATTTGCCCCTTTCTGATGAGAGTGATATCACTGGATCACTCAAGTGATTGGATCAACAAATGCATGGCCGTGCTTGGGTTAAGTGTTAACCCACGAGTTGAACCAAATATCATGAGGCAAGGGAGTAAGTTGTATGCGGTCGTGGTGGTTCGTCTGATATGATCATTTGCGTTCATATAGGAGTTGTCATGCCTTGCTAGAGGCCGTCGCCTATTGGGTGAATAGGAGTATTCGGCCCATGTCTATGTGGGCGTGAACCCATAGGGTCGCACGCTTAAGAGGCTGGAAGCCTAATTCGGGTTGGACCCGAATTAGACAAGGCTTAGGGTTTCTAATGGGCCTTCAACTCGGGAGCACAGGAGAGACGCCTATATAAGAAGAGGGGAGGGGCACGGCCAGACCTAATCCACATCCTTTGGCTTCCACCATCGCCCTCCACGCTCTCGCCTTCGCTCCTCGCGGACCTAGCAGTCCGGAGGCACATCGCTTCTCCCTCGTACATGTGTGATACCTCGGAGGTGCTACATCTGGAGCACGAGGACGAACCGCAAGTGGTGGGAGGAGTTGCTGGATGACCACACAACTGCACGGCACTGCTGCGACGCGTTCGACTACATCGAGTCGTCTTCCGCTGCATCTGCGCGTCTAGTGGTAATCTCGTAACCTGTAACTAGCAGTAGATCCTGGGATATGAGGTAGAAAAGTTTTGTTTTCCGGCTAGTGTAGCACCCTCATAACCCTACAGTGGTATCAGAGCCTGGTTCTGCATCGTTATAGGTTCTGGATATTGCAAATGGTGATATGCGCAGTTGTAATGAGTCTCTGATCTTGGTTCATGGTCTTGCCGCGTTGGTCTTGTAACGATCTACTCGTACCGGTCGGAGTTCCGCCATCCGAGTTAAGTGATACATGTAAATCTAGTCACGACGAGTTTGAGATCAATCAGATTGATCGAACTGAACCCTAGATCAAGTGCCTAGCGCATGTGTTGTGCGGCGGTGGCAGATTGGATCTGTTGCCGGGCGCCGGGTTGCCGAGAAAAGTTCTGTTCGTAAAATGGCCATAACTTTTCAACCGTAACTCGGATGGAGACGATCCTTAAACAAAAGTTGTAGACAATTTCGAGACGGAACCAACCAAAACCAACTTTGTCGAATTCGACGAGATTAGAATTGCAAAATAAGGTCCACAAAATAGAGTTTTTCGCGATTTACTTTTTGAAGTCGGAATCGTTTAACTCTGTTTTGCAGGTTTTCGTGACTGGTATAGCCCTTATGTGTATGTGATGCATGTATGTAATTAATTCATGGCTTGCATGTCATGAGGATGACAATATGGGCTGGAGCCATATAGATATTGTCAAAATTATTGTAATGGCTGCGTGCCAATCTGTGATGATCCTATCCGTGACGATGTAATTTTAATTCACTAGCTTTGGTGTTAATGATAGTTAGTCATGGTGGATTCGTCACTAAAGGATGGCATACATGGATCATGGAGATGGAGATCCCCATGATGAACTGATTGAAGAGATGGAGATCTCAAAAAGAATAATGGGCTATACCAAGTCATATACGTGTTTATGCGTTCTTACCGTGTTCTACTTTCACATGCTATAATGTTTTTGTCTACATTCGTGCGGTAGTTAAGTAGAACGATCCTCGATAATGTTTGAGTTCGTGCTCCCCCAAATCTTGCACTTTGTCACTATCTTGTACAATCGGTGGTGGGTCTATGAAATTAGGGTGCCACCGATTTTCCTTGACTAGACAGTTCGTATCGGATACTTACGCGGAATGTTTGGTTGCTTGAATGAGGTCATCCGAACGCTTGGGGACCTTGGAGCATAAGAAGTTGGTAACCCAAGCATAGAGATGCTATCCAACAAAAAGAGTCATATGCGATATGATTAGCAAAGAGTTGCTTACCGATCTACCATGTCTTCTAGCGGTGATGCTAAAGCTCACTAGTTGACTTGTTAGTTGTGGGTCTTGAATCACTATGTTTCAATCGAGGGATATTGATTTTAGTGGGAGTAGATTATATTTGATATTATTTACTCTATCATGGATACTTTGTCTTAGTATTTTGCATTACTTTTGTTGTAGATTAAATGGCGTCTTCTAAGCAACCATTTACTTTGCGTTCGATTCTTGAGAAAGATAAGTTGAATGGAACAAACTATGCGGATTGGATCCGCAATCGAGAATTGTTCTCGGGCCGAGAAAAAGGAGGATTATCTAGACAACCCCTTACAGATGAGCCTGCGCAGATGCACCTCTTGAGAAAAATGCTTACAAGAAAGCATGTGATGCTGATCTTGAGATAAGCTGCCTTATGCTTGCATGCATGGAACCCGATCTGCAGATGCAGTTCGATAACAAACATTCAGTGAATGATATGATCATGGCGCTTGAGGATATGTTCCAAACTCAAGCTAGGACTGAAAGGTTCAATGTCTCTAAGGCGCTTGCTAAAACCAAGCTAGCAGAGGGTGCAGCTGTTGGGCCACACGTAATCAAGATGGTTGGTTACACTCAGAGGTTGGAGAAGCTAGGCTTCCCAATTGGCCCAGAGTTGGCTACTAATTTCATTCTCTCGTCTCTGCCGCCTAGCTATGGAAACTTCATCTCGAACTACCATATGCATGGGGCGGAGAGGGGTTTGAATGAGTTGTGTGGCATGCTGAAAACAGCAGAGGCAGACATTAAGAACCAGGTTGGTGGCCAAGTGTTGGCAGTCCAGAACAAGCCTAACTTTAAGAGAAAGAAGGGCTGGGGGAAGAAAAAGGGCAAGGCTAAAGATGAGATCTCCAAGCCAGCTCCGCCCGCCCCTAAACCTGGACCATCGGCTGATGCTAAATGTTTTCATTGTGGTGGGAAAGGTCACTGGAAAAGAAACTGCAAGCAGTACTTGGCATCCTTAGAGAAGGACGGCGGTAGTAAAGGTACTCCCGCTAATACGCTTGTTGTTTATGTTACAGACATTTTCCTCGCTAACTCTTATATCAATTCTTGGGTATTTGATACAGATCGGTTGCTCATATTTGCAATACGATGCAGGGAATGATAAGAAGTAGGAGCGTGGAGAAAGGAGAGGTTGATTTCCGCGTGGGCAACAATGCAAGAGTAGCGCGTTGAACGTTGGGACAATGCAACTTCATCTACCATTAGGATTTATATTGGAATTGAATAATTGTTATTTTGTTCCTAGCTTAAGTCGAAACATTGTGTCGCCTTCATGTTTGATGAAGGATGGTTATTCATTTGTGAGTAAAGCAATGGTTGTGTTATCTCAAAGAATGATATGTTTGTGGCTTTTGCATCCATTGTGAATGGATTATTTATTTTAAATCTTGATGATGCACAATGCCCGTAATGTTAATGCTAAAAGGCCTCGGCTTAATGAGTTAAATCCTACATATATGTGGCATTGTCGTTTGGGTCATATAAGTGAAAAACGCATGAAGAGGCTCCATGATGATGGACTTCTAACTTCGTTTGATTTTGAATCTTACGAGACATGTGAGGCTTGCCTATTAGGCAAGATGACCAAGACGCCTTTCTCGGGTTTTCCGAGAGAGCATCCGACTTGTTGGAACTAGTACATACCGATGTATGTGGACCAATGAGCACGACAAGCCTAGAGGCGGATTTCAATACTTCATAACTTTTACTCGATGATTTTAGTAGATATGGTTATGTCTACCTAATGAAGCATAAGTCTGAAACATTTGAAAAGTTCAAAGAATTTCAGAATGAAGTAGAGAATCAACGTGGCAAGAAAATTAAGGCCTTGCGATCTAATCGTGGAGGTGAGTATTTGAGTCACGAGTTTAGCAATCATCTTAAGAGTTGTGGAATTGTTCCACAGCTTACGCCACCTGGAACGCCACAAAGAAATGGCGTGTCTGAGCGGCGTAATCGGACTTTGTTGGACATGGTTCGGTCTATGATGAGCCAGTCGGACCTACCTTTATTGTTTTGGGGATACGCTCTAAAAACAGCTGCTTTCGCATTAAATAGAGTACCATCTAAGTCTCGTAGTTAAGACACCATATGAGATATGGTGGGAAGAGTCCTAGTTTGTCTTATCTAAAAATTTGGGGTTGTGAAGTTTATGTCAAACGGCTTATATCAGATAAGCTAACACCCAAATCGCAGACAATTTTTTTTTGTGGGATATCTGAAGGAAACTTTGGGATATTACTTCTACAACCGCTTAGAGGGCAAAGTGTTTGTTGCTCGAAACGGTGTTTTCTTAGAGAAAGAGTTTCTCAAAAGAGAGGAGTGGACAAAAGATGTATCTTGAAGAAGTTCAAGATGAGCCAGTCGAGAAGGACTCTACGAGTGATGCTAATGTAGCAGAACAAGTTGAGATGCCCGTGGCCACTGAGACACCTCCACAACCACGAAGATCAGCAAGACTTCACGAATTGCGTGGGGATCTGTTATTGTTGGATGATGACGAACCTGCAACATACGCAGAAGCTATGATGGACTCAGATTCCGAGCAATGGCAGAGTGCCATGAGATCTGAGATAGATTCCATGTAAGATAATCAAGTTTGGAACTTGGTTGACCCGCCTAATGGTGTTAGACCCATCGAGAGCAAATGGATCTATAAAAAGAAGAAAGATATGGATGGAAATATTCACGTCTATAAAGCTCGACTTGTCGCAAAGGGTTTTCGGCAAGTTCAAGGAATTGACTATGATGAGACATTCTCTCCAAGAGCGATGCTTAAATCTATCCAGATCATTCTAGCAATAGCCGCCTATTTTGATTATGAGATTTGGCGAGATGGATGTTAAAACAACCTTTCTAAATGGAAATTTAGAGGAGGACGTGTATATGATACAACCCGAGAGTTTTGTTGATCCAAATAATGCTAGAAAAATATGCAAGCTTAAGAAATCTATTTATGGGTTAAAGCAAGCATCTCAGATTTGGAACATTCGTTTTGATGAGGTTGTCACAGGGTTTGGCTTCCGTCGAATGAAGAAGAGCCTTGTGTTTACCAATAGGCTAGTGGGAGCGCTGTTGTGTTTCTAATCTTGTATGTGGATGACATACTATTGATTCAGAAGGACATTCCTATGTTGCAATCTGTAAAGACTTCACTGAATAATAGTTTTTCTATGAAGGATTTAGGAGATGCAGCATACATCTTGGGCATTAAGATCTATAGAGATAGGTCAAAAAGGCTAATAGGATTATGCCAAGATACATACATTGACAAGGTGTTGAAATGGTTCAACATGGAGCAATCCAAGAAAGGGTTCTTGCCTATGTCACATGGTATGCGCTTTAGCGACAAACAATGTCCTTCATCAGATGAAGAGCGCAAATGCATGAGTAAGGTTCCATACGCTTCGGCAGTTGGTTCCATCATGTATGCCATGATATGTACTCCCCCAGATGTCTCATATGCTCTAAGTGTTGTGAGCAGGTACCAAGGCAATCCTGGTGAGAGTCACTGGACGCTGGTTAAAAACATCCTTAAGTACTTGAAAAGGACTAAGGATGAGTTCGTAATCTATGGAGGTGACGAGGAGCTCGTTGTAAATGGTTACACCGATGCTAGCTTCCAAACTGATGTAGATGATTCACAATCTCAATCAGGTTTTGTGTTCACAGTAAATGGTGGTGCAGTAAGCTGGAAAAGTTCCAAGCAGGAGACAGTGTCCGATTCTACAATAGAAGCCGAGTACATTGCAGCTTCCGAAGCTGCAAAGGAAGGTGTTTGGATGAGGCGTTTCCTCATTGATCTTGGTGTGTTTTCTAATGCGGCTAGCCCATTGAATCTACATTGTGACAACAATGGGGCGATAGCGCAGGCTAAGGAGCCAAGGAATCACCAGAAGAACAAACATGTACAACGGAAATTTCACCTCATTCGACAGTTTATCAGCGAAGGTGAAATTAAGATGTGCAAAATACACACGGATTTGAATGTAGCAGATCCGTTGACAAAGGCCCTTCCATGACCTAAGCATGAGGCGCACATAAGGTCTATGGGGATTAGACATCTTAGAGATTAACTCTAGTGCAAGTGGGAGACCGTTGGGAATATGCCCTAGAGGTAATCGAGAGAGATGATGATATTCCGCATGTATCCATGATATGTAATGTGTCCATTGAATATCCATTAAAGACAACTTGTATTGATTGGCAATTATGTGAATTGTTTGTGGAACTCTTTTACTTGTATGGTTATTCTATATTTGTCCCTGGTCGGAGTTCATGTGAGGACACACAGAATACTAGACTAGCACATGTATTAGTTGATGACTATGTTTCACAAGTCATGGACATGGAAATGTCGAACTAATAATGTGGGCACATGTACGACATGTAGGCTGGACTGACCCAACATGAGATTGTCTCTATACACATCATATACGTTATGTCCTTCGACTTGAGATTGTTGTATGTGCTCGAGATGTGTATCGACTTGCTTAGGGACTGACAAACGCTACTCCGTTACTGGGTAGTTATAAAGGACGTCTTTGGGTTTGTCGAGAAGCATGCTATGAGACATAGACAATCAAGATGGGATTTGCCCCTCTCGATGAGAGTGATATCACCTGGATCACTCAAGTGATTGGATCAACAAATGCATGGGCCGTGCTTGGGTTAAGTGTTAACCCACGAGTTGAACCAAATATCATGAGGCAAGGGAGTAACTTGTATGTCGTCGTGGTGGTTCGTCTGATATGATCATTTGCGTTCATATAGGAGTTGTCACGCCTTGCTAGTGGCCGCTGTCAGCTATTGGGCGAATAGGAGTATTTGGCCCATGTCTATGTGGGCGTGAACCCATAGGGTCGCACGCTTAAAAGGCTGGAAGCCTAATTCGGGTTGGACCCGAATTAGACAAGGCTTAGTGTTTCTAATGGGCCTCCAACTCAGGAGCACATGAGAGACGCCTATATAAGAAGAGGGGAGGGGCGCGGCCAGACCTAATCCACGTCCTTTGGCTGCCGCCGTCGCCCTCCACGCTCTCGCCTTCGCTCCTCGCGGACCTAGCAGTCCGGAGGCGCATCGCTTCTCCCTCGTACGTGTGTGATACCTTGGAGGTGCTACATCTGGAGCACGAGGACGAACCGCAAGTGGTGGGAGGAGTTCCTGGACGACCACGCAACTGCACGGCACTGCTGCGACGTGTTCGACTACATCGAGTCGTCTTCCGCTGCATCTCGCGCGTCTAGTGGTAATCCCGTAACTTGTAACTAGCGGTAGATCCTGGGATATGAGGTAGAAAAGTTTTGTTTTCCGGCTAGTGTAGCACCCTCATAACCCTACACTTTTTTCCAAGTTGGGAAAAATACCAAGTGGATTTAGGGAGTTGTTGAAGAGGTGTTTTTAAGTTTTTGCCAAAAATAGAATGCCAAGTAGATTCAGGGAGTTGCTGGAGATGCTCTAAGAGGGTAGAATAGGACCTAGAACAATCTATTAATAAAACAAAACATAAAAAAAATGATACAATAAGCTTTAAAATGTTAAGTAGATCAAGAGGGCTAAAATAAGAGTTTATACACTTTAAGTTTATTATGTTTCAACTAAATACGTATGGTAATAAAAAGATTAATCAAACAAATTGTTATTATGAAAATAGTAGGAAAAAGATAAATACTCCAAATTATATAAAATCTAAAATATTTTGCAATCAATTCGATAGACTATAATAGCACTGTAAAAATTTCTATTTTATATGAGAAAATAAGCTTAAAGTTTGGGGGAAGATTCAAAATTTTTGTTTATGTTGTAAAAATAGACATTGCAGCTTAAAGCTATCGTAGTTTAAGCAAATATTTCAACTAAATGTATGTTGGGGAGACACAGAGTTGCTATTTAAAGAAAAAACGATGGATATAGATACAAAAAAATACTAATCAATATTTGATAGATTGTCATAATGCAATATAGACTATAGGGTATCTATTACAGTTATTATTTTAGAATGTATTAGTGAAGAGAAAAAGAAATTTAATATAAGTAATTATTATGGGTTAGTGTACTATAATATTCTAACCCGTGCGAGAGCACGGGTCGGTGAACTAGTAATATTAATTACACGCACCAATATATCTCTGTGTGCCGAAAGTCGTCCATCTCACGGGGCAGTCTATTCAGAGGATGCATTGCCCGTGGCTAACACCTAGGTTGCCCTTGCCAATGGTGCAGACACATCAATGCCCTGCTCAGGCCATGGAGCTGGCAATACGGACGGCGTGCACGAATGGCCATAGGATGCTTCTCCGTGCTAGGTCCTTGCTATGGAAGACAATATCTTCCATTTTCTCCGGTGTAACACCCTAAAATTTGCCTTTTTCAAAATAGGGTTTAAAATAATTTTTGGTGAATTTTTGTGCTCATGAAAATTTAGGAAAAATAATATTTTTGTCAAAATAAAATTTATCCTAGTGTAGAAACATGTTGATGCATTCATGCTGCTGCATATTTTATTTTGTAATGTGTGGTTTTTACCAAAATTTAGTTTGTATTCAAAACCCTTTTGAAACTCCATTTGAAAAGTGATTCAAACAAAAGAAAAACCATTTCTTTTTATTCCTTCTCATTCTCCATTTTGGCCCGAGTAGGCCCAACTCACCATTTTCCTCTTCCTTTCAGCTTGGGCCGCCGGTCTCTTCTCTCCTCGGTTGGCCCAACCCGCGCTGCCTCCTCCCCTCCATTTCTTCTGGGCCGCGCGCTCCTTTTCCCCTCCACCTCGGCCCGTTGGCCAGTTTCCTTGTCGGGCCGCTGCTGCTGGTCATCTTCACTTAGGCCACGCGCGCGCTTTTCTCTCCTGGGCCGCCAACCTGTGAGTGGACACGGCCCATGTCGGCCGAGCCCGCGAACCGCGCCGCGCCATGCTCCCTCCTCTCAGTTTCGCTGATGTCGGGCCCCCATCTGTCAGCACCTTCCCTCTTCTCCCAGCTCGAGTCCGAGCCGGACATGGCCGGCAGAGTCCCGCTCCGCCCCGACTTCCCCGTGCCTTCGCATGCACCCCAAGAAGCCCCGCCCCCATAAATACTGAGCCCCCCGCGCCGCGCCGCCCTCGCCAAGCCCTAGCTCCGCCCCGCCAAGCCGCCACCCAAAACCCTAGCCGCCGAGAGCACCCCCTTCGCCATCGCGCCGTCAAAACGCCGTCTCGTGCCGCACTTCTCCAATTAGGATAGCCGCCGGCCTTCTCCTCGCTTCTACGAGCTCGCCAAGCTCTAGCTCGCTCGATTTCGTGTACCGGGTTGAGCTCCCTGCCTCGCCGAACAGTGGTCGCCGCCGGTTCGCGTCGCTCGCCGTCTCCCGACCTCCTCCGTCCTCATCTTCCACCTAGGTGAGTAGCCCTGGTCCCCCTCGTTCGATTAGTGCCGGTCCCGAGTAGTCTCGTGGCCGGAATCGCCGGTCCTACTTTCGCCGGCGAGCTCGAGCTCACCCTCGGCCATGGCGCCGCCGCGCGGTCAGCTTCCTCGGCCGGACGCCGCCCAGTCGCCGCCCTCCCCCTCGGCAATCTGATCTCAGCCGCGCAGTCCCGATCCAACGGCTCTAGGCGGCCGATACCCCTTCGGGGGCAGATTTTGCGAAAGACCCCCTCCAGTTTCCCAAATCCATTTAAGAATCCTTGGCGACTTTGGCCAAGTACGTCTTCTCTTTTGGAAGGCGTATTTTCCTTTCGCTCAAAATACGTTTTCTTCACTGGAAAACGTACTTCCTATTTTAACAGATCCAAAGTAAGTTTTCTCCTTCGGAAAACGTAATTTCCTCGATACGCTTTCAACTATTTACAGTTTTGCCACTGATTTTCAAATGCTTATAACTTCTCCGTTTTAACTCCAAATTAGGTCGTTAAATAGGCGTTGGAATCGTCTCAACGTGAACTTTAATTTAATATCACTTTTAGATTTGTTTGAAACTTTTGAATTTTGAGTTCAAATTTAATTCAATTATTTTATAATAGGAAATCTTGTAAAATCCATAACTTCTTCGTTCTAGCTCCGATTTCGAGTGATCTTTACGTCTGTGTGATCGTGGTGACGTGTAGATTATTTCTAAAAGCTTTTCAAACTATTTTTCTATGATTGGTCTACTGCTCTAATTTAGTCCTATTGTTTGCGTGTCTCGTCGGTGAGTTCACGTTGGCAATCAAAAAGAGGTGAAGATCCAGAAGCCGATCTACCGAGTTGGAGTTTTGAAGAAGGATCGCAGTCTAAGGCAAGTATAGCTTGTATTATCTTTTTATGACCATGATCCCCTGACATGATTAAGTAATTATGCAACTTTAATTACGATGGCTTATTTGAGGTGATCATATGGGACTAACGTGCCGCTGTGAGGGCTATATGGCTCTGGCTTTAGCTCAGTATGAGGACCTTTTCTAGCTTGTTAGTGGTTACCCAAAAGGGTGCCAATGGGGCTCCAATCTGTATGATCCCGGGTAGGGTTCATGCTTATTGATGAGGAAACTTAGCGGCCCTAACTTGTTAGACGAACCTTTGAAAGGCTTCATAGTGAAACCCTGCTTGCACACCTAGGTAGTGTGTTTGAGGAGTCGCGACCTCTAGCAGATGGGAATCACGACTCACAGGGAAAGGGTACAACTTTGCGCAGAGCTAATCGATTAATCGTCCGTGCCCACGGATAGGGCGGCCTTGAGACATGGCAATATAAGTTATCAACCACTTAAATTATGTTTTAATGATGATTAAGTTACTTGTATCATGCCTATTGATCATGAGGATATGAGAAGTGTACTTGTTATGCTTGCGGAGTTCTTCTTGGACTCACCCCTTGCAAACCCTACCACCACAGGAGAAGTATAGGCTTGTGATCAACCAGTCAGTTGGATCCAGAGGAGTCAAGTTAATACCCGAAGTTTAAGAGTTGTCTTCCGCTATTTGCTTCCTAAGGTTACCTCTTTTTCTTAAGTTCGTTAAGCATTACGAATTGATATCACCCCTTATTTATAGCTATATGTGAGATTTGACCTTTAAAGCTCACATATAGTGCATATCTGGTTTTGTTCTTAATATCGGGTATTACATCCGATAGCTTCTTTCCTATTACCTCGCATGCCTAATAAACAGCAGGAAACTCTTAGATGTATAACTGCTATATCTTTTCTCCTCATGCTAACATGATGAGTTATCTAATATCTTGCCTTCCATAAACATCGTCATTGACATGTGATATATATCATGGTTGTGTGGAGCAATGTAATAACTAATTCAAGGCAGCTACACTACAGCTTGACACAATATCAAGAGAATATTTAGAGCATCTCCAAAGGCTTTGCAAATTGACTTTGCATTGACATATTTGCAAAAAAAGAGTAGAAAATACCCCTCCAATGGTTTTGCAAATGAGGTTTGCAATTTAATAAACTTTGCAAATAGAGGTTGAGCCTTTGCATATATACAAACCTCCTCCGCGCTTTGCATCTGTACTCTCGCAACTTTTTCGTCGGTCTACGTCGGACTCCCGGCACGCGGAACCCCACCCCTCGGCGGGCGAAATCTCTTCCTCCTCTCGGCGCACGACCCTCCCTCTGCCGCCAAAAGCTTCATCGCGTGATATCTCCCCTCCTCCAGAACAGTCAACGACGGAGCCTCGTGCACGTCCACGAACGACGACGCACGCGGCCACGTCTGGCGAGCGGGGATGAACAGACCTGGCGGCGACGGACGTGGACCTTCATGGTCTACGCATGCCAGTGCGACGACGGACTCCCTCGCGTGACCGGTTCCACGAACGACGACGGACGCTTTGACGAATGGGCGAGCGGGCGACCTGGCGGCGACGGAAGGCGCGAAGACCTGGCGACGGAAAGCACGCGCGCGAAAATTTTTTGGCGGAGACCGAAGGAATGGTGCATGAAAAGAGAAAAAATTTTGGGATAAAAATTTTGGGACTTGGCAAAATGCAAAATGGTTGGAAATCACACCTTTGGGGACTTTGCAAATTCATTTGGGACTTTGCAAATTCCCTCAAATGCAAAACCGAATGATAATATCAACTGGGACCATTTAATATCTGCTTCCTCTTATGTTGAATTATTTGTTTGCAAATGTTACTTTAGTTTCCTTTCTAGGAGGTACTAAGACCACAGAAATCATAGCAATTGATTATAATATACTCAAAACAGTTGAACCATTAAAGGAATTAGGAAAATAAAATCGCACGAACATCAATAATTAAAAATTCTAGAGAACCCTACTCAATTGAGTTTGCCTTTGGTTCCATTTTTCTTGTTTCAAAATGGAAATCTCCTCCATCATTCATCCAAACAGAAGTGTGTATTCTCATTTCTTGGGAGGCATCTTCTGCTTCTCTACAGATACAGCTTGCACTCGGCGGAACCGACCAACTAATTGAATTACGAAGCACTAATCAAGCTGACGTGGCAACTTAATTAGAACTTAGCAACCAAACCAACTCGGTAGTCCGGAAAATCTTGAAGGATTTTCGCATATCATCAAGCAACATCCCAGACCGGTAAGGGCCCAACGAATAACCGTCCATAATTATTACATAAAAGTCCTCAAGCAGATATTATATAACATAAATCTAGTTATTACGAACCATGTTCTCAACCAGTGCGGAAGTGAATAGTTTAACAAGTTCTCAACACACCCTAAATAGTTTTTTAGCAATATAGTGCCATGTCCTTCACCGAGTTCCACAAAAGCAAGGGATGCGACAATAGGAAGGATCGTGCCCACGATCTACTCATCTCCAATGGCAGGATGGAGATAGGTCGGGCAATAACCGTAAACATCTCTCCATCTGCAACAACAATTGGGAAATACACCCTGAGTATATTGAACTCAGCAAGACTTAACCGTCTAAAATAAAAAAAAGACTCTTTGGTGCATGCCAGACTGTATGTGAGGTAGCTGACTACTTTTCTTACCAAAAGATGAGCTTATTAGATGATCATTTAGTGACAAAGGACTCTCTAGCTTATCTCATTGAGTAATTACCTATCCATACTAGGTTAGCTCCTGCTCTACTCATCATTTTAGTAGGAGCAAACAAGCTATTAATCATAACTGCATTGATTGAATATCTTAAACCATCATGTGAGGAACATAACCAACTCGCATTGCAAATCTTATTTGCGGTACCATAACTGCTTGGTCAAGTTATTCACTATCCAGTAACGATGGCGATTATAATCGATTGCAAACAAGCTGGTGGGGTATTCCTCACACAAACCACACTCACAGGCTAGAGTGAGTGACGGTCACCTTGATCTACTTGGGTAGGACGCGGGATCAACAACTCACCACCATGACCAAGGAAACTCCCGGCTGCCACAGGTAAGCGTGCGCCCATCAAATGACACCGCCCCATCTTAGGTCTCATCATCGGGCCCTTGTTACTCCCCAACCATCGCCAGCATGGATACCTGGAAGTTGAAACCCGGCCCAAGTAGATTCTAGGCTTCGCGGTTGGGCACCCTCGCCCTTCCAGCTATATGTGAGACATTGTTCAAAATGACCGAGGATGCTCGTGTACCATGATATATTAGAGGTTATTTAATCATGGCCATATGGTTATATTCTATAACCTACTAACTTCATCATCAATCCAGGGGTAGTAACACCTACCTTTCGCGAGTGATGGTTGATCACTCGGCTTCTACCAACTAGATAGCAAAGCTAAGCAGTATCGAGACCTCAAACCTAGTAATAGGATACTTATGGTAGCAGGATAGTCCTAGTGCATGCTACGGTTCCATTCAACGCCTACAACTTAATGTAGCATAAAGAAATAAATGACTCCATTTTTAAAATATTTCAGAAACATAGGAGAATGCACCAGGGCTTCTTTGACAAACGAGCTGGGCACGTGATTAGGACAGTCAAGTAGTTTAGCTTCTGGCACCTCCTCCTCGGCTACCTCCTGCAGCTCGAGCTCCTGAGGTCCCTTCGTGTCCTGCTCCTCGTGTGCGGCTTCAGGTTGTTTGCTAGCAATACTGTATGGTGCAATGCAGGAAATAAGTACAAGTGTTGCGGTAGTAATGATGAAAATGATGCTATGATCACTATAGGATGGAAAAGTATAAATCACAATCTAGACATGCGACTTTCTATGCAAAACAAGCACGATATCCTACTAAATAGTGCTTAGGCTACAACAACATCTGGGTATTTCAGAAAATTCCATAAAAATTACAGTAGCTAAAGCATGTCTAAATTAGTCTCCCAAATGAATTTCACCTCAATACAGCAAGCACTTTATCCTACACAAAATTCACAAGACTGCACTAACGGGTGGACTAGAAAATATTTTGTACTACCAAAGTGGTCCAATGTCAAAATCAGTGACATGTAGGTCTAAATCATGAGCTAACAGCAGTGTATGCCAATTTTCATAAGCATTGGATAAAGCATGAATTAATTATGAATTTCCTCAGCACAGTGCGAAGAATGGCACTTGAACTACAACTCTAAAATTTTCCACAGAACAGGACCATGTACTTGCTCAAAAAGATTAAGTATATCAAAATTAGACTAACTAAGCCAACCTCATATTTTTTGATCAACAGAGGATTTTCAATGCATTTCTAAAAATAAAAGCCATATCAAGGAATTAAATAGAACTCTATAGAAAAGTATGCCAAAAGCCACATCTCATAATTTCTATGCATTCAACTGCTCATAAGAAAAATAACCCAACTTGAATCACCCCAATTGGATTAAAAATGGCAGAGATATGAATTTTGGAAGATTAAAACAAGATCTGGAAATCCTATTTTCTTTTTCTAAAATTTGAAACTAAATTGCTAGGCACACCCGAGTGTACCCAGGCTCGACTGAAACAGCTACGCGAACCCGGCGTCATGCACCCCGCGCCAGCCCTGCCAGCGGGTCCCGCAGTGGGCCTGGCCACATGTCGGCCACACCGGGGCAGAGGACGGTGGCGGCGCACGGCGACTCTCGCCGGCGGCGGTCCTCCGGCGCAACCAAAGGCGCCGTTGGGTTCGCCTCGACCTTGCACATCTAGCGCACCCAGAAGCGCAGGCCCTAGCGGCCGGAAACTACGGCGGCGACACCCGCCGACGGACGGCGGTGGTGCTCGACGGTGACAGGGGCACCGAGGCCACGTCGAGCTCCATCTTGTAGCGCACGGCGTTCCCCTCGTTCTAGCGACCATGACAGACCACATAACCTAGCAAAACGACGACCAATGGCGCTGCGTGTCCTCGCCAGAATGGCGGTGACAAGCTCGTCGGTGCACCGCGTGCACGGCCCTAGGTGACTCTGAGCTCCATTTCTTTATAATCCTAAAGCTTCACCGCGTGCATGCGAACCTAAGGCACGCAAGAGCGGCAATGGCTCGCCGGAGCGCCATGGCGGTGGCGGCCTTGCGCTCGGAAGAAAGGAGAAATGCGGGCGCTACCTCGACGGAAACGGAGCAAAAAGTGGTGGAGAAGACGAAGTCGAGGACGGCGCACTCAACGCTGCCTTTAGTTTCGCGTTTCGACGGTGGGAGGTTGAGCTATGCGGTGGCGGAGCGGTCGGCGGCCATGGCGAGCGGAGGGGGAAAAAGGAAAACGGGAGGAAGGAGGGAGAGAACGGGCGGCCGCGGAGTGAAGGCGACGGGACAGGGCTCTGTCCCCTTTCCGTCTCGGGCAGGCAGAGGCGTGCGGGAGCGGGCGAGGCAGCAGGCGGCGCTCGACGCGTGGCGCGGGCGACGCCGACGTATGGACGCCGACACGCGGGCCCGGAGGCCGCGGGGGACGCTAGCGGGGCATCGGGGTGGCGTTGTGGCCCGCCCTGTGGCTCGCCGCAGCCGATCCCGACGGCCACACCATGGACGTGGGGTGTGCGCCGGTGTATGGACGCCGCGTGCGACCACTAGGCGTGACACCATCGCCGTGGGGAAGACGATGAGGGGAGGAGGATGCTGACAGGTGGGTCCCACCTCCCTTCCAATTTCAAACTGAAAATTCAAACCCTGTAGTTTCCAAACGAATTCGAATTTGGGAAACTTCCAACATGGAAGTTTCTCCAAATTTCGAGATGAATAACTTCTTCAACTACAACTTTTGCTAAATCGGCTTGGATTAAAAGATTCAAAAATCAGTTTGAAAAAGGACTTTTTAAAAGTAATATTTTTAAACCCCTTTGCACGGTTTTTGACCAAAATGAAGCCCAAATACTCATTTTTATAATTTGGTCAACACAGGAAAGTTCCTTGAAATATTTTTCTCCATAATTCATTCCAAAGGGCCAAATTCAAACAAGCAACCTATGTAGCACTTTTTGAGTAAATTTGCTTGCACACTTAAAACTAATAATCACTCTATGCAATACTTTAATTTGAAAACTAATTTCCAACCTTAGCAAGACTAATTTGTAAACCAATAGGAAGATTCTCAATCATATTATGTTATTAAACCTAGCATTTCCAAGCATCATTTGCAGGTATAAACATAATATTCTAGCTTGCCTAGCAAAGCAAACAACCTCTAGACTAACATGATGATTATGAAGTGCTTATGCAAATAATGACATGATTAGAGAAGTTTAATTAGTGCTTAACACTGGAGGTGTTACAGCCCTACCCCCCTTAAAAGAAATCTCATAACAAGATTTGCGTGAACTAACCAGTGCTCGTGGAATTTGGGATAGGCATCCTTGAGGTAGTCTTCGGTTTCCCACGTTGCATCTCCATCATCGTGATGGCTCCAAAATACGTTGTATGTGGTGACAGCACAGTTCCTTGTTACCCATTCCTTAACGTCCAGGAGTTTGACAGGTACTTCTTCATAGGTGAGATCTGATTGTAGCTTTATGTCGGTGATCTTGACTTGCTCTTCCGGCACTTGGATACATCTCTTCAGTTGGGACACATGAAAGACAGGGGAAACTGTTCCCAACTGGACCGGTAGTTCTAACTGGTATGCTACTTCACCCTTCCTTTCTAAAATTTTAAACGGTCCTACATATCGAGGTGCTAACTTCTGCCTAACCCTAAAACATTTCACTTTCTTCATTGGGGATACCCTGAGGTACACATAGTCCCCCACATTATATGTTTCGGATCTTCGCTTCTGATCAGCATAGCTTTTCTGTCTTGACTGTGCCGCTACCATATGCTTTCTAATGGTTTGAACTATTTTAGCAGCCTCTTGGATGAAATCCACCCCATAGTATCTTCTGTCTCCCGTTTCAACCCAACTAAGTGTTGTTCTGCAACTCTTGCCATACAAGGCCTCGAAAGGAGACATCTTGATGCTTTCTTGATACCCATTGTTATACACAAATTCTGCTAAAGGTAACCATTTCTCCCACGATCCGTTGAAAGATAACACACAGGCTCGCAACAAATCTTCCAAGATCTGGTTCACACGTTCAGTTTGCCCAGAGGTCTGCGGACGATACGCAGAACTATGGACCAACTCTGTGCCTAATTCCTTCTGCATCTGCCCCCAAAAGTGTGACATAAACTGTGTCCCTCTGTCTGATACTATCTTCTTTGGTATGCCATGTAGTCTAACAATTTCCTTCATGTACACATCAGCTTAATGCGGAGCTCTCATGGTGGTGTTGATCGGAATGAAGTGTGCTGATTTTGTAAGACGGTCAACAATCACCCATATGGAATCATTGCCCTTTGGTGACGTAGGCAACCCAGTGATGAAATCCATGCTAATTTCTTCCCATTTCCATTTAGGTACAGATAGAGGATGTAATAGACCACTTGACTTCAAATGCACAGCTTTTATTCTACAGCACGTATCACATTTTGCGACATATTCCGCTATCTCTGTCTTCATGTAGGGCCACCAGAATCGAGCCTTTAAACTGTGAAACATTTTGCTACTACCAGGGTGTATAGTCAGCTTTGACATGTGTGCTTCATCCATGATGAGCTTTCTGATCTCAGGATCTCGCGGTACGACCAATCAGTTGGCGAACAATAGAACCCCATGATGTTCTACCGTAAGTCTTTGAGATAGTTGAGTTGCTAGCTTCTTCTTGAATATGTCAATCATGCTGTCAGTCTTCTGACCCTCTTTGATCTTGCTTTCAATTTCATAGCTTAGTTGGATGTTCCGTGTAATGGTTGGATGCATAAAGTCGAAATTGTCGGGAAGCAGAGGCTGCATCACTAGACAATGTGACTTCCGACTCAACGCATCAGCCTCCACATTTGCTTTACCAGGATGGTATTGCAAACGTAGATTATAATCCTTTATCAATTCTAGCCATCTGTGTTGCCTCATGTTTAGTTCATTCTGGGTAAAGCTGTACTTCAAACTCTTGTGGTCTGTATAGATGTTGCAGAGGTTACCGAGAAGGTAATGCCTCCAAATTTTTAATGCATGTACCACAGCTGCTAGTTCTAGATCATGCGTAGGGTAATTCTGCTCATGCTTCTTCAACTGTCTCGAGGCATAAGCTATGACTTGACCCTCTTGCATTAACACACAACCCAATCCGATTCCCGAAGCGTCACAATACGCATCAAATGGTTTCTCTATGTCAGGTTGAGCAAGAACTGGTGCAGTGGTCAACAGTTCCCGCAAGGTGCAGAAAGCTGCTTCACACTTATCGGTCCACATGAACCTTTCACCTTTCTGAAGCAAGTTGGTCATAGGTTTCGCTATTTTGGAGAATCCCGGGATAAACCGACGATAGTACCCGGCTAACCCGAGGAAACTCCGTACCTGATGGACTGAGTTTGGAGATTCCCACTCCAGTACTTTGGCAATGTTGGCTGGATCTATGGTTATTCCCTCATCGTACAGAATGTGACCAAGAAACTGCACTTTCTTCATCCAGAATTCGCATTTCTTGAACTTCGCATACAGCTTGTGTTCTCACAGTCTCTCTAACACAATTCTCAAGTGCTTAGCATGATCCTCCTTGTTTTTAGAGTACACGAGGATATCATCGATAAACACCACAACGAATCTATGAAGTTCAGGCATGAAGACCATATTCATGAGAAGCATGAAGTATGAAGGAGCATTTGTCAGCCCGAATGACATAACCAAATACTCATACAACCCATATCTCATGGAGAATGCGGTCTTGGGTATATCTTCCGGTCTAATTTTGATCTGGTGATAGCCGGATCTCAGATCCTTTTTGGAGAACACTTTGGCCTTGGACAATTGGTCAAATAGAATATCAATTCGAGGCAAGGGATACTTATTCTTTACCATGGCAGCATTCAGCATACGGTAATCTACGCACATGCATAGTGACTGATCTTTCTTTTTCACAAACAGGACTAGACTACCCCATTCTGACGTACTAGGATGAATCAGACCTTTCTCAAGCAATTCTTTCAATTGTTCCTTAAGCTCTTTCAACTCATCGGGTGGCATTCTGTACGGTCTCCTACAGATCGGAGCCGTTCCGAGTAGCAGTTCTATACAGAATTCTACCTCTCGATCAGGTGGCAAGACTGGTAAATCCTCCGAAAATACGTCTGGGAAGTCACTCACTACTGGGATTCCCTCTAATGGAATGGTTTTGGTAGCATAAGTGAGTCTCTCTAGTTTGGTCTTCTTGGGTAAGGGGATCTGGATGGTCCCCTCGCCAAGAGGTTTCCGGATCGAGATCATTCTATTAGTTGTGTCTAGTACTACGCCCCAGAAATGCATCCAACTCATCCCCACAATTACATCCACACCTAGTCCGGGCAGAATGATCAAGTTCAGCCGGAACCTCCAATCTCCTAAGTCTATACTCACTCCTTGAACTATCCGTTTCATGCTTATGTCAACCCCAGCTGAGCTCACACGAAACTCTATCCCCAATTTAGTTATCTTCTGATCATGTTGGTGTGCTCATGAACGAATGTGATGAACCAGTATCAAATAGAACAGCAGCAGGAATCTCATTGACAGGAAACATACCAGCTGTTACAGGCTCTCCAGCAAGGATCTCCTCAATCGAGGTTAAATGTGCACGTGCTGAGATCTGCTTCCTTGGCTGCGGACAATACCTGCTGTAGTGTCCAGTCTTCCCACAGTTGTAGCATGGTCCAGGGCTTGGATATTTAGCTCCCGCTGCGCTACTCTGGCCCTTTTTATTCTGAGGAACAGGGGTCCTGAAAGCTTTCTGAAACTTCTGAGTCCCCTGAGCAGGCCAGCTCTTCCTGGGTGGAGGTTTGAACTTAGGGCCTTGGTTAGGAGCACGGTATGGGAAACGATGTGCAGGTGATGCCCTCTGCTAAGAGGAACCACCTTCATTGGACCTCTTGCGATTCTTGGCAGTTCTGTGCAGATTGTTCTGGTTCTCTTGGATCAAGCAATCATTATAGAAATCGTTAAAGGTCACATGGGTAGAAGTACCCACAGTCTTCATCAGCTTAGTACTCAGACCTTTTTTGAAAGCAGCAATTTTGGCCTCATCAGTGTTCACTAATTCAGGAGCATAGCGAGACAAACTATTGAACTGATGGTGATACTCTTTCACAGAACGAGTACCCATGGTTAGGTTGTGGAACTCTGCCTTCTTCATAGCTATCACTGATGTTGGAACATGAGCAGCACGGAAAGCACGAACAAACATATCCCAAGTAATTGGCTGCCCCTCGGGATAGGTAGTGCGGTGTTGCCTCCACCAAAGCTGAGCTTCATCTTCTAACATGTGGGCTGCATAGGTGGTCTTGAGATCTTCGGTCAGCCTTAGCAGAGCAAACCTCTCTTCCATCATGGCGATCCACGCATCGCCTTCATGGGATCCACAGTCGCCGTAAAGGTAGGCGGCTTCGTATCCATGAAGTCCTTGAAGTCATTGTACTGATTGGGCTGGGGCCCCTAATTCTGATGATGGACATTGCGGTTGTTGAAGTTAGTGCGTAGGAGTTCCTCAATATTGCGCTGGCTTCCCAGAAATTGCATAAAGAACTGCTTCGCGGTAGGTGGAGGAGGAGGTGGCGCACCATGCGCCTCATCCCCAGTATGACCCCTGCCACGTCCACTGCCACCAATGGGAACATCATGGTCACCAGTGCCGGTAGGAGCACCGAGGCCACCACCAATCGGGGCACCACGGCCACCACCACCACTGCCACTGGCACCATGGTTAGCAGCCGAGCTACGAGTGCACACCATCTGCATATGCCAACAATAATATTTTCTCATCATTAGGAGTTGGATACAATGGTAATAAATGTAAACATCATGCCGCACAGAACAATATGGAGAGAATTAAAATTCAATCGATCATTCGTACGGACATAATAATTCATTTCCACATCACAACTACGCTAATAATAATATCATGTCAAACATAGCGTAATGTTGTACATCCACGATCCTTGCCAGCATACATACACTGGACTTTCCACAAGTGCTCGAGTACAACGCATGACCAACAAAGCGTACCATTATTACAACCCCATGACAAATCTCTAGGTCGCACAAACGAAACTCCTAGGGTCTAGCGTATTGCACTAGCCTAGCCATCACACTACGGACGCTCTAGTCCACCTGCATCGCCATGTCAACCTCGTGACTATCAGCACCGCTGTGGCGAGATGACTCCTCTAGAGTGTAGTGCCTGCGGTGAAGCTCCCTGCGTATGTCGTCCACATACACATCCTTGTGCTAAAGCTCGCGGCTGAGGTTGCGCCTCTCATGCCTCAAACTCTCCATCTCGGACCAGGCTACATTCCTCTGCCTCACTACCTCAGCTAGTGTCTCCTCAGTGCTCTGAAGTGCAACGCTCCAGTTATCTAACCGCTCCTTCATCACCTTCAGCCTGTCCTCATACTCAGTCTCCATGGCAGTCAGCTTCTCCTCATACTCCATGATCTTGGCCTCATGCGCCTCCTTGACACTTTACAGCTCATCAAACCTAGCAAGAGCAAGGTCCTCCATGTCCGAGTAGGCCTTCATGAGAGAGAAGACCACACTCTGAGCAGGACTATTGCTGCTCTCTACCTCCTGATGCCCTGCCACAAGTGCCATACCCTTCTTCTGCCTCCACTTGGTGGAGCGGGGGTCAGTCAAAGGAAAGACACCTGGCACAAGCCGCTACAACTCATTGGGCATCTCTGCCACAATCCTCACTAGCACCTGGAAAGTTGCATCCTCCGCTGCATGGAAGAGATCAATGCCCTCACCCAACTATGACCAGCCACACCAACGACTGTTGAGACCCAAGGATGGGACCTCAACCGTCATGGTGACAAAGCCACGCTCCTGCACAGCCTCCGTGTCCCAGTAGTAGCGCGGATAACTGCCATCAGGATAGCCGGCAACGTAAAGGAGTCTCCAAAGAAAGGTGGGCAAGCCACCCTGCCTGAGGAACGTGCCAGACATCCTGCAGTGGTTATCCGGCCTCCTGCGGATGACCAGAGTGCTATCTGCGGAAAGGGACACATGAGGAGTGTCAGGTGCACGGGTACTCTTGCGTGCTGTCTGCTTAGTCCGTGCCATCTGAAAATAAATTTTTATCCCCCAGTGAGCACAATTTTTAAGGTAAATTACAGAAACAAAATTTTACATAAGGAAAGGAGCATATGTAATGAATGACATGGGCAAAATTTTAAAATTCATGATGTATGCACGTTCTGAACATTCTCACTCATTTCTATTACTAATACGTTTAGTCAGTGGCATAAATCACATACTCTCCACATACGGGACAACAAGCGTACTACACATTTGCATGGTCAGTGTACCTGCAGAAATTCATTTCAACCGTTTTCCCCATGTATGCATCCAACGTCCAAAAATTCAGCACCTTAGGAATAAGGTCAAATCACCGATTACAATCAACTCCTATTCCACACCCTTCTCCACACAGGAGTATCCCAATACCCCTGCATGTAGGTGGACGCTAACCCAATCATCGTCAGAAGACGACATCCCACACATGGGACACTTTCATATATATACATGTGTGAACCATGTAAATATTCTGGTGTCATATAAGCACTCCCCTAGGTCGGCAGTGTATCCAACCATGCTCTCACAACCCCCCTTACCTGGGCATTGAACCGACTTACCAGAGCGTAGAGGGGTATGAAACCAAGCATAACCATTCAAGTGAATGGCCCCCATACAAGTCCGTCGTGTATGAGCGCGACAAAAGAGAAAATATGATGCATTACCCTAAGTTAGCCTGTTAGATAGCCACCTAATAGTCCTTAATTGGGCATAAGGGAACTGATCGGACCTTGGCACATATAGTTTTGGAAACCCCACACCTTTTGAAAACCTATCATATGGTTGTTTAGGTGTCTACAACTTTCAATTAACCTTTTTGTAAAACCAAAACCCTTTATCAGTAGATAATCATGAACAGTGTTTCGTTGAACCGTGAGCTGATACCGCTGTGGCGGAACCGACCAACTAATTCAATTACAAAGCACTAATCAAGCTGACATGGCAACTTAATTAGAACTTACCAACCAAACCAGCCCGGTAGTCCGGAAAATCTCGAAGGATTTTCGCATATCATCAAGCAACATCCCAGACCGGTAAAGGCCCAACGAACAACCATCCATAATTATTACATAAAAGTCCTCAAGTAGATATTATATAACATAAATCCAGTTATTACGAACCATGTTCTCAACCAGTGCGGAAGCGAATAGTTTAACAAGTTCTCAACACACCCTAAATAGTTTTTCAGCAATATAGTGCCATGTCCTTCACCGAGTTCCACAAAAGCAAGGGATGCGACAACAGGAAGGATCGTGCCCACGATCTACTCATCTCCAACGTCCAGGGTGGAGACAGGTCGGGCAATAGCCGTAAAACATCTCTCCATCTGCAACAACAATTGGGAAATGCACCTTGAGTACATTGTACTCAGCAAGACTTAACCGTCTAAAATAAAATAAAGACTCTTTGGTGCATGCCAGGCTGTATGTGAGGTAGCTGACTCCTTTTCTTGCCAAAAGATGAGCTTATTAGATGATCATTTAGTGACAAAGGACTCTCTAGCTTATCTCATTGAGTAATTACCTATGCATACTAGGTTAGCTCCTGCTCTACTCATCATTTTAGTAGGAGCAAACAAGCTATTAATCATAACCGCATTGATTGAATATCTTAAACCATCATGTGAGGAACATAACCAACTCGCATTTCAAATCTTATTTGCGGTACCGTAACTGCTCGGTCAAGTTATTCACTATAAAGGAACGATGGCGATTATAATCGATTGCAAACCAGCTGGCGGGGTATTCCTCACACAAATCACACTCACAGGCCAGAGTGAGTGACGGTCACCTTGATCTACTTGGGTAGGACGCGGGATCAACAACTCACCACCATGACCAAGGAAACTCCCTGCTGCCACAGGTAAGCGTGCGCCCATCAAATGACACCGTGCCATCTTAGGTCTCACCACTGGGCCCTTGTTACTCCCCAACCATCGCCAGCATGGATACCTGGAAGTTGAAACCCGACCCAAGTAGATTCTAGGCTTCGCAGTTGGGCACCCTTGCCTTTCCAGCTATATGTGAGGCATTGTTCAAAATGACCGAGGACGCTCGTGTACCATGATATATTAGAGGTGATTTAATCATGGCCACATGGTTATGTTCTATAACCTACTAACTTCATCAACAATCCAGGGGTAGTAACACCTACCTTTCGCAAGTGATGGTCGATCACTCGGCTTCTACCGACTAGATAGCAAAGCTAAGCAGTATCAAGACCTCAAACCTAGTAATAGGATACTTATGGTAGCAGGATAGTCCTAGTGCATGCTATGGTTCCATTCAACGCCTACAACTTAATGCAGCATAAAGAAATAAATGACTCAATTTTTAAAATATTTCAGAAACATAGGAGAATGCACCGGGGCTTGCCTTTGACAAACGAGCTGGGCACGTGATTAGGACAGTTAGTTAGTTCAGCTTCTGGCACCTCCTCCTCGGCTACCTCCTGCAGCTCGAGCTCCTGAGGTCCCTCTGTGTCCTGCTCCTCGTGTGCGGCTTGCAGGTTGTTTGCTAGCGATCCTGTATGGTGCAATGCAGGAAATAAGTACAATTGTTGCAGTAGTAATGATGAAATGATGCTATGGTCACTATAGGATGGAAAAGTATAATCCCCAATCTAGATATGCGACTTTCTATGCAAAACAAGCACGATATCCTACTAAACAGTGCTTAGGCTACAACAGCAAGTCGTATCTGGGTATTACAGAAAATTCCATAAAAATTACAGTAGCTAAAGCATGTCTAAAATAGTGTCCCACATTAATTTCACCTCAATACAGCAATTACTTTATCCTACACAAAATTCACAAGACTGCACTAACAGGTGGACCAGAAAATACTTTGTACTACCAAAGTGGTCCAATGTCAAAACCAGTGAGATGTAGGTCTAAATCATGAGCTAACAGCAGTGTATGCCAATTTTCATAAGCATTGGATAAAGCATGAATTAATTATGAATTTCCTCAGCACAGTGCCAAGAATGGCACTTGAACTACAACTCTAAAATTTTCCACAGAACAGGACCATGTACTTGCTCAAAAAGATTAAGTATATCAAAACTAAACTAACTAAGCCAACCTCATATTTTTCTGATCAACAGAGGATTTTCTATGCATTTCTAAAGATAAAAGCCATATCAAAGAATTAAATAGAACTCTACAGAAAAGTATGTCAAAAGCCACATCTCATAATTTCTATACATTCTACTGCTCATGAGAAAAATAACCCAACTTGAATCACCCCAATTAGATTAAAAATGACAGAGATATGAATTTTGGAAGATTAAAACAAAATCTAGAAATCCTATTTTCTTTTTCTAAAATTTGAAACTAAATTGCTAGGCACACCCTGAGTGTACCCAGGTCCGAGTGAAACTGCTACGCGAACCCGGCGTCATGCACCCCGCGCCAGCCCTACCAGCGGGTCCCGTAGTGGGCCGGGCCACATGTCGGTCACACCGGGGCAGAGGACGACGACGGTGCACGGCGACTCTCGCCGGCGGCGGTCCTCCAGCGCAACCAAAGGTGCCATTGGGTTCACCTCGACCTTGCACATCCAGCGCACCCAGAAGCGCAGGCCCTAGCGGCCGGAAACTACGGCGGCGACACCCGCCGACGGACGGCGGCGGCGCTCGACAGCGAGCGGCGCACCGAGGCCATGCCAAGCTCCATCTTCTAGCGCACGGCGTTCCCCTCGTTCTAGCAACCGTGATAGACCAAAGAACCTAGCGAAACAACGACCAATGGCGCTGCATGTCCTCGCCGGAGTGGCGGTGACAAGCTCGCCGGCGCACCACGTGCGCGGCCCTAGGTGACTCCGAGCTCCACTTCTTCCTAATCCTAAAGCTTCATCGCGTGCATGCGAACCTAAGGCACGCGAGAGGACACGACGAGGTGCGGAGGGGGAGTGGAAATGGCTCGCTGGAGCGCCATGGCGGCGGCTGCCTTGCGCTTGGAAGAAAGTAGAAATGCGGGCGCAACCTCGACGGAAATGGAGCAAAAAGTGGTGGAGAAGACGAAGTCATGGACGGCGCACTCAGCGCTGCCCTTAGTTTCCCGTTTCGACGGTGGGAGGTTGAGCTATGCGGTGGCGGAGCGGTCGGCGGCCATGGCGAGTGGAGGTTGAAAAAGAAAAACGGGAGGAAGGAGGGAGAGAACGGGCGGCCGCGGAGTGAAGGCGATGGGACGGGGCTCTGTCCCCTTTCCGTCTCGGGCAGGCGGAGCCGTGCGAGAGCGGGCGAGGCAGCAGGCGGCGCTCGACGCGTGGCGCGGGCGACGCCGACGTACGGACGCCGACACGCGGGCCCGGAGGCCGCGGGGGACGCCAGCGGGGCGTCGGGGTGGCGTTGTGGCCCGCCCTGTGGCTCGCCGCAGCCGATCCCGACGGCCACACCATGGACGCGGCTGTGCGCCGGCGTATGGACGTCGCGTGGCGACCGCCGGGCGCGACACCGTCGCCGCGGGGAAGAAGATGAGGGGAGGAGGACTCTGACAGGTGGGTCCCACCTCCCTTCCAATTTCAAACTGAAAATTCAAACCCCTGTAGTTTCCAAACGAATTCGAATTTAGGAAAACTTCCAACATTAAAGTTTCTCCAAATTTCGAGATGAATAACTTCTTCAACTACAACTTTTGCCAAATCGGCTTGGATTAAAAGATTTAAAAATCAGTTTGAAAAAGGACTTTTTAAAAGTAATATTTTTAAACCCCTTTGCATGGTTTTTGACCAAAATAAAGCCCAAAAACTTATTTTCATAATTTGGTCAAAACAGGAAAGTTCCTTGAAATATTTTTCTCCATAATTCATTCCAAAGGGCCAAATTCAAATAAGCAACCTATGTAGCACTTTTTGAGTAAATTTGCTTGCACACTTAAAACTAATAATCACTCTATGCAAGACTTTAATTTGAAAACTAATTTCCACCCTTAGCAAGACTAATTTGTAAACCAACAGGAAGATTCTCAATCATATTATGTTATTAAACTTAGCATTTCCAAGTATCATTTGCAGGCATAAACATAATATTCTAGCTTGCCTAGCAAAGCAAACAACCTCTAGACTAACATGATGATTATGAAGTGCTTATGCAAATGATGACATGATTAGAGAAGTTTAATTAGTGCTTAACACTGGAGGTGTTACAACTCTCCCCATGGTGAACCGATCAAGACTACTTGCATACTAAGTAGAGACAGGCTGGATGTGATACCATTAGTTACAAGAGGATCCAGGAACTCAGTCCACAAAGGATTTGCTTTGAGGCCCAGTAGCTAGTGGCAGGGTGTTAAAGGGTCCTGCCAACCTTCAACTATCACAAGATCCAAATCATCAGGTGTTATTGGAATACAGTAGTTCAGACTAGTTCCACCACAGTAGGCCAACAGATCGAGCCGGCCCGCGGCTGAGCATGTAGAACAGGGTCACCAATTTCTGTCTCATTCTTGTCACACCTTATTTTTAAGGACAAGAATAAGATGCTTACAAACCTTATGTGAACCCCAGAAAGTCGCTCACATAAGTTGACAAATTGAAATAAAGTATCATCTTGATGTTTATTACAATAACGATAGCATAACAAAGTCTGAAACACAAATAGGTAAATCGGCTAAAGACTCTTGACGCGGAAGCTCCAACACAGGGACAAGTTGACTGGTTGACTCAAGCTTAGTAGTCGTGACGGTAGCTCTCAATCCAATCCAAATCTGTTACCCATCCGGGGTTTTCCAAGTAATGAAGTAAAAACAAGTGTAAGTACATACGTACTTAGCAAGCATAGTAGGGTTCATGAGGCTCAAAAGGCATGACACGGTTTTACTGCATTAGTGCTTTTAGTGAAGGTCAAGTTTTAGCAATTAGCATCAAGGTAGTATTCCCAAACCACATGATCAAATAGACATGATAAAGTAACTTAATCATCATTAACACAAAAACATAAACTTAGTGGATGATAACTTATATTGCCGTGTCTCAAGGCCGCCCTAACCGTGGGCACGGATGATTAATCGATTAGCTCTGTGCAGAGTTGTACCCTTTCCCTGTGAGTCGTGATTCCCATATGCTAGAGGTCATGACTCCTCAATCACACTACCAAGGTGTGCAAGCAGGGTTTCACTATAAAGCTACACATAGGTTCGTCTAACAAGATAGGGTTGCAGGGTCATCGGATGTAGGGAATCCCTCCTCCCAAGGTGGCACATTACCTACCCGGCTATACACACCATGGAGAAGCCGCCCTATACCCAACTCGCATAAGCCTCTACCTTGCTAGAAAAGGTCCTATGCATAACTAGAGTCAGAGCCATATAACCCTCACAGCGGCACGTTAGTCCCATATGATCACCTCAAATAAGCCATCTTAATTAAAGTTGCATAAATAATTAATCATGTCAGGTGATCATGGTAAAAGCACTAGCATTACTACCCAATATGCATAACCCAAGTTGTCAAGGCAAAGGTAAACAATCCTAGGTAAAACTAGTAGGATAGCAAGACACATGCATATGAAATTTAATGACAAAGTGATTAGGACACAAGGATGGTCCTACTATACTTGCCTTGATCCAAGGGCTCCTGTTGTTCCTGCTGATCAATAAAGAATTCTGGGCCTTCAACGAAACCCTCACCGTCTGAACTCGATCAGAACCGACAAGCAGCAACATACAATCAACCGGGCAATCATACACGAAGCAAACATAAAACTTTTATTAGAACAGTACACCAAACAGAAAAGAAAAGCTTATAAAATTAATCTACTCGTCGCTACGATCACATGGATATAAAGATCACCAAAATCGGAGCTAAAACGGGAAAGTTATGGATTTTACAAGTTTTCCTATTATAAAATAATTGAATTTAATTCAAACTCGAAATTCAAAAATTTCAAACAAATCTAAAAGTGATATTAAATTAAAGTTCACGTCGAGACGATTCCAACGCCTATTTAACGACCTACTTTGGAGTTAAAACGGAGAAAATATAAATAAATGAATTTTAAAACGGGAGAATACGTTTTCCAGTGGAGAAAACGTATTTCGGAGCAGTTAAATTGGAAAATACGTTTTCCAACGGAGAAAACGTATTTCAGATCTACTGGATGAGAAAATTATCTGGAATACGCCAAGGACTCTTAATTGGGACCCGAAAATTCCAGGGGGTTTTCTATAAAAGTACCGGCCGAACAGATATCAGCCGTTGGATCTGAGATGGACGGCCGAGATCTGACCGGGTTTAAAGGAGAGTGCGAGCTCGCCGGGAGAGACGACTCCCGCGGCGGAGGCCATGGCCGGCGGCGACCAGACCTCGCCGGCGAGATCCAATCTCGCGCTAGGGCGCTCGGTTTTGGGTCGGGAAACCACCAAACGGGAGCGGAGGACACGGGCATCTCACCTAGCCGGAAGATGGGGCTCGGGATCGGCTGGACGACGGGCGGTGGCAGCGGCGACTTCCTGCAGAGGTTCGGCGAACTCGGGTGAGGCACACGGTGCATGAAAAATCGAGAGGAAGGGCTCAACGGGTTCACGAGCTCGAGAGGAAGACTGGCACACTACCCAATCGAAGAAGTGACGGGGCGAAGGCAGCTTTTGACGGCGGCGGGTGGTGGAGCTCGCTGTGGAGATTAGGGTTAGGCTTTGGGCACGAGTAAAGGCGAAGCTAGGGTTCCTGGAGGTGCTATCGGTGGCGGCGCAGTACTTATACCCCGGGGCTTGCGGGATAAGGCAAGGGCGAGGGAGTCGGGTTGGAACGAGACTCGGGCTCGAGCTCTGCTCGGACTCGGTCGGAGGAAGAAGAAGGTGGCACTGACGGGTGGGGTCGACCTGGCAGCGAGAGAAAGGAAGAGCGAACGCGGCGCTCGGTCGCGGCTCGGCTGGGAAGAAGATGGGCCGCTGTCCCGTTCGGCGTCGGCCCAAGAAGAGCGCGCGCGCGTGGCCAAGGAAGAGGTGAGCGGGCCGAGTCTGGTGCCGGCCCAGAGAGCGCGAGCGCGGCCAGAGAGGGGTGGCCAGCGGGCCGAGGTCGAGAGGAGGCCAGCGCGCTCGGCCCGAGCTGAGAAAGAAAGTGTGTGCCGAATAGATTGACCGGGCCAGAATGGAAACCGAGAGAGAGAGAGGAATAAAAAGGTTTTCCTTTTTATTTGAATTTTTCAAATGAAGATTTTGAAATGATTTTGAATCCAAATCCATTCAAACCAAAAACCAAGCACTCACACAAGAAAATATGCACCAAAGCATGAATGCTCACATATGCTTCTTGACCTACCATCACTTTTATTTTTATAAAATTAAATTTTGCCCTAGGTTTTTATGTCCACAAAAATGCAATTTCAACCAAATTTTATCTACTTCAAATTTGTGCAAATTTAGGGTGTTACAACTCTACCCCCCTTAAAAGAAATCTCGTCCTCGAGATTTGAAGCCGCGTACTCAAAGAACCATGGGTAAGCCTTTATCAACTCCTCTTCATTTTCCCAAGTTGCCTCTGCCTCTGAATACCGATTCCACTGCACTTTCACCATTTTAATAATCCGACTCCTAGTAACTCTTTTTGCTGTCTCCAAAATCTTTACCGGAAACTCCTCATATGTAAGATCCTCTTTAACCGTTAATTCCTCCAAAGGTATTGTCTCTACTTCGGGTACCCGTAAGCACTTCTTGAGTTGGGAGACATGAAATACATCATGCACTCCTGACAACTTCTCGGGTAACTCCAACTGATAAGCAACTTCACCACGTCTTTCCAACACCTTAAATGGACCAACATACCTTGGTGCTAATTTCCCCTTCATGTTAAATCTCTTCACACTCCGCATGGGTGACACTTTTAGATACACGTAATCACCTACTTGGAATGCTAGTTCCCGCCTGCGGGTATCTGCGTAGCTCTTCTGACGAGACTGTGCCACTCTCAAATTCTCACGGATCATTCTTACTTGCTCCTCAGCAGATTTAAGCACATCCATTCCGAACACTTGTGTTTCACCCGTCTGATTCCAGAATAAAGGAGTCTGCACTTGCGACCATACAACGCTTCAAACGGTGCCATCTTGAGACTTTGTTGGTAACTATTGTTGTAGGAAAACTCTGCATAAGGCAAACTCTTATCCCAACTAGCACCATACTGCAAAGCACAAGCCCTCAACATATCTTCCAATATCTGATTAATCCGTTCTGTCTGACCATCAGTCTGGGGATGATAGGCTGTACTAAAATTCAATTTGGTCCCCAAAGCACTATGAACTGCCTTCCAGAAATGAGACGTGAATTGAGTACCTCTATCTGACACAATCTTCTTCGGTACCCCGTGCAAACATACAATCCGTTCCATGTATAACTAAGCTAACTGTGGACCACCGTAAGAGGTCTTGACAGGTATGAAGTGTGCCACTTTAGTGAGTCGATCCACTATCACCCATATTGAATCATAACCCTTCTGAGTACGTGGCAATCCCACTATAAAGTCCATTCCGACTTCTTCCCACTTCCACTCAGGTATCTTCAGTGGTTGCAACAATCCAGCTGGTCTCTGGTGTTCAGCCTTCACCCGTTGACAAGTGTCACACAGAGCAACATACTCAGCTACATCCCTCTTCAAACCATACCACCAATACTTCTCCTTCAGATCGAGGTACATCTTAGTACTCCCAGGATGAATAGAGTAAGCTGACTCATGTGCTTCCCGCAGAATCGCATCCCTTATGGTCTTCACCTCAGGCACACAAATCCTTTTCCCGAACCATAGGATTCCATTCTCATCTAGATGAAATCCCGGTGCTTTACCAATGACTACATTCCCAGCTATTTCCTTTAACTTCTCATCTTCCAGCTGTCCCTTGTATATCTCTTGCTCAAGAGTAGGTGTCATCTCCAATTCAACAGTGTGGGCGACAAAGCCAAGATTCAGGTAATTGAATTCTGCACACAGCTCCTCTGTCATAGTCTTTGTCTGAATCTCTCTGTATCTTTTCCTACTAAGAGCATCAGCTACAACATTCGCCTTGCCAGGGTGATAATGCACTTCAAGATCATAATCCTTAATCAACTCCAACCAACGACGTTGTCGCAAATTCAGATCTGACTGAGTGAATATGTACTTCAAACTCTTGTGATCAGTGTAGATGTCACACTTATGCCCAATCAAATAATGTCTCCAGATCTTCAATGCATGAACCACAGCTGCTAACTCCAAGTCATGAGTAG
Source organism: Themeda triandra (assembly GCA_018135685.1). Taxonomy (NCBI): domain Eukaryota; kingdom Viridiplantae; phylum Streptophyta; class Magnoliopsida; order Poales; family Poaceae; genus Themeda; species Themeda triandra. The sequence continues at coordinate 43,240 of JAENPR010001698.1, forward strand.
GATAATTTAACTCATGCTTCCTCAACTGTCTTGATGCATATGCCACTACTCTACCTTCTTGCATCAAAACACATCCCAAACCAAGACGTGATGCATCACAGTAGATAGAGAACTTCTTGCTCAAATCGGGAAACGCCAAGACAGGTGCTGTAGTCAACTTCTCCTTCAACTTTTCAAAGCTAGCCTGACACTGATCTGACCATACAAACTTGGCATTCTTCTCTAACAAAGCTGTCAATGGTTTAGCTATCTTAGAGAATCCCTCAATGAACCTTCTGTAGTATCCAGCCATACCCAGAAAACTGCGGATCTGCCCCACATCAACAGGCGGTTGCCAATCAAGGATGTCTTTCACCTTCTTTGGATCCACTGCTACACCTTCATTAGAGATAACATGACCCAGAAAAGATACTTCTTTCAACCAGAACTCACACTTACTCTTCTTAGCATATAACTGATGTTCTCTCAACTTCTGCAACACTAGCCTCAGATGTTCAGCATGCTCTTCTTCATTCTTAGAATACACTAGAATATCATCGATGAAAACCACCACGAACTGGTCAAGGTACTCCATAAACACCTTGTTCATCATGTACATAAAGTAGGCAGGAGCATTGGTCAAACCAAAAGACATAACGGTGTACTCATACAATCCATACCTCGTGGTGAATGCTGTCTTTGGTATGTCTGTGTTACGGATCTTCAACTGATGATAACCAGAACGCAAATCAATCTTGGAGAACATGCACGCACCTCTGAGTTGATCAAACAAATCATCAATCCTGGGTAACGGATACTTGTTCTTGATAGTGACCTCGTTGAGAGAGCGATAATCAACACACATCCGCTGAGTTCCATCCTTCTTGTCCACAAAGATCACTGGAGCACCCCATGGAGATGCACTAGGACATATGAAACCCTTATCTAGCAACTCCTTTAGTTGTTTCTTAAGTTCTTCTAATTCATCAACCCCTATTCTATATGGACGCTTAGCTATAGGTGCAGTACCAGGTAATAACTCAATAATAAACTCAATGTCACGGTCAGGTGGCATACCTGGCAAATCATCTGGAAAGACATCAGGAAACTCTTCCGCGACATCCGGCTGCGACTTATCATCTTCTTCTATCAGATTCACAACAACTGCAGGTGATGTCTTCTCTACTATCTCAACACTGATACGGTCTCCCTTTGGTGTCGTCAAAGTTACAACCTTCTCTTTGCACTGTATATTCACTCCATGTTTCTTCATCCAGTCCAGACCCAGTATAAGATCAATCCTAGAAGCGTTCAACACAATCGGACTGGCTGTGAATTCTACCCCCCTTAAAGTGACACTGACTGAGGGGCAATAAAATGAAGCTGGCATACCCCCACCCGGTGAATTTACTAACATTTCTTTCATGGCAAGTAAAGGTATGATATGGGTTCTAACAAATGCTTGTGATATGAAAGTATGCGAAGCTCCAGAATCAAAAAGAATAGTAGCGGGGATAGAGTTGATCGAACGTACCCAACATGATTTCAGCGCTCCCCGGGCAGTTGCCTCCGTGCGATCTCGCAGACACATGGTTGACATTCCCATAGGTAGCATAGGACCTGGCGTTGCCACTCTGCTTCTGCGGCGTCTGTTGCTTCGGAGGATTAGTGCAACTGTTGGCATAATGACCAGGCTGACCACAGCGAAAGCACACTAGCGGAGTACCCGGAGTTCCAGTCTTAACAAGAATGTTATTAGGAGCACTCAGATGAGGTGTCTGATTACCCTGCTGCTGCTGCTGATAAGGACGCTGATTCCCACTCTGCTGCTGTGCACCATATTGCTGACGCGGTGGGTACCGGTTACCTTGCTGATTCGGACCACGATTCCACTGACTCACTGGTCCTTGGTACCTCTGCTGGTTACCCTGATAGTTGTTGCGGGGACGGGTGTTAGCTCCATATCCCTGTCCTTCCATACGCCTCTTTCTATCCTTATCACGGCGCATATTGTCAAGCACAATAGCGCTGTTCACAAGATCCTGGAAGGAAGCGTGCTTCTGACCAGCTAGCTGCAACCTTAGCTCATAGTAAAGCCCTTTGAGAAAGTGACACCTCTTGTCAGCATCCTCTCTGACCTCATTAGGTGCGTAGCGAGCAAGCTCATTGAACTTGTTATGGTACTGGCTTACAGTCATGTTGCCCAGCTTGAGGTTCCTGAACTCTTCTTGCTTCTCTTCAATCAGTCCATCTGGAATGTGATGTGCCTTGAAGTCTCTAACAAACTCATCCCATGTGATAGCAGGAGCATGAGGAGGACGAGAAGCTCTATAAGAATCCCACCATGTCTACGCTCCTCCTTGCAGCTGTCCAGATGCATAAAGCACCTTCTCCTGATCATTGCACTGAGCAAGCTCCAACTGCTTCTCCACAGCACGCACCCAATCATCCGCATCCAAAGGTTGGACAGGATGAGAGAAGAATGGCGGATGCCCATACATGAACTCCTTGCGCTTGTCTCTCGGAGGGTGATTGACTGGCGCTTGTTCCACTGCAGGCTGGTTGTTCTAGTTCTGGAAGTAGGCCATCATGGTCTGCATCAGCTGTCCCTGCATGTTCATGACCTGCTCCGGAGTCATTTGAGGTGGGTTGTTTCCTCCGGCAGGGTTACGGTTAACTCTCCTTGGCGGCATCTGCATCCCAGATCATATAAACGGTGTCTTAGAATAAATTCCCAACCAAAATATGATTCTGAAATTTTCTGGTCGAGATGCAGTAACAGCAGTTCAGAAAAACAGTCATATCTGGAGTTCCCGAAATCCAATTCAGACAAACTTTACATGGTTGGAAAGCTTATGAAGTTAGCTAAAACTTTTATTCAGAACACTTTTACTGATTCGGTGATTAAGATTGCCAAAAAGAGGACACAACAGAAACTGTTTCTGACTTCCAGACAGCGCGGAACCCTCAAATTGTGACCAATGGTTCTCCCAACTCATAACAGATTTTAATGTGATTCTTGTGGCATTGAAACGGTGCATGAGTCTAGTTATTACCATAAAAGTTTTACCCAATTTGCTATAGCCAATTTCGAGATATACCAGAAACTTTGAAGGTTGCTCAGAAGTTTCAGCACAGGACAGATTCGAGATTGACTCACAAAAACTTTATTAAAGACCCCAAATACTAATATGCTTAACTAAGGATTGTTATGGACAGGCCTATAACTTTCCAACACTCATTACAAAAATCCAAATCACTCAAGGGCACAAAGACAACTCAACGAGCACACCAAAGTTCACAAGCACAAAGGACTCTCACTAGACAAGACTAACGATACTAGCGACTTGGATAAATAGGACAATCCTAAACCTATGGTAGAGGTGGGGCTTCAAACTTGTCATAAAGTCTTGCTTCTCCTCTAGCTTCCCTTCGATCATCTTCCTCTTTTTGCATCCTCCTGCAAGCTCGCTGAGAAAGATGCAATTCCGCACGTAGACGATCACACTTTTTCATCATCTCTCGAGCAAAATCAGCCACTTGTTGAGCAGCGGTTTCCATTAGTCCCTCAAAGTTCTCCATAGTCCAACCATCACCTTCTAGACTCCCAACAGGCAGGTAATGGTTGACGTCATTCTGAGGACGATAACCCCGGAGATGCACCCAAGCTTCCATGGCGGCTTCATCAATGCTTTGGTTGATGGTGGCGCAATGGGTAAGATGAGTGAACTTCATCATAGCCATACTTCCTCCCCCTGTCTTTGACGTGATGACCACACTTGTCTTCCAATAGGTGTCTTGCAGGGGATGGTAGTACTCAACACAAGTGTACCATTGAGAAGCTTCCCAATCCGAGTAGCGGGTCAGGAGCAATCCCACCAGGCGATGATGAAAATCAGTGTAGACGTGGTCAGGATAGTGAACTCTTATGAACCAACCCATTGTGGGGTTTGGACCTCCTCCTCCGCCAGAGCTTCCATTAGCAGGTGAACTCCCATGAGATGGTGATCCATCATGCGAAGATAAGCTCCCATGAGATGGCATTTGAGGTTGTCCACCACTATGTTCATTATCTTCTCGGGCTTCTTCTTCTTCATCACTACTGATGTAGATCAATGGCACCATCTCTTCAACTTCTTCTTCAGCTGGTTCTTCAGGATCTTCTTCTTCAACTTCAGGAGTAGGAGATGCTGCTGGTGTTGGCGCCTGATTAGCTGCTGGATGAACATATCTGCCATCTTCACTATCACTCTCCCAGTCTGCCACTGCTCCATCTCTAGGCTCCTGTGGCTCATAAACTGCACGAGGTGGGTAGTACCCTCCAGTGGAAATGCGAGCAGTTTTGTGGCCATGAGTCATCTACGGAATTTAGATTGAGTTAGATTAGAAATAATATTTTTGCAATAGAAAAGGTAGAAAAGCATACCAACAGTTGGCCAAAAGCAAGATTAAGAGGGAAAGCAAGAAATAAGTGAAGCAAGAGGACTAAAAACGACCATTCTACACTAGGCTTGCGTCCTACAGTCAACAGGGAGCTGATACCAATCTGTCATACCTTATTTTTAAGGACAAGAATAAGATGCTTACAAACCTTATGTGAACCCCAGAAAGTCGCTCACATAAGTTGACAAATTGAAATAAAGTATCATCTTGATGTTTATTACAATAACGATAGCATAACAAAGTCTGAAACACAAATAGGTAAATCAGCTAAAGACTCTTGACGCGGAAGCTCCAACACAGGGACAAGTTGACTGGTTGACTCAAGCTTAGTAGTCGTGACGGTAGCTCTCAATCCAATCCAAATCTGTTACCCATCCGGGGTTTTCCAAGTAATGAAGTAAAAACAAGTGTAAGTACATACGTACTTAGCAAGCATAGTAGGGTTCATGAGGCTCAAAAGGCATGACACGGTTTTACTGCATTAGCTTTTTGTGAAGGTCAAGTTTTAGCAATTAGCATCAAGGTAGTATTCCAAACCACATGATCAAATAGACATGATAAAGTAACTTAATCATCATTAACACAAAAACATAAACTTAGTGGATGATAACTTATATTGCCGTGTCTCAAGGCCGCCCTAACCGTGGGCACGGACGATTAATCGATTAGCTCTGCGCATAGTTGTACCCTTTCCCTGTGAGTCGTGATTCCCATATGCTAGAGGTCATGACTCCTCAATCACACTACCAAGGTGTGCAAGCAGGGTTTCACTATAAAGCTACACATAGGTTCGTCTAACAAGATAGGGTTGCGGGGTCATCGGATGTAGGAATCCCTCCTCCCAAGGTGGCACATTACCTACCCGGCTATACACACCATGGAGAAGCCGCCCTATACCCAACTCGCATAAGCCTCTACCTTGCTAGAAAAGGTCCTATGCATAACTAGAGTCGAGCCATATAACCCTCACAAGCACGTTAGTCCCATATGATCACCTCAAATAAGCCATCTTAATTAAAGTTGCATAAATAATTAATCATGTCAGGTGATCATGGTAAAAGCACTAGCATTACTACCCAATATGCATAACCCAAGTTGTCAAGGCAAAGGTAAACAATCCTAGGTAAAACTAGTAGGATAGCAAGACACATGCATATGAAATTTAATGACAAAGTGATTAGGACACAAGGATGGTCCTACTATACTTGCCTTGATCCAAGGGCTCCCTGTTGTTCCGCTGATCAATAAAGAATTACGGGGCCTTCAACGAAACCCTCACCGTCCGAACTCGATCGAACCGACAAGACAACATACAATCAACCGGGCAATCATACACGAAGCAAACATAAAACTTTTATTAGAACAGTACACCAAACAGAAAAGAAAAGCTTATAAAATTAATCTACTCGTCGCTACGATCACATGGATATAAAGATCACCAAAATCGGAGCTAAAACGGGAAAGTTATGGATTTTACAAGTTTTCCTATTATAAAATAATTGAATTTAATTCAAACTCGAAATTCAAAAATTTCAAACAAATCTAAAAGTGATATTAAATTAAAGTTCACGTCGAGACGATTCCAACGCCTATTTAACGACCTACTTTGGAGTTAAAACGGAGAAAATATAAATAAATGAATTTTAAAACGGGAGAATACGTTTTCCAGTGGAGAAAACGTATTTCGGAGCAGTTAAATTGGAAAATACGTTTTCCAATGGAGAAAACGTATTTCAGATCTATGGATGGGAAAATACGTTTTCGAAAAGAGAAAACGTATTCTCTGGAATACGCCAAGGACTCTTAATTGGCACCCGAAAATTCCAGGGGGTTTTCTATAAAAGTACCTACGAACGAGATATCGGCCGTTGGATCGAGATGGACGGCCGAGATCTGACCGGGTTTAAAGGAGAGCGCGAGCTCGCCGGGAGAGACGACTCCCGCGGCGGTGGCCATGGCCGGCGGCGACCAGACCTCGCCAGCGAGATCCAATCTCGCGCTAGGGCGCTCGGTTTTGGGTCGGGAAACCACCAAACGAGAGCGGAGGACACGGGCATCTCACCTAGCCTAAGATGGGGCTCGGGATCGGGCTGGACGACGGGCGGTGGCGGCGGCGACTTCTGCAAAGGTTCGGCGAGCTCGGGTGAGCCACTCGGTGCACAAAAAATCGAGAGGAAAAGCTCAACGGGTTCACGGGCTCGAGAGGAAGACCGGCACACTACCCAATCGAAGAAGTGACGGGGCGAAGGCAGCTTTCGACGGCGGCGGATGGCGGAGCTCGCTGTGGAGATTAGGGTTAGGCTTTGGGCGCGAGTAAAGGCGAAGCTAGGGTTCCTGGAGGTGCTATCGGTGGCGGCGCAGTACTTATACCCCGGGGCTTGCGGGATAAGGCAAGGGTGAGGGAGTCGGGTTGGAACGAGACTCGGGCTCGAGCTCTGCTCGGACTCGGTCGGAGGAAGAAGAAGGTGGCACTGACGGGTGGGGTCGACCTGGCAGCGAGAGAAAGGAAGAGCGAACGCGGCGCTCGGTCGCGGCTCGGCCGGGAAGAAGATGGGCCGCTGTCCCGTTCGGCGTCGTCCCAAGAAGAGCGCGCGCGCGTGGCCAAGGAAGAGGTGAGCGGGCCGAGTCTGGTGCTGGCCCAGAGAGCGCGAGCGCGGCCAGAGAGGGGTGGCCAGCGGGCCGAGGTGGAGAGGAGGCCGGCGCGCTCGGCCCGGGCTGAGAAAGGAAGTGTGGGCCGAATAGATTGACCGGGCCAGAATGGAAACCAGAGAGAGAGAGAGGAATAAAAAGGTTTTCCTTTTTATTTGAATTTTTTCAAATGAAGATTTTGAAATGATTTTGAATCCAAATCCATTCAAACCAAAAACCAAGCACTCACACAAGAAAATATGCACCAGCATGGATGCTCACATATGCTTCTTGACCTACCATCACTTTTATTTTTATAAAATTAAATTTTGCCCTAGGTTTTTATGTCCACAAAAATGCAATTTCAACCAAATTTTATCTACTTCAAATTTGTGCAAATTTAGGGTGTTACAATTCTTGTGGCAGTGTGACATTGGTATACAGTATTAATGGTCTTTACAACCAGTTTCTTATTAACACTAATTCCCATTGATCTTTACGATGGCGAAGCACGCAACCAGGTAGTGAGGACACGAGCGAGGGTGGCGGCGGCCAGCGGGGGTCGAGCAGGCTTGCGGCCGATTGTCATCGACGGAGGCAACACCGCTGGCGAGTGTGAGGGTCATTATGGGGAAGAAGATAGGTGTTGTGTTGGGCTCGACTGCTCTTGGGCTGTTCGTTATTAGGCCAAAAACTGAAAACCTATTCCTAGACAACATGGGCCACGACTAGGGCCATGGCCCTGCTGGCTATGTGTCCTCCATAGATTTCAACTCTAGCTTCTGTCAATATGAGAAAACAATCAATGGTTTCTATGGTGTAGAATAAAAGCTCTAGATAGAAGGAAACAATATAATTAAAGGCTCTTTTATAACTATATATGTCAACATTTAGATATGGGACTTGCTATAATCCAGGTGCCTGGAATTTTAGCAATTTTTCAGGCGACGGTCTGTAACTAACGGCGAGATTTGTCTCAGCTGCTTCTGTCACCCAGGTACAAAATAACGGGTCCGCGAATAAACCTGTGAACCCCACCCAGTGACTTATCGGGCCCGCCAAACATTAATGGGCGCATTAACCGAAACCCGCTAATGAAAGTTGCTACTCATCTGGGCCAAAAGACGGCCCAAAAAACATACGAAGCATACTGAGAACGAGAGAACGAACTGATATATGTGTCATTTAGGTCAAATTCGGTACTAGGGGATTGATAATTTGTCTTCGGATGAACAAACTGAAGCTAATATACAACAAAAAAAAAAAAAGAGAAAAATTACACAAATCTGTTGTGATCGATACAAGCACCTCTACAACCACACCACTCACCAAATACACCTAATCCTTCAGCTAAAATTACAAAGGAATCTATTATACATTTCTATATTCCTGTTCTTAAAATATTACAAAACAGAAATATGAAAATTCCTCATTTCAAATAGTGCAACTAGTAATTATTGTTAATGCAATTATACTATATATGTATAATAAAAAAAATACAAGCCTGTTTACTGAACATGATAAATATATTACATCTTGATGTTTTTGGTAACAGATTGCATGAAGCATGTACAGAGAAGAATTACAACACATTTTTAGGCAAAATAGCTAGAATTGCCTCATTCACAGTGATAGAAATTTATGAATGTATCAACTTGGACAGGATCAGTAATCCCATCATTTGCTGAATCACCATCAACCTTCAACCTATCATATCTATTAAGGTTTCACATAGTGCAACTGTGGTGCAGCAAAATTGCGTTATTAGTAGGGCTGTGGTACTTTCCACTGCACTACACTATTGTACAGCTAGGAACTAAGCATTGGTGGCATAATGGAGAGAATTCCACCCGCTTATCCACACCAACCATCCTGCAGAAGAGTACTGATGTGATAAACCGCAAACATTTCTAATGCATACTGTATAGATTCTATTTATGACAAAATACTAAAATCTACTGAGCATGTAAAAAGTAAACTTGACGATCACTAGGTCAGGTGTCCTTTTTATATTGCCAAAGAGCAGATGGAATGGCACATGCACTGCAATATATCTTCAGTTTTGCTAGTAGGGGGTATCTGGAAGCAGGCCACAAATGACATTTTTTGCAGTATGTATACATTTTTAGTCCCTCATTTTGAGCGTTACATGTGTGTTTGGATCCAGAGAAATTTAGTCTGAACAAAAGGACCTACACAGAATAAACAAAGTGCACTTTAAGTTCTTGTGAGATGTCCAAAACTGTGGTGTGTGCTCACACAAATCACAAAAGACAGACTACTTTTTTTCTATACAAACACAAACAAATATATGAAATGTGTTGACACAAATACTTTTTTCTATGAAAGGACAATGACATAAATGAGGTGTGTGTTGGCACTAATCAAAATAAACAAAGTTGAAGATGTGTTAGCACAAATCATAAGAAACAATTTTTTTCTATGAAAGGACATGGACAAAAATGAGGTGTTGGCACAAATTATAATTAACAAAATTCAAGATGTGTTAGCACAACTCACAAGACACTTTTTTTTTTCTATGAAAGAACAAGGAAAAAAATTGGTGTATGCTAGCCTTCTTCAGTGAAAAATGGGCACTCATTGCCTTTTCTCTTCATTTGTTCAGTCAGAGAAAATGGTGAAACGATATTCAGAAAACACCCAAATGAACTAGCACCTTGTTCCCATTAGTAGAACCATTAGACACACACAAGCAACACTAGTTTAAGCAAGACTCAACCAAAAGGACAAATGACAGAGAACAAGGACAATGACGGATGCCATGTGTGATCACATAATACAAGTACAAAGACAATGGACAATTTATTTTCTATGGAAGGACAAAAGACAATTTTCTTCCTAGAACGGCACAAGCACAAACACAAAGGACAATTTTTTTCCTATGGAAGGACAAAAGACAAGATTTTCTCCCGAGAACTACACAATTACAAAAATGCGATGGGATATAGCATCACAACCACTATGACAAGGGAGGACACTAGTAGCTAATGCAAAATCAGAAAAGTGACTAAACCAAAGTGAACACTACATAATTCAGTACTTACAGTTTGCAAGTCGAGTAGGTAAAGATCATTGAAGCATGTAGATCCTTTTGTATGCAACCTACTGCATATATAAGCAAGGTCCTAAGTAAACCTGTGAATCAATCAAACTTACAAAATCAGCAAGGTCCCAAGTGAACCTGTGCACCAGTTCACTTAGAAAATAAAATTTTTTTAAGTGCACAAGAAAGGATTCTAACAAGCAACAGGCAATATCATGTTTCTCTAGGTGAAGCAACACCTACATCCAGTTTGGGCAGTAGATCTGGACCCAGTGTATGATCCCAAAATCACAAAGTAACAAGCCAAACCCACAAGCCTGATCCCCTCCTTGCATCACAAATAGTACATAGCAGCCAAGCAAACAAAATCAGCAATCTACTAAGAAGAAAAACCACAGAACTGATTTCTGTGAACTGGAGATCACAACCATGCACAAAATAAAATAAAAAAAACAACAACCCTTCCTTTTTAGAGAGTGGGTGGGTGGCTGGGGAAGAAGAGAGCTAGACAGTGATCTATATTGGCACCAATCACAATTACTAAATTATAGTTTTTTCAATAGAAGGACAAAGACAAATTGTTTTTCTATTCTCGCTACCGAAAATTTCACATTATGTCCACAGGAATTGCAATTAAAATAATCTGCAACTTTGGTATAAAATATGTGCAATAACCATCAGAAAAAATAGAAACACACTTCTCTATGATCAGTAATCAGTTCACTCAAATCCTAATGTGTTCAGAGATTAGGCAGTGCCAAACAGTATTGAACTAAAGCTCTTAGTTAAACCAACCAAAAAAAACCTGAACCTCGGCTTCACCCTATAGGGCCTCACCTAAAACTAGGTTGGCACAACATAATTACCTTTAGAAGATGTGGGTGTTGCACTCTGGAATGTGCAGCCATGTCTTTCCCAAGATTGTTGGCACAGATAGACAAATGTACAGCCATGTACCAACCTAAAAAACACATGGAAGACTAAGTCTCTTTGAGAAAGAAAAGAGTGAGCCCCAGAGAAGATGCGAGCACAATTAACAGAATTCAAAATATGTTAGCACAAATCACAAGGACAAAATAAAGTTTGAGGTGTGTTAGCACAAATGACAAGAAACAAGTTTTTTCTATCATGTTAGCACAACTCACAAGAGACAATTTTTTCTATAAAAGGACAATGATAAAAATTAGGTGTGGGCTGACACAAATCACAAATAGCAGATTTTAACATGTTTTAGCACAGATCACAAGAGACAACTTTTTTCTATGATAGGACAAGGACAAAGAAGAGATGTGTGTTAAGGATAAGGATAAATAATTCGTGTATGTTGGCACAAATCAATAGATTTCAACAAATTTTAGCACAGATCACAAGGAAAAAATGCACTTATTAGATCATCAAATCAGCTAGAATGGCTATAAAAAATGCAAAACCACTAGCCACTAAGATCATCTAGCGGAAAAAACAAAACAGCGAGGCAAATGGTTTAGCACCAGTATATTGCATATAGTCAAAACTACAATTGCATTGCTAGAGACTTGCAATTTACATTATTATAGGCTGCAACTCCATAACTTGTTTGGTTTTCATGAACACAAAAGATTAATTGGATCAAAGCAATACAACTACTATGCAAAAGAACAACAAGCGAATATTTATTTAACACAATTGTTCCAATCAAGCCACTTATCGGAAAATCAGAGCTACTATCAATCTTAAAAAGGATGGAGTACCAAGCACAAGAAATATTCAGTTTACTACAGTGAAAAGGACAACAAAAGAGGCATTCAATTTGAGACACTTCCATATAATAGCGGTTCAGTTAAGCACACTGAATAGTTTATCTATTAGATTTTTTAGATCATTAAAAATTGGTAATTGCACTCAAAACACATAACCACACCCACTTTAGCCTGTCTAGAATCACTACTCTTCTGAACAAAAACTACAACACCCCAAAGCAAAAATGCCATACAACTGTAGTATCCCAAGAAGTGTTCCAGGCATGTATGAAAAGTCTCAAACAAATACAGAATTATAGATCTGTAAAGAAAATTACTGCAATTGTAAGTATGCTTCATCATATATAAAGCCCAATTGAAATTCTTTAATAGATTATAAGCGCTAAACATGTCACTCTGGAATAAAGTAGTATTACCAAGCATGCTACTAGCTACAACCATATGATGAAAACTCCAAATAAGGTGCAATTATGTTTTACTACTCAGTTCAGTCTAAAGTCTAAACACCTGATCCAGCCTTCCGACTAAACAATGATGACATACACAAAAGAGTTTTGCTTGTAGATCCTATTGAACTTCCATATGGTAGAAATAAAAAATATCATTGATCTCACTAATCTTCAATTTCAAGTAAACAAAAGGAGCAAAATGCTCCCTAAAGACAGAGCATCCCCTGTCACACTTTAGAGGACATCCATACAAGAACGAAAGAAGTTCTAGTATGGCAAAAGACTAGACGAAAACATAATGTTCTGCACTGCACAAAGCCATTGTAAACTAGTTGCAAGAATTCATCATGTCAAAATAAGATAGGTCATAAGACAAGAGGTAGCAGGATGGCTTCTATAATTAATATACACTATATGATCAAATGGCATCATTAAGAATCTAGAAATATTGTGAATTTTATCAGAAAAATGGGACAGTACAGTATACATGATTGGAGTAAAGTAAAACAATACAATTAAAGGGGGGTTTTCATTTTAACATGATATTAGAAAACCTACAGAAACATTGCAATAACAAACTACAATTTATCCTATAATTCATAGGAAAGAAAGCACGAACAACAAAGAATTTGTAGAGTAGCTTCACCATTGCTATGTTTGAACCGAGTTATAAAAAGGATACTGCTAGGTGATAGATCCTGACCATATAAGCTCTTGGGATGCTTCACAAGAAAATGTGCAGAATCCACAAAGGTTAAAGCACTTAAGTCTATCACATCAAGTTAGATAGTGCATGACAATGAAATGTTCGAGCCATAGAGTACGATTTTTTAATATTTCTTTTCTTTTTTATAAACAACCTTCTATTCAAATTTTGTAAGAATTCTATACGAATCTGCCCTACACATTACATTCTGAACCTACAAATCGCGTCAGTCTGATTTTTCAAACTCTCAACAAGAAACAACAAAGTAAACTTAGTGAAGTAATTGTTTTGTCACCCCAAATGCAAAATGGGATTCAGGCCATAGGAGCATCAGGTGCCTAAAGAGGAAACTTATGTATTAGTATATGCACAAGCTCAACACTTTTTTTTTTTTTTTTTGGGGGGGTGGGGGAGGCAATTCGAGTGGCACGTGTTAATATTGCTTGGGACTTACGAGTTCTCTTGTCCCTCTTAAGACAAGGACAAGCACAATCACAATTAACAATTTTTTTTCTATGAAAGGACAAGGACAAAAGATTTGGCATGGGCTGGGACAAATCATAAAAACAAAATAAGTTTATTAGCACAAATCACAATTTACAATTTTTTCTATGAAATGACAAGGACAAAAAGTTTGGTGTGGGCAGGCACAAATCACAATAAATAAAGCAAATTGTGTGTTAGCTGACAAGGATTCCCTAATAAGTATGGAGAATTAGAAGGGACAGTGACAAGCTACAAACAAGTTGTTACAAGGATATGAGTCGGTTCACTGACATATTTGTGCACTTTTAGTGGTCCATGCCTATGCTCTTGAGAAGACTAGATTACTTTATAAACTAATATAGGAGGTAGGACAACACAGATGAAAGTTGATTGATATGTTTCCCCGAAAAAAATAGCGCGCTATTTCGGCGCTATAGCGCGCTAATAGCGTCTAGAAGCAGCTACCGCTCCGCGCTATAGCGCGCTATTTGGCTCTATACCGCGCTATGTTTATAACCTAAATCTTTTATGGACTGCAATTACATGACACGTTATGGAACCATGTGGTCTGAGAATGACATTTCATACATCACACCATTGCAAATTCAGAAACATCAAACAACAAACATTAACTGTGAAGCAATGGTACTTCAGGTTGCACCATTGAGACTAAGAAGACTAGTGTATATATGGGCCATCCACAGATTTGGCACAAAAAATAATGTGCATCACAATATAGAAACTCACCTAGCATGTTACCCAGCTCGACGAAGAGATCATTTAGGTGGTCGCGTTTAAGCTTCTCCCTCTCAGCTTTATGAACCATCCTGGAGGCTGGTTTCTTGCACTTCTTCTTGCTAGAGATAGATCTACGCGAGATGATGTAAACGAGAAAGCAGGTTCAACAACAAGTAGAATTGGCATGAAACTACAATGCAATTTTACAACAGCTGACTGATAGGTGTACAAATAATTCAGAATTGTACAACGCTTGATCCAAGCTATGGTTAATCCTACAGTAATCCCATTACGCCATTAATCCTACCGGTGCTGTTGCAGAGTGCCATTAACTCGATAGTCTACTGGAGAACACGAGATAAAACAGAAAACAACTAGGATGTTGGCGCAAACCAACTAGTATGAGGGTCTAAACCAAATACAAACGCCACTGGACAGATAATGACAATTTAGATGTAGCGATTGTTACAATAGTTCTTTACAAATTACCAACTAAGTTTAGAGGTAGCATGAACCACACAAGTTATTTCGGATCTCATATAAACATGGCAGCGGAATCACAAGGTGCAGCCCAAAAACTCCAAAGCAAAGACAAAAAAGTGATAGTAAAAAACCTAAAGTCTGAACCTTGTAGCTTACCTAAATATCTCATGGCCAAGATGCAGCTTCTATATCCTACCACAGTGTACCACTACTGCTACCTGAGTTGTTTTGCAAACTACAAATACGTTGTTTTCCTGCATATAAAATAGAGAAGAACACAATTTTTTCCAAGCAATTCCTTTATAGAAAAATCAGATTTAATAGCACTGTTAAAAGGCTACACTAGCAAGCTCAATAAATATTCAGTCAAGCACAATGACCACTTCGCAGAACTAAGCACAAGTGAAGATGATTACAACTGTGGCATCACAATATTATCCACTCCTACGAATTATCATCAATATATCGTATAGACTTCTAGTGCTACAACTGTGGCTTCACAAATTCTCCACTCCTATGAATTATAAATGTATTACAGTTCCATTAATAATACCATGGCAAAAAGATGATTACAATTGTAATTCAATTGTATGAGAAGCTGCAGCAATCAGGCAATCAAGGAAACCTTACATTTCTGAATTGTAGCAAAATTATTTAGTCTGCTTTGTCATTAGAATTCCTAGGATACCCTGAAGGAATGTTTAATCGTGATTCATACTCCATAGCCTAAATTTCCAACGCACTCGCGATGGATATTACAAGCACAAAATGTACTAACTAACATGCAAGCTAACAACCAAAGCAACAGGCAAGCAAAATCAGTGCAGATCACAATGTGCGTACCAGTGTTGACAATGAAATGGAACCTCAGCTAGGAGTACCTACATGCGATCCAACAGGTTCCAGAAGAAATTAGATCACAGACGCAGCCAAAAATACAAAGGAAACCATAGAGTAGAACCAACCCTCGATGCCTAGATCCCCGTGAATCACCTGTTGATGACGAACAATAACCCCTCCATGTCCTTGCGGCTCTGGACAGCGGCAGCAGAGAAAAAACAAACCCCCGCATCAGATCAGCGTTGATGGGATCACAAGGCTGGCAGAGGAGAGGAGGGCAGAAGAGAATCGTTGGTTCACCCACTGGTTGAGGTCGGCGGTGATGAGGATGTCCTCGATGGCTGGGTCCACGTGCTGGAGCAACGTGAGGTTCAGCAGGCTCGTGGCCTCCGCGTCCATCGCCAGTTCGGGGTCACCTTGCCCCCGTTCGGCTGCGACGGCGACGACGACGGCGGCGGCGGCGGCATCTATGGCGCTGGATCTGAGAGTAGCAGCAGCAGCCAATCAGCAAGCGTGGAGTGGTGCGGCGCGCTCGTCCGAGTGACTGAGCGGGCGGCGGCGGCTTCCGAGCGAGAAGATGGGGACGGAGGGGAGAGAGGGAAATGCCGACGCGGCGGCGGCGTTCGGCGCTCGCGGCGCAGCCGTAGCGGATGGGGGAGGGAGGACCACTTGTTACGGGCTCGATGGCTGCTAGCGGGTGCAGTCAATCACGTCGGATCCGATAAGAAACTGTCAGTGCACAGATCACAAATTTCATCTGCTCGCGCTTGCGCGTGACGCGTGTCGCCTGAACGAAACAGAGAAAGCCAGGCGACAAAAATATAGGAAATGTGTTTAGATATATATCCTATGGGCACCCTAAGTTTTCGAATTACATGGCATTGCTCAAGCTTTTCACCTTTTCCTTCTCATCGCATTATTCATGGCCATAAATGTATTGAGTTGTGAATAAACAACACTAACTAATAAAATAAATTATTTATGACTATTTTTATAAAACTTGCTAGTCCTTTTTTAGTTTGTGATCAATTTAAATGAGTGAAAATATTGCTCAATCAAGTTTCTGCAGTTTAATATAAGTGATCTGCTGCATTCACGCCGATTTAATCGCATCTAATGTTTATATGTACAAAATGTTTTCAAATATGTTTAGGAGATGAATATCTATCTTTCCAGCTTTTTTGGAATTTAATTGCTAGTTTCTTGACCTTAATCATTATTACTATATTCAAAGCTCCGAAAAATCTTTTCATGAGCTGCAAATATCTATCTTGAGTCGCTTTGGTGTTGCGAGTTGATGAATCCCTGTAACTTTGCTTTTTCTTTAAGTTGGATCGTTGATCGAGCTATAGCGAGTGTGCTTTAGCAATGCTATTTTGGCTTAAATTGAGAACATATGCTATGCAAGCTTGCTAAATAGCCAACTAGTAGTAGTTGGCTGGTACCTTTTTTTTGGATTATAATTATTTATGAGAAATAAACAATAAACTAGTATGGCTGTCTCGAACCCATGCATTCTCATTCCATTACTAGTTCAGAAGCAGCAAACTAAGCATTCAACTGCCTGCAAATATATTACAAGCAAATCGAGATCGATCCACACACGATAAATCAAGACTACTGAAGGCAAAGCTAATTAATGAACCAAGACAGGAGAGGACCGACGAAGATCCATCGACCCGTGTCCATCGACGATCGAGCTGAGGTCGGGTCGAAGAACATACCACACAGTACACAATAATAACTCATAAAACAAACAAAGGCAAACGAAACTAACAAGGAGTACGTACTACACGTACTACTCTCACTCGGATCCACCAGACGTACTGCTGCTGAGATTCAGAGAGGCAGGCAGGCAGGGTATTCCATGCACGCACACATGGATCGTCTGTCGTCGTCGTCGCTGATGGAGATGGCCGGACTGCTCGATGATGAGGAGGAGAACACGGAGAGGTCGCGGAGGTCGGAGCTAGCAGGTTTTGCTAGCTCATGCCCTTGCTGGAGCTGGTGGGCACGCCGGTTCGCGGATCAAGCCGCGTGCGTAGGGGATGATGTCCCTGCCCTTCCTGTCCTTGGGCATCCAGGCGCTGGCGTTGACGAAAGGGTCCGCGGTGTACTGCGCCGCCTCGCTGCACTTGGTGATGACTTTCACGGCGGTGGTGTTGATGCGACGGCTCGTGTCGGCGCCGGGCCCGTAGTTGGCGTACTCCAAGTACACCACCGTTTTCGGGATGGGGCCACGGCCCTCCCACTCCAGCCATCCGGTGAAGTTAACGATGGAGTCCAGGAAGGACTCCATGAAGATCACGTGCGAGTGATTCTTCCACGGCCGGCCGAGGTAGGTCATCACCCCAGTGAGGTTCGCGCCCTCGTCGGCGGTGACCGAACAGTTCTGGAACGAGAAGTCAGTGGCGTTGCTTCGGCCCTGCGCGGTGACGACGTTCGGCTTGCCGGCGCCCTTTCGGAGCTGCGAACTAGCAGCCGGCAACCAAGGAAGCTCGCCCTGGCGTAGCCGAAGACGAAGTCCACTGTGCCGCGGATGTCCGTCTGCAAGTAAATCTGGTCTCCGGCGTCGGCTTCTAGGGTATCCTGATACCCGTTGATGGAGCAACGGAAGATCAGCGAGAAATTGGACCTCGACATCAAAGCCACCGTCTGACGACCATCTGGTCCTGCGGTATTTTCTATCGTGAGATCCTGGGCCATGAAGCCCTTGCCATGAACACCTGCACCAAGCGTCCATGCGCAACAAGCAAAGTCAAGAAACATTTATGCTCAGATATCATGGATGCATGGGTGACGCAGAGAGGAGATCGAGGCGTGCGACTGGGATGAGGATGATCGTCACTTACTCACGGTGGCAGTGTCCGGCGTGCTGAGGTTGTGAACCCAGTTGCTCTTGTTGCCGGTGATCACCGTCTTCCCCGCTCCTTCTCCGATCAGGATCACATGCTTCCGGGTGATGTTTAGAGTCTCAGTGTACACTCCCTCCCTGATGAATATGGTGAGAATGCTTTGCTCGCTGCCAATTTGGTCCTTTTGCGCCGCCAAAGCAGCGGTGATGCTGGCGAACTGGCCATCGCCGCTGGTGGCGTTCTTGGCCACGAAAACATGCGTCGTCCCCACCATGTTTCCGAGCGACGGCGGCGCTCCACCAAGGGCCAGCAGCCGCTTGGCCCAGACCGGCAGCTTGCTATCGCCCAACGCCTCCAAGAGGACGCGGCCGCGGCCGCCTACTGTCGGCGGCAGCGTCGTCACCACCGCGGCTGTAGGCAGCTGCCCACTGCAGCGTGGCATCATGGCCGGCGCCTCTATGGACGTGGTGGAGAGGCCGCTGATGCTGCCGCTGCCGCCTTCTGTTCGCAGCGTCACCGCAGTGGCTGCAGGCGGCTGCTGTCCACTGCCGCCTGTCGTCATTGGCAGCGCCTCCGTGTCCGCTGTGGAGAGGCCGCAGCCGCCTACTGTTGGCAGCATCACCGCCGTGGCTGCAGCTGCAGGCGGCAACCGTCCACTGCCGCCTGTCGTCAATGTGGTGGGGCCGCCAACTGCTGGCAGCGTTGTCGCCTCTGTGGCTGGCGGCTGCACACCGCCGCCGGCCGTTGTTGCCAGCACCTCCGTGGTGGTGGAGACGCCACCGGAGGTGCCGCTAGGAGCCACAATGGTGGCCATCAGCAGGCACGCAAGAACAAACGCTTTGGTGAAAGCTTGAGCCATGGCTTCTTGATGGATGGATGGATGGATGGATGTGGAGCTGCTCACACCGAGCTATAGGACCTTATATACAGTACCAGGAGAGACCGGCCGGTCAGTGCGTACGTGTATGTAAGAAGCTAGATACCCCTAACGTAGCCGAATCTCTTTTTCTTTTACCGGGGGAAATTAATTAAAGTGCGTCTCTCCTAATTGATAATTTGCTCACAGTGAAATTCTTCATATCATTTTTTTAAAATGTATTTTACACGTTTACTATCATTCATCCGGCGAGGGTTCCTGGCCAACCGGCCAGGCCACGTCGTCCCGTATAAAACAGTACCCATATGTGTAAACAGTGCCGCACGTATGAACAGTGATTGTATGTATGAACAGTGTCTGTACGCATGAACAGTACCGTATATGTGACCCTGCCGCATGAACAGTGCTGTACGCATGAACAGTTCTGCACACATGAACAGTGTCTTTACTGTACCTTTTTTTTGCCTGCCGCCGCGCGCAATGGCGCGCGCAACTTACTAGTCACTTTAATTCATCATATTGACGACCGATCCAGCGGCTTCTGTCGGTGCCATCGGTTTATTACTTAGTACAACCTTATCATCCCTCCACTAGATTAGATGATGATTTGTGTTGTTACGCCATAAGGTGTATGGCCTCTCGCCACTTAATGAAAAATGTGCCAATGCACAATTTTTGTGGACACATAGTTTTTTCATACCATGGTGTATTGTCTTTGTCTGATTAGGTCAACATGGCAACACAGTTGTGTGTGCACGTTGGGTTTTACTAACCGTGGCACGCGGCTCGTGTCAAAACAACGGTGTCTCTTGGCTTATGTTGTGTAGGTGTCATGTCCGGAGACGGTGGTCGAACAAAGTGGGTCAAGGCCAAGGAGGACGTGCCATGCCGATGGCCGGTTGCGGTGAAGGACAGACGTGAGGCTTGGACTGAGGGACCTGGACGTCGGGCGACCAGCCGTGGTGACTGACAGCTGGGACTTCAACAAGCGTAAGTGTACACGGCGGGGGATGCGTATGGGGTACGCTACTCGCGAGTGGTTTGGTGGTGGCGCCTCAAAACCACTGGCGACGGTTTGGTGGTTTTCCTTAAAACCATCGGCAACAGGTTTCGCAGGTTTGGGCATTAAAACTCGGGCGGAGGTCCCGATGCGGACGGACGACATGTGGCAGCATCGGGGAGATCGCATGGAAGCAAAACTACTAGTGAGGAGGCGCGGTGGCCAGGTGGCACGGGGTTCGGATTTGAGAGAGACTGGGACGAATCATGTTTGAGGTAGTTTCCAGGTCGATTTTCTATTCATGCACGAACAGTCCAGGCGCCACCCGCGGAGTGTCCAGGCATCGGGCTGATTAAACAGTGGCCTCCATTCGCTGACGTGGCAAGTCACATGCGGACAGTCTGGCCCTTAGGCACGCAGAGTCCGGCATGGTCAGTCCAGTCAGTACCGAGCCCTCGACGTTCTAGTCTGAATTTTTTGTTTTGACCCGCGAACAATCCGAGTACAAACCACGGACAGTCCAGGGTTAAATGTTCAGAACATGTCCAGATCAGTTCTGTTTCCATCTTTCACTCGTCGAACAGCCCGGACTCCTCTTACGGACAGTCTACAGTTGACTTGCAAGTTGGTATCCAGAACCTGTTCTGAGCAGTTCGGTTTTTGGAGTTTTGGTTTATGGAGTTTTGCCCTCGGACAGTCCGGCCCTGGAACTTCAGATAGTCCGCAGTTGACTGATCCAGAACCTGTTCGTACCCATGGACAGTCCGACCTACTGGCCGCGGACAGTCCGTCGTTCTACTGCGAGTTCTGTTCTTCCAGTGCGTGCTCGGTTTGTCTCTCGGGTTGAGACGCTTGCTTTCGTAAAGTATAAAATCTTCTTCTGGCTAATTCTATGGGACAAGCTGAGCACTAGAAATGTGATGAAAAGAAGGGGAATGAGAGTGGATGACGTCCACTGTGTTCTCAGTCAACAACATGCAGAAGAAACTGTGCAGCACCTTCTCTTTCAATGTCCTTTCTCAAAGCAATGTTGGGAAATTTTTAATTTCCAATGTGATGACTCCATGCCAATCAACCTTATCTTCCAGGAATGGAAAGCTCACCTCAATACCAAGTTTACAATGGAAATTTTCATCTTATCTTGTTGGGGTATTTGGATGGTTAGGAATGATGCAATTTTCAGAAATAAAGCTCCTTCAGTTCAAGACTGCAGAGGATATATCCACCTCGAGGCTGTGCTCTGCTTAAGTACAGAATCAAGTTGGCTCTTCTACCTTCTTTGAAGAATGGCTCTCTTCCTCTTTGTAAACAGGCTTCTTAGTTTTTCCTTTGGGCCTACTTTGGCAGTAAGTGGAAATTAGCCCGACGATCCTAGCCCCTGCGGAGGATTTTTTTTGTTCAATCCAATCCCCGCGCTACCACTGGGATAGTATCCACGTACGAGGAACTACCCGCGCCGTTGTTTGGTAGCATTTTCCCAGGGAAGAGGACCACTGATTGCTTCCATCTAGCTTCGACGAAGTCGAGTGCAGATAATAATTCAGAAAATGTCTCGAAAAATCAGGAAAATTAAGAACAAACAAAAGGAAGTAAAAATATTATAATCACTTCGTATTAGTTTCAGAACCATAAAATAAAATCATGAAAAATGTGTGGCATACTCCCATCCATCCTGGAATAAAAAGCATTTTGGCCTTTGAGACATGTTCTCAAATATAATACATCCGAGGAACAAAAGAGATATTATTTCCTTGAATAAGAATTTGTGATTGCTGCAAATAGAGTGCTTTCCATATTTTTTATAATTGCATTCTTTAATTATGGAGAATAGATCAGATTTTTATAGAATAGGAAGTTAAGTGAGGGGTACATGCATCTATTGTCTTCTCTCTTATTTTGTCTAAAAATAGCGAGAATGCTCTTTATTCCAGAACGGAGGGAGTAAGTCTCTCCACCATACGAATACAGACATATTACAGATCTTAAATCAAATCTAATTAATGCAAAAGAATTATCTAACATCTAACCAACTACTAGTAGCATTCATACAGATTGTTCACTCATCTTGAAACTGACTATCCTTACATCCAATGTCTTCTAGCATCTAAACTGACCATCGTCTTTTGGCATCTACCCAAGTACTGCAGACTACTTGGTTCAAATCATGCACTGCTTCCACTGAAACATCTGCAGTAGCACAAATTAATACAAATGGTGATCTCTCATGACGTCTCTCTCTGGAAAATGCACTTGTATATTGCCAAAATACATATAACAAAGACATCAGGTGCAAGTGCAAACTGGTCATATTGCACTAAGAAAAGTGATTGGTCAAATTTTCTCATAATTAAACAGCAGGATTTCAGATGAGCGCTATCTCAAATGGATTGCGCATTGGCTCAAACTGCGTATATCTACTGACATGAAGCACTAAAATATACTGCAATCAGTGAAGTGCTTTTATTGCCTATGGTTAGGATAGAATCAACATAAAAAGTAGCATCACATTGTAGAGTACTTCTCTATTAGTTGGTTAGATCTCAGTTATTGCCATATACTTTTTGAATGTACATAAGCCACAGTTTTTAGAGGAAAATTAAATTTATGTACTGCGCTCAATCCATTGCATTATGAGCCACAGTTGTGATCATGCTCTCACAAAAAAGAAAGAAAGAACCATGCCTATTTCCATGATTATATGATATAATAATCACCAAGCACAGAAAGGACAGTTTTGGTTTCTCAAAACAAACAGGAAAGAAATGACTGATAACTTATCCAGTTATCCAGCACCTAATATTAAACTAGTGTCACAGCAACAATTTTAGTGCAAATCATTCAAGTATGGTGACCTCAACGACTCCATGCATACCATGATTCAACATGGTTTTAATGCAAGGAAACATACCTCTACATTTTTCTTCTCAATTCAAACATTTCTTCTACTGATATCACTGTAAGTAAGCACAAGGAAAAGTATTAGCAAGCAAGCAAGAAAGAGCAAGCAAGCAAGGAAAAGCTAGTAGGCACTAGGAAGCACTGCAAGTAAGCATCAGAACCATGCTTATAGCTAGTTTTCTCTCTCTATATATATGCCTGCCACACAAATCAAATTTAGACGTAGCGAAGGTATATATTGAAGCCGCACTAGTACAAAAACTATTTTCCGCAACGACCCTCAAAACTCTTCCGTGGCGGGCACTTTTTTTGTTCGTTGAATAATGGAGGCGGATCGGCGACGTGGCTGGACAAAACTGGCTAGAGAATAATGGAGGCAGATCGGTGGCGTGTCTGCACAGAGATTCAAGCTTGATCCAGTGAACGCGGCCGGAGAGACGAGATCGATGAGCTTTCCACAAAGGCAATGCATTGTGTCTCGTACTTACGGTCATGCCTTTCGAGATGACAAATGGCTGTAGCTCGCCAAGGCTACATGTGCGTAACATATGAGAGAGAGAGAGAGAGAGAGAGAGAGAGAGAGGCGACAGGTGGAGTGATCGATCGAGCTGGCTATGACTTGAGCGCGCGGCGGCTACTAATGAATTATTAATAATGCTCTCGATCTGGTGCTGCGGCCAGTGCCGGCCCTGACCTTTGAGAGGCCCGGGGCGAAATCTAAATTTAGAGGCCCTTGTATACATATATGAACTAAAAGCTTACACATAAGAAGTGTTAATAGTAAACACTTAACTATACATATACAAAAGCAATATTCATAGACCATCTCTGTGATCATAGATTCATCTACTTGTGTTTTGCTTTTTTTTTTTCTTTCTTTTACTGTTGTTGGAACGCCAAAAACTGTTTCTTTCAAGTTGGGTGGTTTTGGCTCTTTTTTTTGGGAGGACTATACATATGATGCATAGGGCATCTATACGACATACATGTTGTCCTGGTTGATACGAAGCAGTCGGAGCTACGCCTAGTATCGGCGTATCGCCACCGTTGTCGTTGGGTGATCTGTTGATCACATCAGCGTCACTGCATCGCGTTCATGTCTTGATACTCGACAAGTCAGGTCTCTGCATCGAGGTGTCGACCCAACAAGGATTGACGATTGTCGATCTGGAGTCAGCCAGACTGGAGTCGCGAGTTGCTGAAGGCCTTCTCAGGGCAGACCGGCAGACTAGCATTAGCGTGTACTAGAAACGAAGCAAACTGCACAGGCTTTAACCAAGCAAAGCAACTGATATACTACTACTGAACACTTACTTATATACGTATATACCAGGATGGGGCCCCTGGGATTTGGAGGCCCGGGGCGACCGCCCCGTCCGCCCGCCCACAGGGCCGGCCCTGGCTGCGGCACTGCATGGCAAGGGACGAGACGAAACGAAGGAATGTAGTACAAAAGCTATCAGCTAGTAGCAGAGACATGCATGCTGGATCCTGTTGATCCATCTGTCTCTGCGCGCTGCAGCTAGCTAGAGGAATATCCAAACTATAGTACGTATCGTACTATTGCTACGGTGGTCGTCGTTGGCCCAATCGTTCGGGCCGGGAAGGATAAGCAAGAAAGAACGCACACATCGAGATGCGTGCGTGCTACGGTCGAATGCATATCGCACACACGTACTAGCTACTATACACTACACGAATCCGGCTGCTCGCTGATAGCCCAGCGGTTTGCCGACAGCCAGGATCTGGGCTGTCGGCGAACAAGCTGTTTCCCGACAGCCACAACTCGCTGTCAGGAAAGTTTACTTCGCCGACAGCCCCAGATCCATGGGCTGTCGGCGAAGAAAGGCTGTCGGCGAAGATTTCTTTTCCCGACAGCGAAACGTCGGCAAACAAGAGGTGTCGGCGAAGCGCTGTCTCGACCAAACGGCGCCGTCGCCGTTTGCTTCGCCGACAGCCACGCCGTTAGGCCTGTCGGCAAAGTTTGCCGACAGCCTCCACATGCTGTCGGCGAAGATCAGTTTTGCCGACACCTTTTGTATGCTATCGGCCAAGTCTGCCGTTTGCCGACAGCATTTTATGCTGTCGGCAAAGTATGCTCTTTGCCGACAGCATCTGTATGCTGTCGGCAAAGATAATTTTTTTTCGAATTTTGACTTCAAAATATATTTGTTGCCTAGATACATTGTTTATAATCACATGTTTGAATTTGGGCCCTTTTGGCAACATTTAGCTATATTTCCTTAATTTTTTCCCTCACTACAATTTTCCCGCATTATTCAAGTTTGAAGCTGCAGTGCATAAAATAATAAAACTTTGGCCTTCGAAATATGATATTCATGGTGGGGAGTGTGTTTTAAGACCGTGTACCAAAGCTCACCCAAAAGTTTCAAGTCCTTGTCCACGTAACAAGACCATCCAGGAGTGGTAAAAGTGTTTTTTAATTATATAAAATCCAAACGAAGTTGAAAAATCACGAAACTTGACGGGGTGTCGTGTTATCGCATGTGGAGGCTATGAAAAAGTTTGAGAAAGTTTGGAGCAAGTTGCGGCGTCACATGCTCAAAACCCAGACATCTCCAGACATATCACTTGTGATCACGTGTGGAGATGTGCGGGTTTTGATCAACATTCGATGCCGCAACTTGCTCCAAACTTTTTCAAATTTTTTTCATAGCCTCCACATGTGATAACACGACACCTCGACAAGTTTCGTGATTTTTCGACTTCGTTTGGATTTTATATAATTAAAAAACACTTTTACCACTCCTGGACGGTCGTGTTACGTGGACAAGGACTTGGAACTTTTGGGTGAGATTTGGGACACGGCCTTAAAACACACTCCTCACCATGAATATCATGTTTCAAAGGCCAAAATTTTATTATTTCATGCACCTGCAGTTCAAATTTGGATAATACGGAAAAATTCAAGTGACGGAAAAAAATTAACGAAATATAGCTAAATAACTCAAAACATTCCCAAGTTTTGAATTTGAGATTTAATTATATTAGGAAGGACCCAGAAAAAAATTGCATAGAAAAAACAAAAAAAATGAAAAATATCTTTGCCGACTGCACTTGGATGCAAAGTGGCAAAACCTGCTCGCCGACAGGGTTTTTGGCAAAGTTTGTCGGCAAAGTGGTTTTTTTAAAAAAAAAGGAAAATTTGTTTGCCGACGGCCCCGGGCTGTCGGCAAACAACCCGTGCCCTAAAAGATCGGGTGGGCCTTTTGGCCCACCCTTCTCTCCCATTCGCACCCCGCCGCCCCTCCCGCACCCCCGCCGTCGCTAATTCCGCCGCCGCATGCCCGCCCGCCGCACCCGCCCGCATCCCGCCTTCTCCACCGCGCCGCACCCCACCGCCTCGACCGCGCCGCAGCGCCGCCGCTGCACTCTCCCATTTCCTCTCCCGCACCCCGTCGCCCCTCCCGCAACCCGCCGCCGTCGATTCCGCCGCCGCAGCCCGCCGCCGCCGCACCCGCCGCTGCATCCCGCCTTCTCCACCGTGCCGCACCCCACCGCCTCCATCAAGGCGCCGCGCCGCGCCGCCGCATCCCGCCTTGTCCGGCGGCCCCGCGGCTCCGCGCCTCGTCCGCCGGCCGCCGGTCGCCATCCAGCGGCCCGCGACTCGTCGTCCGCCCCGCGGCCCCGCGCCGACGGTGGCCATCCCCGGGGCCCCGCGGCACCGCGCCGCCGTCCTTGGCCCCCCAGCTCTGCGCCCCGAGCAGAGAGGAGCAGTGGGGGAGAGAAGGAGAAGGAAAGGGGGAGAAGGGAGAAGGGAAGGAAGGAGGGAGAAGGGAGAAGGAGAAGGGAGAAGAAGGAAGAAGGATGGAGAAGGAGAAGGGAGGAGAAGGAAGGAGGGAGAAGGAGAAGGAGAAGGAGAAGGGAGTAGAAGGAAGAAGGAGGGAGAAGGAGAAGGGAGGAGAAGGAAGAAGGAGGGAGAAGGAGAAGGGAGGAGAAGGAAGAAGAAGGGAGAAGGAAGAAGGAGAAGAAAAAAGAAGAAGAGGGAGAAGGAAGGAAGAGGAGGAAGAGAGAAAGGGAGAGGGTGAGGAGGTGCCTCAGCCGTCTTCTTGGCGTGTCCGTCCCGCCGACACCTCCACCATCGTCAAACCGGCTACAAGAGCAAGGTATATTAACCCCTTAACTACTTATTGGCCTTCATGCCGCTATGGTTGTCGGCCTTCGTGCCGCTTTGGTTATCGGCCTTTGAGCCGCTGTGGTTATCGGCCTTCACGCCTCTGTAGTTATCGGCCTTCGCGCCATTGTTTTTTGCAGGTTTTGGAAACCTCCCTGTGCAGGGGAGGTGCTGCCGAAATTTTGCATGGATACTAACCTTTTTTGCCCTTTTTGTAGGAGGACCTGTGGGGGTACTCGGTGACGCTGATCTTCTTGTGGGTGTTGCGGGTCGTCCTGCACCGCGTCGACTCTCCACCGCCCCGCTACCCGCCTCTGCGCCGCCACCCTAGGTATAAATCACCTCTGTGTCTTATAGTTGTTGTAAGTACTTTGCGTAACCGAGTTAGGCGTCTCCCGTCCGAAAGGGATTCGCGGTCGTTGGTATGCTGATCAGTGCATATCTGCGATGGTGTCTCTTTCAGATTGTCCACGTTTTTTGGACAGCCCGAGGATGCGTATATGGGTTAGCATCCATGTTCTGCCCCCGTTCGAGTCGGAGTTTCGGCAGCCCCTCCCCGTTGTTCTCGGATGCACACTCTCCCAGTCGGGACGTGTATCGGGAGAACAGCGGGGAGGTGCTGCCGAAATTCCGTCTCGGATGGGCGCGGAGCATGGAAGCTAACCTCATCTACGCGTCCTCGGGTGGGATTAGGACCTATCCTTCACCTATTAGATGGTAGGAACGCCTTGTAGATGCAGATGTTGGTTTTATTGCTCGCTTACATTGGCACATGTCAGAGGATGGCTGACCGTGAGTGGATGTACACGGCCGGACACGGGAGAAACGGAGACCCGAATGGGTTAGGGGGACCGGTGCTTTCCGGAGCGGGCATTTGACCGAGCCTGCTAGAGGGTCCATTCGGATGCGATGTCCGTGCAAAAGCAAATGTAAGAACAAGAAATGGAGAGACAGCGTACGGTTATGGAAGATCTTTTCAAGTACGGATACGTTCCAAACTATACACGCCGGGTCCACCATGGTGAACGCGATCTTATTAGGGAGGTGCCGGTGAGACAGCTCCTCGGCCGACCTTGATGCGAGATCTTAGGGATGGCAGATCGATGGAAGACTACCAGGAAGGGGGGTTCCCTGAAGGAATAGAGGCGGAGGAGGATCCGGAGGAAACCGCAAAGGCATTCTACGCCATGCTGGAGGTGGCACAGAAGCCCCTTCACGAGAAGACACTTGTTTCACAGCTGGATGCCATTTCACAACTAATAGCGTTGAAGTCGTCACTGGGCATCAGTCGAGAAGGTTTTGATCTCGTGTTGGCAACGGTTGGCAACTTGCTTCCGAAGCTTCACGTGTTGCTGAAGAGCACGTATGAGTCACAGAGGCTCCTTCGAGCACTCAAGATGCCGTACGAGCCGATTCATGCTTGTAAGAATGGGTGTGTCCTGTTCAGGGACGACCACGAGGATGCAACACACTGTCCAACGTGCAAAACCTCTAGGTATGTGGAGGTAGAAGGCAGTGATGGCATCAAGCGACAGTCCAAGATCCCTGAGATGGTCATAAGGCACCTTTCTTTCACACATCGGCTCCAACGGCTGTATATGACAGAGGATACCGTGAAAATGATGGTGTGGCACAAGAAAGGCAAAAGGTACACTAACAAGATGGTACACCCAGCGGATGGTGATGCATGGAGGCACTTCGATGCCATGAATCCTGAAAAGGCTCAGGAGGCTCAGAATGTACGCGTAGCGCTGGCAACAGATGGGTTCAACCCGTTTGGAATGATGGTGGCCCCGTACACTTGTTGGCCGGTGTTCGTGATCCCCCTCAATCTTCCCCCCGGCGTCATGTTTGAACCCAGGAACGTGCTCTTGACGCTGATAATACCTGGACACCCGGGCAACAATATGGGTGTGTTCATGTAGCTAGTGTGGGATGGATTGCAACATGCTTGGGACGAGGGGGTGCTGACGTACGAGCTAGAACATAGGCAAACCCGAAAGAACATCAAACCGTTACTTCATTATCATCATGGACTCTAATTCTATAAAACATATGAACAATGAAGAACAGGGATGAACATGCTATGAACTGATCATATGAACTGTGTTCTAGTTCATACATATCATCATGAACATGTTCAAGACTATGCTCAAGTTCATACGCTAAGCAATATATAAAGAACGAGAACTCGAATAAGTAAGAACACTCCATAGTGTATTACCAAGTTGAATCTCTTCTTCCTAGGAGACAAGCTCTCCTTGGTAGCTTTCCTAGCTCCAACACTACTAACACTAAACTAGGGAACAAGTGGAGGTGTGAGGGAGAGAGGCCAAAATGAATGTGTGTCTTGAATGGATCTTCTCCCCTTTTATATGTGTGAGGAGGTCAGTTTGAGCCTGAAATGGAAGGAACACCGTGCACCGACCTCCCTTGACATTGAATGCACCGCCTCCAGCCGGCCGGTCCCACATGGCAGAGGGGAGGGCGCGAGCGCGCCCTGGCTCGAGCGCGCCAGGGTGCCGCCTCCCCCTGACCGACTTTGGCCGGTGGGCCTCCCCAGGTGAGTGGGCTTCGGTGTTGAGGTGGTTTGGCCCATTTTGGGTCCCGAAGTGGCCCAACTCCTTTTGGGGTGGTTTGGCGCTTTCTAGAAAGCGCCCTTTCAGTGTTTAATCCCTGCACTTTCATATGATTCCTGCAATGATAGTATATTTCCTAGTGCACATGGATTTGGGTTAGTTGTAAAAGTATATGCATATAGGAATATATAATTCACCCTTTTTCATGTCTAATTGGCGGTATAAAATCGTTGATAAGGACCGCCAACAAGATCCCCCAAGATTACCCTTTGCTCGTCCCGAGCAAAGCTCAGCCTTAGGTTGTTGATCAGGAGTTGCTACTATGCCGATCATGAATCAAATATACCAAGCGTATGATTTCTAGCAAAATTTGAATAAATCGGCATGACTGCTCACCCTGTTATTATCTCAAGACAAAATGGGGCTTTCCAGCTTTCTCGAGTCTTGGGAAATTGCAAGATAGAACAGTTTCACAAGCGTTGCTTATCATCTACCCAAGATCAACCAAGTCTCTGGAGGTTTTGAAAGTTTTGCAAAGAAACTCAAGTTGCTCGAATGATTCTCTCAATCGCTCAAAAAGTGTTTATACCTCACTAAAGGCAGTGTGCTTTTGCCTTTCTTTCTAACCTACTACTATGGCTGGGAGTGGAGTTTTGGGTAGGTATGAAAGGTGGGCATGCTTGGTGAAGTCAAGGAACGAACCGTCCAAAGATTAAGACCATACACCTTGATTGAGATTTGTACGAGTGCGTGTGGGTGAATAATTCCTATCTAAATGTTTTTGGTACTCCAGGTATCATGACTCCTCTTTATTGGTGGAAGGGAATTTTTGAGAGAGTATGGGCTTGACTTGGGAAAACTAAAATCTTTCTTTTCTTTCTTCTCTCTTTTTTTTTTGAACGGGAGACTAGCTGGCATTCCCATTTGTCTACTTGAAGCTTTATGGTTGCCCCTTGGCATTTTTTTTTACTACGAGAGATGATAATGCCCCATACTCTCTTTCAGGTATGATGAAGATTTTTGGCGGGAAGAAGTCATGATGAAAAGCGAGGAGTGGTATTTCGATGGAAGATGGATGCGCGATTCTCAGTATAAGAGTCGGCATACTTTATGAAGAGGGTGCACAACTCTAGGGTCAAGAGTTGGTGTTTTTGGTGGATTGGATGAAAAGTTAGGTTGCGCAACTCACAGTGTACGGGTCGGCAAATTTATTTGGTGGGTGCAAGTGAATCTCAATCGTGAGTGTAAGACCATAATCTTGCGGAGGTTACGAGACTTCTAGTGATCAAGCAAAGCATATGACAACCTGGTTTTTGTATGAGATTGACAGCTACGTCATATGGCCCTGGTAGGTATTTCAAAATCACTGAGGAACTTTTATTTTGATAATTTTGGAAATAAAACTCCAGAAGTCAGGTTTTCACTCAGGACAGAGTCATAGCGTTGCTCGTGGCACTATTTCATATCCGTCAACAACTTAGACAAGATCTAGCCTATGCAACCCACTAATCTCAAGTTTTCAAAGATGAAACATTTTAGCCGAAAAACTCAAACTTTAGAGAAAGCTTGATTATAGACAAGGTACAAGCGAGTCTTGAGACAGAGCAACTTTTCATCATTTCAACAAGGGTAGAATCAAATATTTCTATGACATATATATAGGACATGACGAAGCATATTTTTTATATATACGTAAGTGTTAGTAAAGTACATACCTCTTATTGGGGGTCCTCCCCCAAGCTTGCTTGGAAACAGGGCCCCTTAAAAAAATTATTCTGAGGTAACAAATTATTTTATTTTATTTTGAGTCTGTCGTCAGGACTTCCTTATGATTGAGGACCATCCTGCAAAATTAGCTTATAGCATACTACCAATATTTCTCGCTAGCAATCTGTTTCAATGATCAACAAAGTTGACCAAGGTAAACTAGCAACCTAAGCACCATGCTTAAGCTACAAGTTTATGGAACATGCTAAGCTTAAACACATTCCAAAACATCAAACTAAACAGGAACAGGGATAGCAAGATAGACTTTTATTTTGACAGACTATGTAAGAATAAATAAATTAATATGCTTATAAAAAGATAACTTACCGGTTATCCTGTCGGTCAGGGCTCACTTGTTTATAGTCCGTGAAGCGAGACTTTTCTCCTGCTCAGTTTGAGCTTGATGATGGGACATCCGTCTCAGGAGAAGTAGACGGGAATGCCTGCTTGGGTTTCCACACCATTTTCTTCTTTGGTGGTGTGGTGACCTTTGGTGAGAATGGTGGTTGATCGTTCTCTTTTGGAGATATGGCAGTTTTGTCCACCTTCAACACCTTTGTCTCCTCCTTGGGGACCAGTTTTGGTGCCCCAGAGGTTTTGAGTGGAATTGGTTTTGTCTTGGTTTCCACTCTTTCTTGGGCCAGAGCCTTGCCTTTATTCTTCTTCTCATTGGGTTGCGCAGGAACAACTTTTGGCTTTGTTTCTTCGTAGGAGCTTTCTTCTTTTCTTTCTTGGGAGCTCTTTGCTCCTTCTTTTCTTTTTGTTTTAGCTCCTGCTCTTTCTTTTTCTTTTGTTTTTGTTCCTGGATATCCTTTGCTTCTTTCTTGGGTTTAAGGATCTTGGCTTGCGGCTCTGGCCTTTGTTCCCAGATGATGTTGGCAATTCGATTCGCACCATGGGGTTGGATTTCAACTTCCGTGACCTCCCTTGTGGTAGGCTCATATCGATGCGAATCATGTTGCACTCCTCCACCTTCCTTGACCAGAATTAGAACTTCTCCTCATTCCCATTGATGTTGAACCGGATTTCTCCAGCTCCAACGTCAATCTGTGCTCTAGTTGTACTGAGGAATAGTCGTCCCAAGATGAGTGTTGATTCTTTGGTGGCCTCCATGTCGAGCACCACGAAGTCCACCGGGACGAAGTATCCTCGGATGTTTACAAGAATATCTTCAGCTATTCCCACTAGGTAGCGTAGGGAGAAGTCAGCCAATTGGAGTGTGATTGTTGTTGGTGACAGCCGTGTATAATTCAACTGGTCAAAAACCGTCTTGGGCATGACACTGACGCTGGCACCAAGATCACAGAGTGCGTGGTCAAACTGTTGCCCTCCAATGGAGCAAGTGATAGTGGGGCATCCGGGGTCCTTTTTCTTCTCTGGTAAGTGATTGAGGATTGCCGCACTGCACTCTTCTGTCAGTTTGACCACAGCTGTGGATGGCAGTGGTCGCTTGTTGTTGATGATGTCTGTTGACACTAGATACGCACACGAAAGAATCAAAGAGAAATAATCCGCAAGCGCACAGATATCGGTGAGCACTTCACCTGGAAGATAAGTCCTGAGTATCGTATTTGTTTTTATCCGCTAAGAGAAAACGTGCAATAGACTAACCCGATCTTTACTTCTACCCCTGGGCTGCTAGTCAAGTGAGAATTAAGCGATATAGAGAGAACTCCTTCGTCAGTCTTCTTCTAACCTATGGCAAGCTTTGAGACTATTGTTCTAAGGGGGTACCTGAGGAAAAGACACCGCAGAGGATGCTAAACTGGGCACAAAGGACCAACTGTCGATTACGGATAACCGGCAACCCACCACGGGGTATCCCACGGTGGTAGTTTCGGTAAGGGCTGGTTAAGATCCGCGATCTGGATGTCCAAGAAATAGAACGAACCAAGGAGACAAGGTTTACCCAGGTTCAGGCCGCTCGGAAGCGTAATACCCTATGTCCTGCTTCTCGTGTTATGATGGATGATCAACTATCTGAGTACAATGAACGAGCGCTAAGCTCTCTAGATCTAGGGCACCAGAGAATAGCTACCGTGTTGTCCTCTTAGTCTAATTGCGGATTAGATCAGGTCTAAGCCTCTTGCGTTCTAGGGGGGTCCTTGGCCGCTTTATATAGCCGAGCAGCCAAGGGTACACGTGAGGCGGTCGGTTACATCAAGTCGTATCTCAGGAGGACTCTATCTGACTTAACCGACTAAGTCTACTTGCGGGACAAGTATCCTCATGCGCGATCCTTCTCCTGGTCGGTTGCGGACCACGCCTTCGTCTTGTGATCCGACCCATCAGCCTGGCTAGTAATGGGCCGGGTATCGTATGGGCCGTCATGCCGAGCAGCCCTGGAACTGTCCATGGTGGTATACCAGATTTATACCCCCCACAGCTAGTCCCCGAGCACCATGCATCTTGAGGAAAGTTCATCGCCTTGACCTGTGCCGAGCAGTACAGATGCAGACCATGTCGCGCGCCGTCGATGAAGTGCTGATCACATAGTGCGGACCACACGTAGTGCTGACCACGTACAGTGCTGACCACTCGTAGTGCCGAGCACGTGGTAGCTGAGCACACAAAGTGCTAACCACATACAGTGCTGGTCAGTCGGAGTACCGAGCACGTTTAGCCAAGCAGTCTTCCCGAGCAGTCTGTGTCTGACCACGTGTATGTGAGGGAACCGTTGATCTTTGTCGAAAGATGTATGGTGCTCAGAAAAAGAAAAAGAAAAAAGAATTTTTCCTTTAATTGTCCTAAGACGTGGGCCCATGTTGACACGTGACAGTGATGTCGAGTCAGCGTGCAACATAAGCCTCAAAGTAACCAGAACTGTTAGAAACAATAGGCCCTAAGTCACCTGTGAGGTGACGTGGGCCCACGTAGTCCCCAAGTTCGATGGAAGATAGTATATGTTCAATTGAACTTTTTAAGAAAAAGCTCGGAAAAAATACCTATGGCCTTCTGCTTAGGAAACAGAGCAGGAAAAAATTCCAAGGACCATAGATATAGTTTAGGCATAAAAAAGGACGTCCAGGGAGCTGACTGGGCAGTCCCCGGGATAAAGAATGAGGCCCACGTGTAGCGCGAAGGGAACTGGGCTCTGTAAAATAAAATTACTGGAGCAGTAATATTTAATCGGCCACACGTGGAGCGTACGGCCCATGTGGCCGCAGCCCACTAGGGTAAAAAATTGGGCGGGCCACATGAGTCAAAGGGGGTCAAACCCTAGAAGGCGAACAGACATCACCCGATTAGTATAAATAGCAAGCGCCGTCGAGTGGAGACGGTTCCGCTCTCGCTATAGTTGCTGCGCCCTCATTCTCGAGCTCTCCGTCTACAGTGCTTCGAGAAAAAACCGCCGCCGCCACCGACGCCACCGCCGCCGATTTCACCATTAGATCCACCGCGCAGTAGCTAATAGCAGGGGCATCCAAAGAGATTCGGTGCCTACACTTGTGCCGCAACCACCGCAGTTCGTAGATCTAGCCACCGCCGCCGCTCCTTTAGTTAGGTTTTCATCGCCGCCGCATCGACCCGCCACCGACGACGATGGTGAAGCGGGTGTCGAAGAGGAGCACGAGGGGGGCGGAGCCGGCGAGGCGCGGGCCGGAGTGGGTCCAATCCACCTCCACCCGGGAGTCGCTCCAGGCGCTGGCGGACCAAGGTTTCTTGCCACCGTGGGAGATGGAGGTGTGGCGTGAGCCACGCGGGGAGGACGAGCCGACGCCGCGGCCGGGTGAGTTCATGGTGTTCGAGGACTTCATGCCTCGTGGGTTGGGGCAACCAGTACATTGGTTCCTTCGGGACCTTTGCATATGGTGGTCAATCTCCATATGCAATCTGGACCCCAACTCCATTTTGACCGTATCCATTTTTATCACGTTTTGCGAAATGTACCTGGGCATCTCCCCCATTTCAATTTGTTCCGCCACTTCTTCATTCTCCAGAAGAAGGGGGTGGAGGCCGGGGGGTCTCAGGTGGCCGGCGGATGTTACATCCGGCTCCAGGACGGGATGGCTGCCACCTGGCTGGGGAGCAAATTCACCTCCGCCCCCAAGCGATGGAACAGGAGCTGGTTCTACATGAGCCAGGACGTTGCCATCG
This sequence comes from Themeda triandra, assembly GCA_018135685.1. Classification (NCBI taxonomy): domain Eukaryota; kingdom Viridiplantae; phylum Streptophyta; class Magnoliopsida; order Poales; family Poaceae; genus Themeda; species Themeda triandra. The sequence goes on from JAENPR010001698.1 coordinate 79,004, forward strand.
GGAGGAAGGTGCCGTGCGACATCCACCAGGTCCCGGAACCTAATCCCAGGTGGGGAGCTGGACCACTTGCCGGAGACGCCCAGGTGAAGGAGCTACTGGAGTTGATAGACAACCAGCAAGTGAACGGGGCGCTCGTGGCCGGAATGTGGCTGGTCCGCCGCATTCAGCCGTGCAAGGAGAGGAGCAACCCGCTGTGGACATACAGCGGGTCGGATGATCCGGCGCGGGAGACGGCAGAGAAGGCCGAGAACGACGCCATTCACCGTCTGTTGTCGAGCTTATTTGAGAAGTACAACGCCATCACTTCTCTGCCGGTCAACAGGCAGCCAGCCTTCCGTCTCAAGAACCCACCACCAGAGGTAAGACAATAATGAGTTGAATCTGTAGTGGTATTGTGTCTGACCAGTAATGTGATGTGGAACACTGGTATGTGTGCAGGGACGGAGTAACCTCTACTTCTCGGCCGTCCCAGTAGAGGACTGGCCCGAAGGTGAGGCCTTTAGGGGCCAGCGGCGTCCGGAGAGGACTGCCGAGCAGGGCGAGGTCGGGGACCTTAGCCGTGATGATGATGATGATGAGGTGGCGGCGACCACCATGGGGCACCGGCGCGCTGCAGGGAAGCGTGTGGCGGCCATGGAGTTCCCCAAGAAGAAGAAGAAGGCGGCCGTCCTTGGCACCGGGGGTAAGTTAACCCTCAACAAGGAGGCCGGTGTTGAGGGCGGCAGCAAGAGGCCGGCCCCCGATAGCCCGGCGTCGTCAGACTCCGACGACGCCCTCAGCATAGCGGAGCGCCGGCGCAAGCGCCAGGCGTGCTCCGTCGACGGGAGTGGCGGCTCTAAGTCGCCCCCACCAGTGCCGCGGCAGGCGCCGACGAGAGTCGGGCCAACTGCCGCCCCGCCAAGGCCAGCACCTACCGCCGCCCCGCCGACATCGACATCGGGGGCGGCGGCCGAGCAGCCCCCGGGCGGACGGAGGGTCCAGCCCAGGGCAGTCCCCAGACCCGGAACAGGGACTGGGGGCGCTTCCTCGCGGGTCGGCGGTGCGCCGACGTTCAAGGGCGGCTTTTGCCGATAAGTACCCATGTACTGTAAATCCTGCGTGCTGTCTTGTAAATTGAGTTGGCGTGCTGATGTGCCACTATCTTTCTTATGTAGCCGGGCGGGCGCCGGCCCCACCGGGAGCTCCACCGGAACCGCCGCCACTCCACCGGCAGCAGCTGCGGCGTCGGGGACGGGGTCCCAGTCGGGTGAGGCCGACGCCACCAGTGCTCCGCCGACCGTGGAGGTGCCACGGGCGGAGGAACACGTGGAGCAGGAGGCGGCCACGTCGCCGGGGGCCGCCCACCACCCCGCCGAGCCGACGCCGGAGCCGACGCGGACCACTCCCCGGCCAACACCGCTGAGGCCAACAGCCCAGCAGGGGCCTGGGGCGGGTGCTCGGCCTGGGGCGAAGGAGGCAGCGCCAAGTCCCCCGTCTCCTCCTGTGGAGGAGATCCACCGGCAACCTCGGGCACCAACTGCCCCCATCCCTCCGAACCGGGTCATGATTTCAAGGAGGGTGGGGCAGAGCTGGAACTCATATGATGAGGTGCCCGAGGTGGAGATGGAGGCGGGCATCAGGGAGGCCATGGAGCTGCTCCACTCCCGGATCCAGGTATGAGTGTCTGCAGCACTTGTTTAGTACTTGTTCTGATTATTTTGCCGTGCGCAGACCCTGCAGACCACCAACGCCCAGCGTGCGCGAACTATTGAACGGTTCGCGTCCATCAACGAGGAATGCGGGCGTCTGCGGGAGGAGAAGGCCGCCATGCTGGCACAGGCGGAGGTCTATGAGACCCGCCTCGCCGAGAAGGAGTCTGCTCGGCTGGCCCTGGAGCAGCAGGTGGCTGAACTGACCGAGGGTCGCCAAGGTAAGTGACCACATCTATTAACCGTTGGAACAGTTACATTGTCAGGGAGATGTTATAGATTCTGCCTCACTACCATAGGGCTGAAGGAGACGGTCGCCGCTCTGACGCAGCAGTTGAGTGTTGCCGAGGAGCAGGCCAAGGCGGACAGCGTGCAGATTGCGGTGCTGATCGGTAAGTGGAGCAATTGACTAATTGCAAGTGTTTGTCTGCCATGGACTGGATCAAACAGTACATGCTAACCACCATTGTTGATTGTGACAGAGACCAGGGACCGCCACATGGTGCAGTTCCAAGTCCTGCAGGAGGCGTGCCACCATCTCCGAGAGAAAATTGACGCGATGACCGGGCACATCAAGCCGGTTCTCCGCGCCATCTTCCCGGAGGAGGTGCATCCAGCTGACCCGGTGGGCGAAGACGCGGTGGTCGCGGACCAGTGCTGGAGGCTGTGGCCTGCCCTGCGGGACTTTGTTTCGCGGGCGGGTACATATGCTGTGTCGACGGCACTGGCGGTGGTCCGCTCGAGGGTGGAGGCAGTCGACCCGGCCACCGTCGCGCTTGGGATCGCGCCGGAGCTCACTGACGCCACCGCTGAGGACCTGCGCGCCATCTTCGTCCCTGTCGCCGAGCAGCTGGTCGGCGACATGACGCTCGTCGTAGACCCTGCAGAGAAGGACGGTGGTCAGTAGGGCCGCTTGTTTTAAATTTGTTCATTTAAAACTTGTATATAAGTGGTGCTGAGCACGGGGTGCTCAAAACTTAAGGCCGTTTTTATGGATGCAGACAAAAAGTAGGCATACTTAAGCGGGTGATAAGTATTTTGCCGTTTTCAATTATATCGTTATACATAACTCGGTGCATAACGCTAGTTTTATAAAGAAAAACGTCGACAACTAAGTTTTGCACCTTCTCTCGAAGCGATTAGCTCTGTCAAGGTGACAAAGGGACGCACTAGTGAACAGCGTGGTACACCAGGATGCACTAGGTACGATCCTAAGTACCTATTAGAGGGTGCCTGCCGGATCTCCTAGTGCCGTGTAGCGTGGAGCTGTAGCACATCGACAGAGGACCGTGGCGTAGGACCTTTTCGAATTGTTCTCGGCGAGAAAATACAAAGTTTAGATGTGACTTATGCAGGGCGCATGTATGCAAGGTTTTGCGGAATTTCAGAGTAAGAAATTGCAACTGGGAAGAAGAGAGATGAAAAAAGAAGGAAAATACGTTAATAAAGGTGTGTCATAAATGTAAGATACTTATCTTCTTACGGGTAGAATCGTATGAGCATCTCTATGTGCCAAGGATTTGGCTCTTCGACTCCTTGTAATGTCTCTAACCGGTAAGATGTAGGCCGAATGACGGCCTTGATTCTGTACGGTCCTTCCCACCTTGGTGATAATTTGTGAAGGCCATCCGTCTTTTGCACACGACGGAGCACTTGATCGCCGACCACAAACGGACGTCCTCGGACGTTGCGGTTATAGTAGCGGCGTACCGTGGCTAAGTATTTTTCGGTCCGAGCACAAGAGTCTAGGACCTTTTCTTCCTTAGCTATGACGTCAACCTCTCGAGCTGCGTCGGAGGTATTTTCGTCGTGGTAGGCTACCCGTGGTGATTGAAAAGTGACCTCGGCTGGTAGGACGGCCTCCGAGCCATATACCATGAAGCATGGAGAAACTCCGGTATTATGGCTGGGCTGAGTGCGAAGTCCCCAGACCACGGCAGATAACTCCTTGAGCCATCGGCCAGGTTTGAGTTTTGTATCGACCTGGAAAACTCACTTCTTGAGGGCATCGAGGATCATCCCATTGGCACGTTCTACTTGTCCGTTAGCTCGTGGATGAGCGATGGAGACGTACTTGACCTTGATCAGGCTTTCGTCACAATAATTGAAGAAGGCATCGCTTGTAAATTGTGACCCTAGATCAGTGATTATGGTGCTCGGAACGCCAAATCTGTGGACGACCTCATCAAGGAATTGGACAGCCTTCTTAGCTGTGGCTTTTTTGATGGGTTTGTACTCGATCCACTTTGAGAATTTGTCAATAAGCACGAAGACATGTGTATGCCCACCAGGTGCTGGTTTGAATGGGCCGATCATGTCCAGTCCCCAGCATGAGAAGGGCCAAGCGACCGGGATGGTTTGTAAATCATGTGCTGGGACATGAATCTGCTTGGCAAACATTTGGTAATTGACGCATCGCCGGACGTAATCCTCGGCGTCAGTAACGGCTGTAGGCCAGTAGAAACCTGCCCAGTAGGCTTTGTCGACCAGCGTCCTGGATGCTGCATGGTTACCGCAACTGCCCTCGTGGATGGCTTTTAGGAGCGCGATCCCTTCTGGCTGGGTAATGCACTTTTGGAACACCAGAGACTTAGGCGCTTTACGCATGAGTTCACCATTGACCATGGCATAAACCTTGGATCTACGGATCAGTTGTCGGGCGGCAATTTTGTCCTCCGGAACGAGGTGATCATTCAGGTATTTGATGAAGGGCTCTCTCCAGTCTTGCTGGGGAGGCGTCGCTTGTTCTGGTGACTCTGTACCTTCGTCGTTCTCCTGCTGGATCGAGAGATCGTTGTTGTTCTCGATGTTGGTGTTACTGAATAGTGTTGCCAAATAGCCGACCACCGCAGTGGGCCCTGGTGTATGTTCAACCTGATCGGGGATCGAAGGCTTTGTTAGATCTTGAACGCATACACCAGGGGGCAACTTGGCACGAGTTGAGCCCAACTTGGAGAGTTCGCCGGCTCCTACGTTTTTCTCTCGACGCACATGGATGAATTCCAAGCCGTAGAACTTGTTTTCAAGTTTATGGATTTCGGCGACATAGGCGTCCATTTTTTCATGGAGCGTGTCCCAGTCCTTGTTGACTTGCTTGATAACCAAGGCGGAGTCCCCGTAGACTAGAAGCCATTTGATGCCAAGTTCTACTGCGATACGAAGGCCGTGTAGGGCTGCTTCGTATTCGGCAACATTGTTGGATGCTTTGAAGTGTAGATGTAGGACGTATTTTATCGTATCCTTTGAAGGAGAGATAAAATAGATGCCAGCCCCTGCACCATCGATCTTTAGAGAGCCGTCAAAGTACATTGTCCAGTACTCGGTGCTCGAATCTGCAAGGGGTAGGCTGATGTCTGACCACTCCACGATGAAGTCCGGCAAGGCCTGTGACTTCACCGATCTGTGACTGCGGAATTGGATTGTGAATTCGGACAATTCCAGCGCATATTTCACGATCCGACCACTGGCGTCTCGGTTTCGGAGGATGTCGCCCAGTGGTACATCGCTGACTACTGTGATCTTGAAGGCCTGAAAGTAGTGGAGCAGCTTGCGTTTTGTGATCAGGAGTGCGTATAAGAGCTTTTGTACTTGGTTGTACCGCTGCTTGGACTCACTGAGCACTTTGCTTATGTAGTATATGGGGTGCTGGACTCCATAGGCGTGTCCTTCCTCCTCACGCTCGACTACTAACACGGTGCTGACCACGTTGGTCGTTGCAGCTATGTATTGTAGGAGTTCCTCGTCCTGTTTTGGGACTGTGAGGAGCGAGGGAGAAGTCAGATAAGCCTTAAGCTGTTTAAAAGCCTGGTCGGCCTCCTCTATCCATTCAAACTTGTTCTGAGCCTTAAGTAGTTTGAAAAAGGGGAGACCTTTTTTGCCCATTTGAGAGATGTATCTGCTTAGGGTGGCTAGGCAGCCTATGAGTTTTTGGATGTCCTTGACGCACCGGGGTGGTTGTAGCTTCAGAACGTCAGCCACTTTCTCGGGGTTTGGCTTGATGCCGTCCTGGCTGACCAGGTGACCGAGAAGGACTCCGGACGGGACTCCAAAAACGCACTTGTTGGGGTTGAGTTTCCACTTAAACTCATTGAGCTTGTCGAACGTGCGTTGTAAATTTGGGATCAAGGTGTCTGCTTGCCTTGATTTGATTACCACATCATCTACGTAGGCCTCTATGAGGTCATCAGCGATCTCGGTTTCGAGGCAGGACTGAATAGCCCGTTGGTAGGTAGCTCCAGCATTCTTGAGACCAAATGCCATGGTCGTGTAACAAAAACACCGAAGGGGGTAATAAAAGTGGTTTTTTCTTGGTCCTTCTTTTTGAGGGCTATCTGGTGATACCCGGAGTAACAGTCAAGAAACGAGAGCAACTCGCAACCGGCAGTGGAGTCTACGACCTCGTCGATTCGAGGGAGATTAAATGCCTGCTTGGGGCAGTGTTTGTTGAGATCTGTATAGTCAACGCACATTCTCCATTCTTTATTCTTCTTTTGAACAAGCACCGGATTGGCTAACCATTCCGGGTGGTACACTTCTTTAATAAAACCTGCTGCTAAGAGCTTGGCTACTTCTACTCTAATCAACTCCTTGCGGTCTCGTGCGAACCGTCGCATCTTTTGTCTGACTGGCTTAGCAGTCGTTTTGACATCAAGGTAGTGCTCGGCCTTTTCCCTAGGAACACCCAGCATGTCAGAGGGTTTCCATGCAAAAATGCTGATGTTGTCCCGAAGGAACCAGACGAGCGCGTCTTCCTATTTGGGATCCAAATCTGCTCCAATTTTTGTGACCTTGGCTGGGTCGTCGTTGGAGAGATGGATCGCTTTTGCACTTGTCACCTTGTTGGACGGGCGTCGATTGGATCCAACAGGTGCTTCGAGCTCCGCAGGTGGTGTGGTGTCATCGGCTACGATGGTACGCTGCAGGGCATGTTGTAGCTCTTGGAATTCTGCCACAGCGTAGGCAGCGGTCTCGCACTCTCGAGCCATGAAGACGTTGCCGCGGAGGGAAAGTGTTCCCTGCTCGGTGGGCATTTTTAACACCAGGTAGCCGTAGTGGGGAACTGCCATGAACTTGGCGATGCCTGGTCAGCCTAGGATGGCGTGATAGGTTCCCTCAAAATCGGCCATGATGAAGGTGATGTGCTCGGTACGAAAGTGCTGCTTAGTGCCGAACTGCACGTCAAGTGTGATCTGCCCTAATGGATAGGAGGGCTTTCCGGGCATGATTCCCCAAAAAGGCATGTCGTACGGCTGCAGCTTCTCCGGCTCGATGCGGAGTTCCTTGAAGGCAGGGTAGAACAGGATGTTCAGAGCACTGCCGCCGTCGACGAGCACCTTCGCGAAGCGGATGCCGTTCATCACCGGGTCGAGGACCAGTGGAAAATGTCCGGCGTCTGGAATGCGTGCCCACATATCTTTGCGGCTGAAAGATATAGGCTGCTCGGACCAGGCTGGTAGCTTGACATCAGCAATGAGGTCATCTGGTTCCTGCATCGCGATGATAGCGCGCGTCAGCAGTTTTCTGTCTCGATTGGTTTCGAGTCCAACTTTACTGCCGAAGATCATGGCGGTGACATGCCTCTCAGGTTCTCTGAACGCTGACGAGGATTGACATCCTGTAGTTCGTCTTCCTCTTCTTGTGGACCGACGGGCTTGCTTTTGGCTTTAGGATTAGGGCGAGGCCTCTTGTTGGTGATGGACTTGATCAGTGCGTCCGTTAGGACTCGGCACTCACCCATGGTGTGACCCTTGCCAGGATGCCGAGGACAGTCCTGGGACAAGATCTTGTCAAGTGCTTCGTCCCTAGACGGCTTTTGCCCTTTAACTGCGTTGACAGAATCGTCGTTGCGGTTTCGGTTGCGCTTGCCGCCCCCATAGCCGTCCTGTCCCCGGCGTCTGAAGCTAGGTTCGCCGTCACGGGGACCAGGTCCGCGGTTAAAACGCTGGTTATTGCGACGATTGTTCTGTCGCCGTGGTGGTCGGTCGGCTTCGCTTTCATTGTCGGAGTCATCCTCTCGACGGTAATTGAGGTTTGACGGACCCTCACCACCATGGTTTAGACCATCGTCCAAGAGCGAGTAGTCATGAGTGATGCAGAGGAGTTCCTCCATGGTTCTCGGCTGCCTGAGGAGGAGAGCCTTCTGGAGGTCTCGGCCGCGTGGTTGGGCTAAGCCATCGATGTATGCTTCGATGGCAGTCTCTGGGGAGATTTCGGGCACGCGATTCCACGCATCTGAGAAGCATCAAGTGTACTGCCGTAGAGACTCCTTTGGACGGAGCCAGACCTGCTTTGTGCGTACTTGGTCCCTGGTTGGACGCAAGTCGACTTAAAGTGGTCGATGAACATTTGTTTGAGCTGTGCCCAGCTATGGATTGATCCAGAGCGCTGCCGGAGGAGCCACGAGGTAACCGTGTTGCCGAGCACGACGGGGAGGTAGTTCGCCATAATGTACTCGTCACCCCACGCTGCTCAGATGGCGACTTCGTAGAGCATGATCCAGTGTTGGGGGTCAGCCTTGCCGTCATATATCTTGATTTCCGATGTACGAAAGCCCTTGGGCCATACGACGGCTTTGAGCTCCTCAGAGAAAGGGGGATACCGCCGATGTTTCTATGGGCCCGGAGGCGCTCGTTGATCCGTTCTCGGAGGTCCCTGCGCCCGGGTTGGGCTGCCCCTTCTTCTCGTCTGCCCTGGTTGGCCCCACACTGTCGGTCGGGCCGGCGTTGATTGTTCTGGGGACGCTCGCATCTTGGAGCCTTGCCGCGGTACTCGACGAGATCGTCGTAGTGTCCATAGACTTCTTCATCCTCATAGCTGTATCTGCCGTTGTTGGATGAGTTGTCTCCTCCACTTTCGACTTGCACGTCACGTCGATTTCAGTTCTGATGAGAACGGCGAGATCGGTAAGAGTTAGCCATCGAACCTATAGAACGGAGTTCGTTCACTTGGTCCTCGGCTGCTGCAAGGAAATCCTGGATCTCGTTGAGTCCGGGAGTCTCGGGAGGGGGTTGCTTTAGTTTCTCCATGGCGACGGCAATGTTGGCCATGGGCGTCCCGTGGACGGCTGCGTCGTTAGCCCCGTCGAACTCAGGGTTTAAATTGCGGCGCCAGGGGCGACATCGTGGTCCGGCGCCTCTGATAGGGCGTGGCTCTGGTCGGGCCTGGTCGGCAACTTGCTGCGCAGCGCGTCTGGCGTTGCGATCTTCCCTCGCCTGCCTCTGTGAATCTGTTTCATTCAGGGCAGGTGGTTCGACGTTGCTGGCCATGAAGACCGTCTGCCCGAAGCCAGGAGGATACTTAGGGAAATCTAGCGCATCGCTGTGCGTTTCCATCTGGTGGTCGGGAGTGACCATAGTGTCCTCGGTGACTGGGTTCTGATCTGTGTCCATGGGACTGTCGTCTCCTGAAGAGAGGTAGTCGGTGCGTTCTTGGCAGAACTCCAGAACGATTACTGTATTCCCAACGCGAAGCAAATAAAGTAAACTTGTAAACGAAAGAACAATAATAACAATGAACTTACTAGTATTAGAAGTTGAATTGCCGAATGATCCTGAAACCAAGCCTCAGGTTAGGAGACTTGATCCCGTAGGTACACTGGAGCGGAGACACCGACAACCCGGGCTTCCTCCAAATCTACCTCCACTCTATACTCTCTCAATCTTTCTTGATACTAATACCCTATAGAGATAGATCCATTCTAGGGACCCTTCTCTAGCTAATTCTCTCTAGAAAATATGCATTTAGGGCTTCCGAACTCGGGGTTCTTGAATCAGAGAATGAATTAGGGTTTCTCCAGGGGCCAGGGGCTCTGAATATATAGTCCTCTAGGATGCACCACAGCCCTCGGATCAAACCAACCTAAATGGACGATTATTATTCATCTTCAAAGTCGGTGGAGGCAGGATCCACGAGACTCAACTTGATTGGTTGAGGTAGGGGGGCAGCCGCCCCTGTGCAGCTGCCAGGCGGGCCCAGGTTTGCAGGGTCGCCTTCTGGAGTCTTCTAGAGTATACAATTTTACCCGTTCGGTCTTTATCTCTATGTAATCCCGACATGTGGGCCTATTTTGGTTCTTTGTTGATAACCCCCTGCAGAAATAGACAATCACCAAAACTCATGGAATTCTGTTAGTGGTAACCCTATTTCTATCAAGTATTTATAAATAGGTCCTATTTTCATGTTGAGTTGACGGTTAATTTTATGAGTTAATGACCGTCAACAAACTCCCCCACACTTGTCTTTTACTCGTCCTCGAGGAAAAGGATAGATTATAAGCATAGCCTCAAATCAAGACATCAACATTAGATTATCCCTGATCATACCTGCACTGCGGGATTCAAAGTGTCTACCATTGAACTTTGGGGAGTTGAAAGATGGAACAGCGCGAAGTAGAGATCCTTCTTTTATCAATCCTGTCACTTGGAGTTTTTATAATATTTTTGCAAAGAAAACTTAGCTTACCCTTCTCCATCATGTAGTACACTCGAATCACTCTTTATATGTGGTATTTATAGAACTCACCATTATGTATAGAGCACTCAAATCTCTCAATGTATGTAGTATTTATGGAACTCACATGAGGCATGTAAAAGGGTATGCCTCCTATTCTATAAAGGCTTATATGGAGTTTAAGGTATGTCAAGAAATAGCATTTTTACCTGCGTATATTGATTAGTCAAACACGGGAACCATGGAGAAGGGGACCTTACTCTAGATCAAGTGTGTGCAAGTGTGTGGAATATTTGGTGGCTAAATTGATGATAACGATGCTCCTTCCCTCTCTTGCACTATCTTCTCTTGAACATTGCTTTGCTGATCTTCTCTTGATTAACTCTTTGAGCTTCTTTGAACTTCCTTCTCTTAGGATCAGAATACTTTGGAGCTCATAGGCTATCTCTTCTTTCTTTTCTCTTTTTTTTTTCTCTTTTTTTTAACAACTGTTTTTGCATAGCCCATGTCTCAATCTTGGACACAATAACTTTCTTTGAACTTGATGATACATGATGGTGATGATGATGATAGTAATCTTCTTTCAACATACTAGATGATGATAACAATCCTTGGAGCATATAGAAGTCCTAAATAGTGTATGCATCCTCTCCCAGTGTAGAAGATAGATAAATGGCGGAAAGCATGTTTTTGCGTACTCTGAGTGTAGGAGCAGCAATTATATATGTGGGTGTAAGTGCACTTGATCATATGAGTAAGAGACCCTTCTCTTGGCTCTAACACCGCCAAGACTATTCTCAACACAAATAAAAAGCTTATGTGCTGGTCTTTCAGATTTTTGTTGACGAGGCTCTATAGGCATTTATCACCACAGAGGAGAAGTGTAGCTAATATTTTAAGATTTTCGAAAAGAATTTCTCCCAGTAACTAGACATCAAGAAATCAGGTTCTCATGGTTCATGCTATCTCACTGTCCACAACAACTAAGTAAAATGGGGTCCCTATAAATAACATTCCCAACAGTAACAGGGATTCCCAAAGATTCTCATGGTGTGAGTCTATCTTGGGGTTGTGATTAAAATAATCTACCTTCTCAATATATATAGCAGGTGATTTAATTCAAGGTGTTCCCCAAACCAATCGGAAAAACGTGATCGGTATAAAATTTGGAATGTAGGGAAGCAAACCTGACCATGGACGAAAGCTGGAGTCAAGTGGGCCCACCTCATGGGCGGGCGCCTCAAGATCTGGGGCGGCCGCCTCTGGCAGGTGGCCCCTCGGGGTTCGCTTCGTTGAGCGTGATCTTTATGTCATATCTTTTCAAATATTTTTGCTATTTCGTTGATATCCGTTGGTTTCGTCGTCGGTTGCCTCCCCCACACTAGATTCCTGTTATCTTCATTCACAACAAGGTGGAGACAAAAGAGGCAACACATATCCAGTAATAATATAACTAGAAAACTTTATTCATCCTTATTAAGGCCAAGATTTACAAGAATTGAAAGGAACTGAAATCGAGCTAAACTTTAACTAAGCACACCGCAAACTAAAACTTTAAACTTAGCAATCTAAATCACACTAGGCCTTTCCGATGCTAAGATAAATCTTGTCTAATTAACTCACTTCTCCAGGGCGTCTAACTTCTTTTCTAACTTATCCGTCTTCTTCTCTGGCGTACGAAGTCTGTCTATGACAGTGACACTACTACTGCTCTGGACACGTTGGCAGTTTTGCAAAGATGCAATAATTTCGCGCTGAGTGTCTAGCTCCTTCTCTAGGTCTGCCACGGTCTTGTGGCGCTTCCTTGGAGCTTCTGAGGTGGCGAGAGCTGCTTTCGGGGCTTCCTTAGGAGGGATGAACTTGACCTTGCTCGGGTGAGCACGGACTCCCTCTAAATAAGAGCACTCTCCGGTGCTATATCTAGCACAAACGATCTCCCCTTGCTTGTTGGTCTTTACTCCCATAACCATCTCATTGTGCTTAGGAGGGAGGATCTTGGTGCCTTCAGGGAGCTTCACAATGGGACCCTTTGGTGGAGGTCCATCTAGGAGCAATGGCTTGGGCACGGCGATGACTGGTTGGGCGAAGTAGCAATGGCTGTACGCTTGGGGTTTTGGAGGGATGGAAGCTAGAGGTTTTGGCTCGGCAAGAACAATGGCTTTGGACTCTGGTTCATCTCTTGGGATGGTGTTGAGATCAATCCCGAAGCGGATCAATCTCCTATCTAGGTTTTCTGGCTCTGGCTTCACCATTGCTGCGTAGCAAGCTTGATGCTAGGAGGAGGAGGCTTAGATGGAATGAGGTTGGCCTAAGGCTGGGCTTCTTTATATAGGGGCTTGGGAAAGCATCTAAAAGGAATCTTCGAAGGAATAACGCGTCAACACGATCTCAAAAACCCTAATCGACAGAAATTCCCGAAGGAAGAGTATGGACGGATCACGAATGCAAAAGGCGGCGGCGAACGGCCGAAGCCACGGGGCGGCCGACTCTAGGTCAGGGGCGGCCGCCCCTGACCGGTGGCCTCCCCGGTCAGGGTTTTTTGCAACCTATTTTACGTATTTTTGTCATTCGGAAAAATACCCTGGACCCTGAAAAACGAAAAGTAAAAAGGTCGGGCCCAACTACCTAATTGAGAAAGAAATTTATTTCATCTATTTCACCTATTTCATCAATGGGCTCTAAAAATATTTTAAGACGTTGACCATTTACCTTGAATATCATACCTTCGTTGTTGCGAAGCGTAACGGCTCCATGCGATGATGAGCTTACTACTTCGAACGGTCCTTCCCATTTGCTTCGAAGCTTTCCGTGCCCGAAGAGTTTGACCCTAGAATTAAAAAGTAATACCTTGTCTCTGGGTGTGAACTCCTTGATCTTGATTCTCTTGTCATGCCATCTTTTCACTCTCTCTTTGTATATCTTGGCATTGTGATAGGCTTTTTCTCTCCATTCTTCTAATTCGAGAGATTTGCATCCTCCTCTTCTCTCCCGTCGCTTCTAGATCCATATTCCATTTCTTGATGGCCCAGTGAGCTTTGAATTCTAGCTCTACTGGCAAGTGGCAGGTCTTTCCATAAACCAGTTGATAAGGTGACATCCCAATAGGTGTCTTGTATGCTGTTCGATACGCCCATAGTGCATCGGGAAGCTTGTCCTTCCAGGTAGTTCCCATTTCATTCACTGTCTTCTGAAGAATGTTTTTGATTTGCTTATTTGATGTCTCTGCTTGGCCACTTGTCTGAGGGTGATATGGAGTAGCGACATTATGGCATACCCTATGCTTCAATAAGTATTGCTCGAGACGCTTGTCGATGAAATGTGATCCTCCATCACTTATGACTATCCTTGGGACACCAAATCTTGGAAATATTATTTCCTCGAACATCTTCTTGGAGCTTGAACTATCTGCCTTTTTGCATGGAAGAGCTTCGACCCATTTGGACACATAGTCCACTGCTACAAGGATGTATTCACATTTCTTCAATGGTGGAAATGGTCCCATAAAGTCAACTCCCCATACATCGAAGAGCTCGATCTGAAGATTGTTGACAAGTGGCATGGCATCCCTTGAATTAATGTTGCCATGTCTTTGACAAGGACTGCATCTCCGAATGAAGTCTTTTGTGTCTTCATACATCGTTGGCCAGAAGAATCCACATTGCCAAATCTTTGCATGGGTCCGGAACACCCCATAATGGCCTCCATATGGTGATGAGTGGCATCTTTCAATAATTTTGATTCCTTCTTCAGTGGGTACACATCTTCTGAGCAGGCCATCAGAACACACTCGGAAGAGGTAGGGTTCATCCCATGCATACCAGGGGTCCGATCTGTTGATTCCGTAGAGCATGTCGTCCCGGAGTGCATCGTCGATGGGTAGTTCCTGTGGTTTCTCAAACTGCATTCTAGACAAGTGATCGGCAATAGAGTTTTCTACTCCCTTTTTATCTTTTATTTCTAAGTCAAATTCTTGGAGTAACAAAATCCATCTTATCAAACGAGGTTTAGCATCTTTCTTAGTGAGCAAATATTTCAAAGCAAAGCATGATCGGTGTAAACAATCACTTTGGCACCCACTAAGTAAGATCTAAACTTATCAATAGCAAAGACAACGGCTAGAAGCTCTTTTTCGGTGGTAGCATAATTAAGCCGAGGTCTGTCAAAGTTTTGCTAGCGTAGGCTATTGCATAATGCTTCTTATCCTTAGTCGTCTATCTAATTTGCTCCTACGGCGTAGTCACTTGCATCGCACATAATTTCAAAAGGTAGAGTCCAATCAGGGGGTTGAATGATTGGAGCGGAGATAAGAGCTTTCTTAAGGATCTCAAATGATTGTAAGCAGGCATCATCAAAATCAAAAGGAACATCCTTAGCCAATAAGCGGGTAAGAGGTCTAGCGATGAATGAGAAATCTTTTATGAATCTACGATAAAAACTAGCATGGCCAAGGAAACTTCTAATTCCCTTCACATTGATAGGAGGAGGCAGTTGCTCAATTACTTCTATTTTGGCTCTATCTACCTCGATGCCTCTTTCAGACACTAAGTGTCCTAGCACTATTCCTTCTCTAACCATGAAATGACACTTTTCCCAATTAAGGACTAAGTTTTTTTCCTCACATCTTTGCAAAACTCGATCTATGTTTTCTAGACACTCATCAAAAGTTTTTCCATAAATAGAAAAATCATCCATGAAAACTTCCATAATCTTTTCAATCATATCGAAAATATAGACATCATACATCTTTGAAAAGAAGCGGGCGCATTACATAACCCAAAAGACATCCTACAGTAAGCAAAGGTTCCATAAGGGCATGTAAAGGTCGTTTTGTTTTGATCATCAGGATGGATAGGGATTTGATAATATCCAGAATATCCATCAAGGAAGCAAAAGTAAGAATGGTTGGCTAATCGTTCTAGCATCTCATCGATGAAAGGCAAAGGAAAGTGATCTTTTCTTGTTGCCTTATTAAGCTTTCTATAATCTATGCACATTCGCCATCCTGTGACGGTTCGTTGAGGGATTAACTCATTCTTCTCATTTTGGACAACAGTCATGCCTCCTTTTTTAGGAACAACTTGAACAGGGATGACCCACTCACTGTGTGGCACAGGGTAAATAATCTCGGCGTGCAACAATTTTAAAACTTCTTTCTTAACAACTTTCCTCATCGCATTATTGAGTCTACGTTGGGGTTCTCTAGATGGTGGAACATCGGGATCTATGGGAATGCGATGGGTACAAAGGGCAGGACTAATTCCTTTGAGGTCCTGGAGTGAGTAGCCAAAAGCTTTTTGATGTTTTTCTAGGACAACCATTAAGCGGAAAGTTTGCTCCTGAGTGGAGCATCACTTATGATAACAGGAGACTCTGGATCATTCCCTAGAAAGGAATATCTAAGACCGGCTGGTAAAGGTTTGAACTCTATAGGAGGCCTAGGTGATAAAGTAAACTCATCTAATGGTTCATTCTCAGAAGGGTCAGCTTCTTCTTCTATGAAGAATCTAGATTCGTCTTCTAATTCTGGTCTAACTAGGAATTCTAGAGATGCTGCTCTAAATTCCTCCAATGGATCATAATGTGGATAGGGCTCGGTCCTAGCATTTAAAGAGTGTGAAATGGACATTGCAAACTGGAGTTTCTTGCCTAAACAAATGCTCAGTTTCCCAGTTTGTCCTTCATAAAGAAGTCTTCTAAACGGTTGTCCTATCAACAGGTGGAAATCCCCTATGTCAATGACATAAAAGCTTAAGTGAACATGGGTTCCTTCTACCCGGAGTGGTAGGACATGTAGGATTCCTAAACAGGGAAGAATTAGGATTTCTTATGAACTTCACTGTTGGGGTTAATGTCATGTCTCTTTGCAAATATTTTGCTAGTGTGGTAGACATGATATTTATACCCACAACTAGATCATAGGGAGCGTCTATGTGATCATTGTTAATCATGCAATGAATGGGGAGAGAGAATGAATCCAAACGAATTATTTCGGAGGAAAGTTCTGATTCTTCTAACCATTCATTGCTTATAACAGACACTAACTCTCCTGAGGTCTTTCCTGTTGGAATATCCTCATCAATATTACATGGCTTTATTGGGTGATATTTGCCTTGTGGCTTCTTCACTGTGTGATAGTTGAAGATGTTTCCAAAATCGGAAAACAGATCAGGTTCAATATCTAGCATAAAATCAGGAAGTGGAATGTCTTCCTTGTCTTGCTCAAGACATGGGTTAGTTGAAGTTGATGGTGTACCTAGCAAAGGTTTGGCTTCAGCTACTTGAGTTTCTACTTCTAGGAGGTTGTCTAATTCACTGGATAGGATTTGATCTAGGATTGATCTTGCTTTCTCAGCAGAGATATGCAAGAATGATCCTCCTGAAGTTGTGTCAAGCAATTTTCTACTGTCTCTACTCAGACCTTTATAGAAATGTTGTAAAAGAATAGGATCTGGTAGACTAAGGTCTGGGCCTGATGCTAAAAGTGTAGTAAAACGATTCCAGGATGAGGCCAAAGATTCCTCAGGTTCTTGTTTAATAGTCAGAACCTTGACTCTAAGGTCGACGATTTGGGAGATGGGATAGAAATCTAGGCAAAAGTTGGAACGTAAGGATCCCCAATCCCCTTGTTGCTTACCTACAGCTCTATCAAACCATTGTCTAGCTTTTCCCTTTAATGAGAAAGGAAATAGCTTCCAACGGAGGGTTTTGTCGGACATGCCCTCTATGCAAAGACAGTCACATATTTGCTCAAAGTCTCTAATGTGAAGGTAAGGGTTTTCGTCTCCTTCTCCTAAAAAGGATAGGCTTTGGACTAATGCAATCAACCGCGGACTCAGCCTATAGCTAGGTGTTTGGATAGGTTGTGATGACTCATGTGGCCCTAGGTGGTCTCCGTGGGTGCGAGAAAATTGAAAGATAGGAATGGAATTTAAATTATCCATAAGGATAGAAAAAGATAAAATGTACGGAAAAGTAAAGTGAAAGAAAAAGATAAAAGTATAAGTACAAGGTAGAGCAAGATTTAGGTTATCTAAGCGAGACCGTCTTTCTCCCCAAGAACGCGCCGAAATGCTTGTTGACACTAGATATGCACACGAAAGAATCAAAGAGAAATAATCCGCAAGTGCATGGATATCGATGAGCACTTCACCCGGGAGATAACTCCCGAGTATCGTATTTGTTTTTATCCGCTAAGAGAAAACGTGCAATAGACTAACCCGATCTTTACTTCTACCCCTGGGCTGCTAGTCAAGTGAGAATTTAGCAATATAGAGAGAACTCCTTCGTCAGTCTTCTTCTAACCTATGGCAAGCTTTGAGACTATTGTTCTAAGGGGGGACGTGAGGAAAAGACACCGCAGAGGATGCTAAACCGGGCACAAAGGACCTACCTTACCTACCAACGGGAAGTGGATTACAAAGGTAATAAAGGGATTGTCACTTCCCTCACTACTACCACGGTTCCGGCCGAATAGGGAGCATCTACAAGTGAACCTAGCCTAAGCACCACGCTTATGCTAAAGAACGATTACTCTATTCCCAACGCGAAGCGAATAAAGTAAACTTGTAAACCAAAGAACAATAATAACAACGAACTTACTAGTATTAGAAGTTGAATTGCCGAATGATCCTGAAACCAAGCCTCGGGTTAGGAGACTTGATCCCGCAGGTACACTGGAGAGGAGACACCGACAAGCTGGGCTTCCTCCAAATCTACCTCCACTCTATACTCTCTCAATCTCTATTGACACTAATACCCTATAGAGATAGATCCATTCTAGGGAACCTTCTCTAGCTAATTCTCTCTAGAAAATATGCATTTAGGGCTTCTGAACTCGAGGTTCTTGAATCAGAGAATGAATTAGGGTTTCTCCAGGGGCCAGGGGCTCTGAATATATAGTCCTCTAGGATGCACCACAGCCCTCGGATCAAACTGACCTAAATGGATGATTATTATTCATCTTCAAAGTCGGTGGAGGCACGATCCACGAGACTCAACCTGATTGGTTGGGGCAGGGGCGGCCGCCCCTGTGCAGCTGCCAGGCGGGCCCAGGTTTGCAGGGTCATCTTCTGGAGTCTTCTAGAGTATACAATTTTACCCGTTCGGTCTTTATCTCTATGTAATCCCGACATGTGGGCCAATTTTGGTTCTTTGTTGATAACCCCCTGCAGAAATAGACAATCACCAAAACTCATGGAATTCTGTCAATGGTAACCCTATATCTATCAAGTATTTATAAATAGGTCCTATTTTCATGCCGAGTTGACGGTTAATTTTATGAGTTAACGACCGTCAACAATGTCTTTGATATATTTGGCGTAAGAAGGTACATGTAAGACGTCCATGAGCAGAACGCTCACATGTACTTTCTCGACCATCTCAATAAATCGAGCGAACTGATCATTCATAGCTTGTTTTCTGGTCCTCGTGGCAAACGGCAGATGTGTCGTGTCTGGATAATCCAGAGTTGTCACCGATTCCGCTTCGCCTTGAGGTTCGGGTGATGAAGGTTCTTCTTGTTGTGGCTTTCGCTTGCTTCCTAGATGCTTGTTCAGGATATGGTGGATTGCGAGTGGCCTTACCGCCTCTCGTGGTCACAGAATTAACATTTTCAAAAGTACTAGCAGCTTGATCCAATGTTTTACCATTGGGATCAACAGGAATATCATAAGCAACTTGAGCTAACTGCCTTTCTATCATTTTGTTAAAGCTCAACTGATTCTTAACAGTAGAAGTTAAACCTTCTATCATGGTACTAATACTCTCTAAGATTTTGTCATTGGCCAGCATCTTTTTGGTAAGGTTTTCGTTGATCTTTGCTTGGCCAAGGACTAAATCTTTGAGAGTAGGCTGATTTGAATTGTAATTGAAAGAGTAATACGAATTACCTTGATATTGTGGACGGGACTGATTGTTCCATCCATTATTACCTCCTTGCGGTTGACGATACCCGTTGTTGATGTATGCAGCTTCTTCACGGGTTTCGGGGCAATCATTCCCCGAATGTCCGTTATTGCCACAGACCTCGCACGTTGTGCGAGATTCTATAGCTTTAACGGTGTCGGATGTGTCTTCGTCGGCTCTTTCGTCAAACTTTTGCAAGAGTAGGTCAATTTTTGCGGCAAGCGCCTCCGTCTCCTTCACAGGGTGCGTGCCTTTTTGTTGCTTGGTTGGGGCCCTTTCTTCCCCCCAAGCTTGATTTTCTACCATTTTATTGATTAACGCCGTAGCGTTATCAACAGTGAGTGATAGAAATGCGCCTCCAGCCACAGCGTCGAGGTGCCCTTTTGACATGGGCGTGAGCCCATTGTAAAAGTTTTAGAGCACTAGCCATTCCTCCATCCCATGATGAGGACAGTCTAGGATGAAGCCTTGAAGTCCCTCCCAAGCTTCAGGAATGGGTTCCATCTGCGTTTGCTGGAAATTTGCAATTCTTCCCCTCAGGGCGTTTGTTTTGCCATGGGGAAGAACTTTGCGAGGAATGCTGTGGAGCATTTGCCCCATGTGCTTACAACCTCTTTGTCCTTGTAAAACCACTGTTTAGCCTTCCCCACAAGGGAGAAGGGAAACAGCCGAAGCCTGATGACGTCAGCATAGATGTCCTTGATGACAATAGTGTCACAGAGCTCCAGGAAACGCTGTAAGTGAGCGTTCGCATCCTCATTGGGGAGTCCACAAAACGGGATCCCCTGCACCATGGTGATCAGGCCAGTCCTTAGCTCGAAGTTCTTGTCCGCCATGTTAACAACGGGCCCAGTGGGCACGTTGGCAACAGTGGGGACGGAGAACTCGCGGAGAGTCTTCTGAGCCATCGGGATGGTTGCTGATGGTGCGGCGATGACCGGTTCGACTGCTGACGGAGTAGTAGAAGAAGAAATAGCTCTAGGCTTTTTCTTCCTTAGGAGTGCCTCCGGATTTGAATGAAAATTGTCTGGCAGGGAGAAACCGCACATACACCATCCTATTTTCACCCATAACAGGAGAAAACATAAAATTTAGCCTGCATAGACTCGAGCTATTTCTAATGAAGTTATATCCATGCCATGCTAGTGTATTTTAACCAATGCCTTCCCCGGCAACGGCGCCAGAAATGCTTGTTGACATTTCTTAGCGCAATCACTAGAATTGTTACATCCCAGTGGTCACGCCAAGAAACGTCGGGTGATAGTCGTGTTCTAAAGATATTATCCGCAAGTGCACGGATCTATCATTGTAGCATTTCACCCGGAAGTATGTCAGGGTATCGTTATTTATATTTTCCCAAAGGAAGGCATGGTGTAAAATACCTCTAGCACATGGATATGAAACTTCATATCATTGAAATAAGCCTTAGTGCTATGCAGGGGTAAGATAAACGGTAATTTGAGGATAGTGGACACACACTTGGCTCTCACTCAAAGATAAAGAGAAATAAGGAATAAAAGAAACGGAAAGAATAAAGAGTAAATCTACTGGAGCTGGTTGGTCATATACACCTAGGCATAGAACAGCTAAGTCATATGTTATACAGGACTAGAGACAAGTCAGAGCCTAGAGTAACAGGGAGACCCCCCACAGCTGGTCTGCCAGCCGATAGAGGCATTTACGAACTCCTACACGACATGCGGACTGTGGGGGATTACGAGGGACGGACAGGGCTGTCACCACCTGCCGCCTACCCCTCAACCGTGGCATGCCGTCATATTCGAAGGCTCTCTCGTATCCGGACACCACGTCCGCATACTAGAGAACTACCTATGCTCCCGCAGGACTCCCACCCTACGGATGGACGAGCTAGAACATAGGCAAACCCGAAAGAACATCGAACCGTTACTTCATTCTCATCGTGGACTCTAATTCTATAAAACATATGAACAATGAAGAACAGGGATGAACATGCTATGAACTGATCATATGAACTGTGCTCTAGTTCATACATATCATCATGAACATGTTCAAGACTATGCTCTAGTTCATACGCTAAGCAATATATAAAGAACGAGAACTCGAATAAGGAAGAACACTCCATAGTGTATTACCAAGTTGAATCTCTTCTTCCTAGAAGACAAGCTCTCCTTGGTAGCTTTCCTAGCTCCAACACTACTAACACTAAACTAGGGAACAAGTGAAGATGAGAGGGAGAGAGGCGAAAATGAATGTGTGTCTTGAATGGATTTCTTCTCCCCTTTTATATGTGTGAGGAGGTCGGATTGAGCCTGAAATGGAAGGAACACCGCGCACCGACCTCCCTTGACATTGAATGCACCGCCTCCAGCCGGCCGGATCCACATGGCAGAGGGGAGGGCGCGAGCGCACCCCTGGCGTGAGCGCGCCAGGGTGCCGCCTCCCCCTAACCGATTTTGGCCGGTGGGCCTCCCTAGGTGAGTGGGCTTCGGTGTTGAGGTGGTTTGGCCCATTTTGGGTCCCGTAGTGGCTCAACTCCTTTTGGGGTGGTTTGGCGCTTTCCAGAAAGCGCCCTTTCGGTGTTTAATCCCTGCACTTTCATATGATTTCTGTAATGACAGTATATTTCCTAGTGCACGTGGATTTGGGTTAGTTGTCAAAGTATATGCATATAGGAATATATAATTCACCCTTTTTCATGTCTAATTGGCGGTATAAAATCGTCGATAAGGACCGCCAACAAGACCGGTGATGGTGGCCTACCGATAGGAGAGATTAATCCAGCGTGGAGGGTGCAGGCCGACGCGATTGTTCTCAACCGTAAGGAAAGAAGTGGTCTGAGGTAAGGAACGGCGTGTGCTCTCTGCTTGTGTAGTGTGCGCTTATGTAGAGGCTGGCCCGGTGAGTTTTGCCATGTAATGGGGGAATTCCGTAATGGGGTACCTTTGCTTCTCCTGCCAGTACGGAATAACTACAGATATGATCGAATATATGACGGCTACCTTTGCTTAGTCTAACGGTTGGGAATATTCAGTGATTGAACTGATGAAGAAGAAGCCAGCTTTCTTTTTCATGTAAAAAATTAAGCGGCGACGCGTATGTGTTCCAATGTGGAACAACCTGCATGCATGCGGTGGTAATATATATGTGGTGCTCCACGCGAATAAAATTATGAAATCCAGAAACAAGTTTTTCAGATGGGCTATTTTGAAAGTACGTTTTAGGTATAAAAAGAAAAGATTGAGAATAATGAAAACAATCTGTGCCACAGAATAATACATCAATGTATATCTATTGGCTATCAAGAATTTCTCTACTGAACAGCTCTAGCAAGCGGATTGAACTTCCAAATCGAGCAAATGCAACTCTGATCAACCTCTCGCAGACAAACTCGTGGTAGACAGCAGACACCTTAACCCAAAATGACGGACCATATGTGGCTGTCGTTGTTTGTTATAACTGGACAGTAGTAAATATATAATTTTTTTCACAAAATAGCACTTTGAACTAGCTAGATACAAGACACTTGTGAGGCAGGCCATTCATGACGTCGTTCTCCATGCACTTCTCTCCCATTATAGCTAGAAGAAGAGAGGCATACATGCGAGAGGCTAGGAGAGCCAACAAAGTCAGTACTACATCCTAGGCCACAAACTCTAAGCGCATGCCTGCAAAATAGATGGTGAATTTACCTATATAAAGGTTTTCTATCTAACCCATACACACACCATTGCAATAATCATCCAACAACGAGTAGCTAGCTAATAGCCACCATGGGTTCTTCCGCTACTCATAGCTTCCTCCTGCTGCTTTTCCCCCTCCTGCTGCTCCTCTCCACAGTCGTCGTCGACTCCGATAGCTCTCCAACCCCAAATCCTGCAGCTACAGAAGAAAAGTACAAGAGATGGTGCAAAATAGCATTAGATCTCCATCTCCATCGTGCATCAAGGTGGTGGAGTCCATCCCAGGGATCCAAGAGGTTGAAGACAACGACACTGACAAGATCGCCAAATTGTGCCTGCATTTTGCTGCAAACAAGACAATACAGGCCAAGGGAGCTGCTGACACCTTGCTTGCTGCGGCAAAGGGCAAGCCTTCCGACTGCCTCAAGGTCTGCACCGCCAACATCAAGTCAATGGACGATGTGTTAGTCAATGTCCCTGCTGAGCAGGACAACATGGATGCCTACCTCACCTTTATTAAGACCGTGAGAGCCAAGTTCAAATACGAGAGACCACCAGCCTGCGAGAAGGACTGCTGGAACAAGACATCATCAGCTGATGAGAACGGCATCGTGGACAAGTTTCATGATATCTGGACTCTTGTGAAAATTGGGAATATGCGGATTGCTCTATACTTCCCCACGCCAGAGACCGATAACGACGATGACCACCTTTAAGTTAGTTAGTATCTGGTTTTGTATTCTATTTGTGTCTAATAATATGTGTTGTGACATCACTATCAGTTGGTGACAATTTGATGTCATCTTCAGGTATATACTGGCTTGGAACCAACGCTGCACATCCATCTTCAAAGAAGAGTTTGCTCTAGTTATTCTAAGGACAAAAGGAAAATATCAACCTCAAATAGATTATATGGCTACAAGCTTATATGCAACTTTGCTTATTTCCTTTATTGTTTCCTAAACCTTTGTATTGATTTTGCCCTATTTATAATAAAGCACAGCAGGGGACCCACCCCTCCAATTTTTATAAAAAAGGTATTGTGACAGCTATGGACATATGCATGGTGTCATGTGAGATCAACACACTACTTTTTATTTTGTTTTGAAGGCATTAGTTGTCGATCTTCGCCACCCATTATTGACAAATTACTGTAACTGTGTAATAAGTTAGATGTCTATTGTTTATTGCAACAATGTGCGTTGTGTTGTTGTATTTATGTCTATTGCGCAATGTTAAGGGGACATATCTTACTATTACTAATTAGAGACTCCAACGAAGCCTCCACGTTAATTCTCTCTAGATGCGCTAGGAAAAAAGATAAATGCTAGAAATTTTCACATTAATCAGAAATATTTAGCCGTTGATCTATATGCTCTGGTGATTAGTAACTATTAGATCTAATTTATTTTTATAGAAAAATTACCCACTACGCCATTATATTATTGATAACAAGAAAAAAAAGATAAATCTATTATTTACCCTAAAACGTCCGTCGCACGCTACACCTCCCCTAATCATCCCTGGCGGCGCCCGGCCGGCTCCTTCACCACGGAATAGGAAGGCAGCCATCGTCGGCGTTGTGCCATCGAAGCTCATATGCATGCCGACTTGGAGCCAGAGCTAGAAGCCACAAACGATTGAGACTACAGCAAGGGCAGGCACATGACGTCATCGATCCCTTTTCCTATGAGTCCAATGTCCGCTACTTCTTAGGAAGTGAAACCGTGCCCTAAGCTTGATCCAAGACCAGATTTCGATATTAAATCCGGTTAAGAAAGGTCGATGGCTACGCATCATCCTTGGTTGAGAAAACTAATCTGATTATTATCTTCCCTAATCCTGTCTTGCCCAGCAGCATGGCTGGTGTCATCACAGTTTGGGCGCAACAGCAAGATGATCGAGATGGCAGCAACCGCGAGAGGCGTGGCGACATGAGTAGGTCGTCACACAGGGCCAGATGCTGGTGATCGAGATGGCAGCAACCACGGAGGCATGGCGACATGATCATGAGTAGGTTGTCACAAAGAGCTAGATGCCGGCCTTTCCTGCTGTAATCTGATTATTATCATCTCTAATCCTGTGTTGTCCAGCCTCATGGCAACATATGCACATTGGCTGGTGTCATCACAGGTATGGCTAAGAAATGTTGGGCGCAACAGCGAGATGATCGAGATGGCGGCAGCCGCGAGAGGCATGGCGACACGAGTAGGTCGTCACACAGGGCCAGATGCCGGTGATCGAGATGGCGCGTGGCGACATGAGTAGGTCGTCACACAAAGCTACATGCCAGTGATCGAGATGGCAGCAACCGCGGAGGCATGGCGACATGAGTAGGTTGTCACACAGAGCCAGATGTCGGTATTTCCTGCTGATGCTGGGCTTGCCTGTGACGTGAGGATAGGAGGCACGACATCGTCACAGTCGTCAGATGATGGGCTGCCTGTGCAATGACTCTACGGCATCTACAACAACATTTGACAGCGTTAAGTGGTCGCACCTGAAGACTAAAGACGTGGACATCTTACTATATTCCATAATTATAAATTGATTTCTCTTCTAGAATACACTAAATTTGGTCATCCCATAACAGCAATTTAGTTTGAGCTTTAAGTACTTATTTCACAAACTTTAAAATTTTAGGGAAAAGAATTGTGACAAATAAAAGCAGGAGTCTTTCATATAATTCAGTGGTCGCACCTAAAGACTAAAGATGTGGACGTCTTACTATATTCCATAATTATAAATTGATTTCTCTTCTAGAATACACTAAATTTGGTAATCACATAGCAGCAATTTAGTTTGAGCTTTCAAGTACTTATTTCACATACTTTAAAAATTTAGGGAAAAGAATTGTGAAAAAATAAAAGCAAGAGTCTTTCATATAATTCTTATTTACCATGACCTATAATTTTTTGTTCACTTTAATATAACTTTATTTAATTACTTGGATTTTACATGTTAAAGATGCTGAAAAATGAGGGGACCATGGTCCAAGGAGTTATCAATTAAGCCTACACGAAAAAACCAAAATATTCATATAGATATAAAAGATAACAAACAAATAACATAATATTTCTTTTCTTTTTGTAAATTACCTTGACACCTAATTTTGCATTCAATTTAACCATGCGAGGCATTATGAAAGATAATGTAATGTAATATATACATATATAATTTATATATGAATTTTCTATCTCAACCATAACAAAAAAAAAATTAACAAAACTCTCTCAAATCTAAATGTATTTTCTAACATGATTTATTATGAAAATAATGAATCAAACTTACACTTCACCTAAAGTTATATTAAAACTCATATAATAAATTATGCAAGTGGTTATCTAAAAAAGTGTAAACAATTTTATTGGAATATTCTATCAAATGGATGTTACAAATTTAATTCCATGGATTATTTGTTTAATAAAACAAAATTAATACATTATATTGCCATGGTGTATGCTAAAAAAATCTATTTATGCCAGAATTAAGTTGTTAGTCTAGGACATAGAATATCTTTTAAAATAAAATTTTGAAGAAGCGATAAATTAAGCATTGACATTTTAAATTAACACGTGATCAAAACATGCAAGTTAAAATAGAGTTTTTCATAATTTCAAGGGTCTATAAATTTAAAGTTTATGTTTTAACTAAGCACATATCGTGCTAGAGAAAAGATTAATCCTAAAAAGTATTACTCATGAAATTGCTACAAACAAAAAAAACTAGATCCTAAAATTCTTGAAAAAACCATGAAATATTTTCCCATCTAATTGGTAGACAATAATCAGCATTGCAAATTATAGTGGTATCTCAGTTTTAGAAGAAATAATCAGAATTGAGTTTTATGTGGTCAAAATATAGACCGCAGTTAAAGCCACATAGTTTAAACAAATGATTTAATAAATGTATATTGGAGACAAATGGGTGTGCTTTAAGTTGTAAAGAAACAAAATGATGAATATGAATGAAAACTACATAAAAATCGATAATTGGTAGATAGATTATCAAAACTGAATATAGACTATGAAGAACCTATTATAGTTATTGTTTTATATATTAAAACATTATCAAAGAGAAAAAATATTTAGTATAAGTAATTTTTAATGGTTAGTGACTTCTAAGGTTCTAACCCATGCGAGACCACGGGTTGAATGAACTACTAATATTAATTACATGTAACATATAATATTAAGGGGACGTGCCTTCTTGAGCTTGATCCATTGACGCTAACTGTATGGTCTCAAGACATGCTCCCTGGTCGTGATGATGCAGAAAAGCCGATGCTTGAGGAGCTCACAGACTCGATGTATGATAGGCCGTAGAAGATGTATGATAAATCGTACTTAGAGTTATTATTAGTTATACTTTATTTGTTTGTTGTCAATACCGTACCGTAAAAGCAGCGACAGGCATAAAGAGTACTGCTTATTGTAAATACATTATTCGCACATACAGATAACAGAAGTTGTGTGTGTTTGGAAATTGGATCACATTGTAACTTTCCTTATTTCCTTTATTATTTCCTGAAGCTTTGTATTGATTTTGCCCTATTTATAATAAAGCATGGCAGGGGACCCATCCCTCCAGTTTTTATAAAAAAGGTATTGTGACAGCTATGGACATATGCATGGTGTCATGTGAGATCAACACATTACTTTTTATTTTGTTTTGAAGGCATTAGTTGTGGATCTTCGCCACCCATTATTGACAAATTATTGTAACTGTGTAATAAGCTAGATGTCTGTTGTTTATTGCAACAATGTGTGTTGTGTTGTTGTATTTATGTCTATTGCGCAATGTTTAGGGGACATATCTTACTATTACTAATTAGAGACTCCAACGAAGCCTCCACGTTAATTCTCTCTAGATGCGCTAGGAAAAAAGATAAATGCTAGAAATTTTCACATTAATCAGAAATATTTAGCCGTTGATCTATATGCTCCGGTGATTAGTAACTATTAGATCTAATTTATTTTTATAGAAAAATTACCCACTACGCCATTATATTATTGATAACAAGAAAAAAAAGATAAATCTATTATTTACCCTAAAACGTCCGTCGCACGCTACACCTCCCCTAATCATCCCTGGCGGCGCCCAGCCGGCTCCTTCACCACGGAATAGGAAGGCAGCCATCGTCGGCGTTGTGCCATCGAAGCTCATATGCATGGCGACTTGGAGCCAGAGCTAGAAGCCACAAACGATTGAGACTACAGCAAGGGCAGGCACATGACGTCATCGATCCCTTTTCCTATGAGTCCAATGTCCGCTACTTCTTAGGAAGTGAAACCGTGCCCTAAGCTTGATCCAAGACCAGATTTCGATATTAAATCCGGTTAAGAAAGGTCGATGGCTACGCATCATCCTTGGTTGAGAAAACTAATCTGATTATTATCTTCCCTAATCCTGTCTTGCCCAGCAGCATGGCTGGTGTCATCACAGTTTGGGCGCAACAGCAAGATGATCGAGATGGCAGCAACCGCGAGAGGCGTGGCGACATGAGTAGGTCGTCACACAGGGCCAGATGCTGGTGATCGAGATGGCAGCAACCGCGGAGGCATGGCGACATGATCATGAGTAGGTTGTCACAAAGAGCTAGATGCCGGCCTTTCCTGCTGTAATCTGATTATTATCATCTCTAATCCTGTGTTGTCCAGCCTCATGGCAACATATGCACATTGGCTGGTGTCATCACAGGTATGGCTAAGAAATGTTGGGCGCAACAGCGAGATGATCGAGATGACGGCAGCCGTGAGAGGCATGGCGACACGAGTAGGTCGTCACACAGGGCCAGATGCCGGTGATCGAGATGGCGCGTGGCGACATGAGTAGGTCGTCACACAAAGCTACATGCCAGTGATCGAGATGGCAGCAACCGCGGAGGCATGGCGACATGAGTAGGTTGTCGCACAGCCAGATATCGGTATTTCCTGCTCATGCTGGGCTTGCCTGTGACGTGAGGATAGGAGGCACGACATCGTCACAGTCGTCAGATGATGGGCTGCCTGTGCCATGACTCGACGACATCTACAACAACATTTGACACCGTTAAGTGGTCGCACCTGAAGACTAAAGATGTGGACATCTTACTGTATTCCATAATTATAAATTCATTTCTCTTCTAGAATACACTAAATTTGGTCATCCCATAACAGCAATTTAGTTTGAGCTTTTAAGTACTTATTTCACATACTTTAAAAATTTAGGGAAAAGAATTGTGAAAAAATAAAAGCAGGAGTCTTTCATATAATTCAGTGGTCGCACCTAAAGACTAAAGATGTGGACGTCTTACTATATTCCATAATTATAAATTGATTTCTCTTCTAGAATACACTAAATTTGGTAATCCCATAGCAACAATTTAGTTTGAGCTTTCAAGTACTTATTTCACATACTTTAAAAATTTAGGAAAAAGAATTGTGAAAAAATAAAAGCAAGAGTCTTTCATATAATTCTTATTTACCGTGACCTATAATTTTTTGTTCACTTTAATATAACTTTATTTAATTACTTGGATTTTACATGTTAAAGATGCTGAAAAATGAGGGGACCATGGTCCAAGGAGTTATCAATTAAGCCTACACGAAAAAACCAAAATATTAATATAGATATAAAAGAGAACAAACAAATAACATAATATTTCTTTTCTTTTTGTAAATTATCTTGACACCTAAGTTTGCATTCAAGTTAACCATGCGAGGCATTATGAAAGATAATGTAATGTAATATATACATATATAATTTATATATGAATTTTCTATCTCAACCATAACAAAAAAAATTAACAAAAGTCTCTCAAATCTAAATGTATTTTCTAACATGATTTATTATGAAAATAATGAATCAAACTTACACGCACTTAAAGTTATATTAAAACTCATATAATAAAATATGCAAGTGGTTATCTAAAAAAAGTGTAAACAATTTTATTGGAATATTCTATCATATGGATGTTACAAATTTAATTCCATGGATTATTTGTTTAATAAAACAAAATTAATACATTATATTGCCATGGTGTATGCTAAAAAAATCTATTTATGCCAGAATTAAGTTGTTAGTCTAGGACATAGAATATCTTTTAAAATAAAATTTTGAAGAAGCGATAAATTAAGCATTGACATTTTAAATTAACACGTGATCAAAACATGCAAGTTAAAATAGAGATTTTCATAATTTCAAGGGTCTATAAATTTAAAGTTTATGTTTTAACTAAGCACATATCGTGCTAGAGAAAAGATTAATCCTAAAAAGTATTACTCATGAAATTGCTACAAACAAAAAAAAAACTAGATCCTAAAATTCTTGAAAAAACCATGAAATACTTTCCCATCTAATTGGTAGACAATAATCAGCATTGCAAATTATAGTGGTATCTCAGTTTTAGAAAAAATAATCAGAATTGAGTTTTATGTGGTCAAAATATAGACCGCAGTTAAAGCCACATAGTTTAAACAAATGATTTAATAAATGTATATTGGAGACAAATGGGTGTGCTTTAAGTTGTAAAGAAACAAAATGATGAATATGAATGAAAACTACATAAAAATCGATAATTGGTAGATAGATTATCAAAACTGAATATAGACTATGAAGAACCTATTATAGTTATTGTTTTATATATTAAAACATTATCAAAGAGAAAAAATATTTAGTATAAGTAATTTTTAATGGTTAGTGACTTCTAAGGTTCTAACCCATGCGAGACCACGGGTTGAATGAACTACTAATATTAATTACATGTAACATATAATATTAAGGGGACGTGCCTTCTTGAGCTTGATCCATTGACGCTAACTGTATGGTCTCAAGACATGCTCCCTGGTCGTGATGACGCAGAAAAGCCGATGCTTGAGGAGTTCACAGACTCGATGTATGATAGGCCGTAGAAGATGTATGATAAATCATACTTAGAGTTATTATTAGTTATACTTTATTTGTTTGTTGTCAATACCGTACCGTAAAAGCAGCGACAGGCATAAAGAGTACTGCTTATTGTAAATACATTATTCACACATACAGATAACAGAAGTTGTGTGTGTTTGGAAATTGGATCACATTGTAACTTTCCTTATTTCCTTTATTATTTCGTGAAGCTTTGTATTGATTTTGCCCTATTTATAATAAAGCATGGCAGGGGACCCACCCCTCCAGTTTTCATAAAAAAGGTATTGTGACAGCTATGGACATATGCATGGTGTCATGTGAGATCAGCACATTACTTTTTATTTTGTTTTGAAGGCATTAATTGTCGATCTTGGCCACCCATTATTGACAAATTATTATAACTGCGTAATAAGCTAGATGTCTGTTGTTTATTGCAACAATGTGTGTTGTGATGTTGTATTTATGTCTATTGTGCAATGTTAAAGGGACATATAATATTAATTACACGTAACATATAATATTAAGGGGACGTGCCTTCCTGAGCTTGATCCATTAATTGACTCTAACTGTGTGGCCTCAAGACATGCTCCATGGTCGCGATGACACAGATAAGCCGATGCTTGAGGAGTTCAGAGACTCGATGTATGATAGGCCGTAGAAGATGTATGATAAATCGTACTTAGAGTTATTATTAGTTACTTTATTTGTTTGTTGTCAATACTATACCGTAAAAGCAGCGACAGGCATACAGAGTACAACGACATACATAGAGTACTGCTCTTATTTTACATACATTATTCGCACATACAGATCGATAAACAAAAGTTGTGTGTGTTTGGAAATTGGATCACATTGTTTTTGACACGGGGACGTTTGGCAACCGGCTAAATACTTTTTCCCTTGCATCTTTATATATGAAACCTTGTATTACTTTTTATTCCCTTTCACACCCCTTCTAGCCCAATCCCTTTTAACGTGAATCCACCGTGACTTCTTAACCCACACGGATACGAATAGAGTGGCGGAAGGTATAGATATAGAGGTATATATAGATATAGATCTTTAAGAGTATACTTATTGCACCAAACAAAGATCATGCTCAAAGTGTATTATTCATTCATCTCATGCAATATATTTTCATAAAGGTAACCAAACAACATATTTTCTTAGCCTAGGTAACCAAGCAACATATTTTCTTAACCAGGCTAAGTAAATAGGAGGCAGTAACAACCAAGGGTAGAGCTGGTAGTTAGCCGTGCCATTTGAGGACAGGCCGTAGCTTGGTGTTTTGGTATTACCCGAAGCACGGCACGGCACAAAATATTTTGGATTGTGCCGGCACGACACGAACACGAGAGTTGTGCCATGCCGAGGGTCCTAGCACAGCGGGCTACATGGCCCAGCCCGTACTTTGGGCTGTGCTGAGGCTAGCATGGCACGAAAATGGCATGTAGGAACTTTTACAACTCTATAATACATGTTTTAGCATTTACTATATTACATCTTATCAAATTATTGAGTAATAAATTATAAAAATCACTAAAATTTTCATTAAAATAGTGCACTCCTATCACAAGCCAAAAATAAATAAAACTACTAGAGATATTTTGAGGGCTGGCATGACAGGGATACGTGCGCCGACATGCCACGAGCTGTGCTTGGGCCGAAGAAAAAATTTACCGTGCCGAATATGGCCCGACGTGCCTCCAATGCCTAAAGGGCACAACATGAAGCGGCACAAAGCATGAGAGGGCCGTGCCGTGCCGGCCTAAGCCAGCCCATGTCCTACCTCTACCCAAGGGATTGCAACTCACCTATTTTGTCCTTTCACCTAATTCCAATAGAAATTACTTAGAAACTCCATTTTAAATGAGGGAATGACTCTCTGCCCCGCCCTCTTATAGAAATTTGCAAGGATCTTAAATTAAGTGTAAGGAAAATAGCGGCTCGCATGGGCAATTATGTGATTTTGATGTTTGAGTAACAACATGACCATTTGGACCAATGATATTACATGACCGTTTGGACCAACGATATTTTCTAGGCCTAAACCGTCAGGAAAGATTCAGGCCTTTCCCATCAAAATCAAACCATCAGAAAATATATTTCAGCTCAGATATCAATTCATTTGGCCATCTAAATTAACACCACAGTAGCTCCATTAATCATACATCCACATGCATCGGAAAGGATACATTCAATAGTCTTTGATACACATATATTAATATACGAGTAAAATGCATCATGGGTACTTAAACTTTTGATGTAGTATCATCTGGCTACTCGAACTGAAAAAGCTACCACTTTTGTACTCAAACCTGGAGTAGTATCATTTGGGTACTTGAACTAAAAAAACTCTCACCTAGGTACTTAAACTATTGTGCATTACCATCTAGGTACGCCAGGAGCGCGAGAAAATGAATTTTGATTCTTTTCTTTTTTTAAAAGAATTGATGAATAGTGCTATAATTTGTTATTTTATAGCAAAAATAATTAGAGCACCAAAAAGTTGTAAAAATATTTGTGTAACCTCTCCATGATGTACTCTAAAAATTTTAAAAGAATGGGGTGGCCCGCGCTTTCCTCCTGTTCCTGTCTCTGTTGCCTGGGCCACCCCGCACCGCTGTAGCGCGCCCAACCAAATCCGAGCAGGAGACCCGTGATGGTGGCCTACCAACAGGAGAGATTAATCCAGCGTGGAGTGTGCAGGCCGACGCGATTGTTCTCAACCGTAAGGAAAGAAGTGGTCTGAGGTAAGAAACGACGCCGTGTGCTCTCTGCTTGTGTAGGGTGCGCTTATATAGAGGCTGGCCCGGTGAGTTTTGCCATGTAATGGGGGAATTCCGTAATGGGGTACCTTTGCTTCTCCTGCCAGTTCGGAATAAGTACAGACATGATCAAATATATGACGGCTACCTTTGCTTTGTCTAACGGTTGGGAATATTCAGTGATTGAACTGATGAAGAAGAAGCCAGCTTTCTTTTTCATGTAAAAAATTAAGCGGCGACGCGTATGTGTTCCAATGTGGAACAACCTGCATGCATGCGGTGGTAATATATATGTGGTGCTCCACGCGAATAAAATTATGAAATCTAGAAACAAGTTTTTCAGATGGGCTATTTTGAAAGTACGTTTTAGGTATAAAAAGACAAGATTGAGAATAATGAAAACAATCTGTGCCACAGAATAAACGTCAATTTATATGTATTGGCTATCAAGAATTTCTCTACTGAACAGCTCTGAAGCGGATTGAACTTCCAAATCGAGCAAATGCAACTCTGATCAACCTCTCGCAGACAAACTCGTGGTAGACAGCAGACACCTTAACCCAAATGATGGATCATATGTGGCTGTCGGTGTTTGTTATAACTGGACAGTAGTAAATATATAATTTTTTTCACAAAATAGCACTTTGAACTAGCTAGATACAAGACACTTGTGAGGCAGGCCATTCATGACGTCGTTCTCCATGCACTTCTCTCCCATTATAGCTAGAAGAAGAGAGGCATACATGCGAGAGGCTAGGAGAGCCAACAAAGTCAGTACTACATCCTAGGCCACAAACTCTAAGCGCATGCCTGCAAAATAGATGGTGAATTTACCTATATAAAGGTTTTCTATCTAACCCATACACACACCATTGCAATAATCATCCAACAACGAGTAGCTAGCTAATAGCCACCATGGGTTCTTCCGCTACTCATAGCTTCCTCCTGCTGCTTTTCCCCCTCCTGCTGCTCCTCTCCACAGTCGTCGTCGACTCCGATAGCTCTCCAACCCCAAACCCTGCAGCTACAGAAGAAAAGTACCAGAGATGGTGCAAAATAGCATTAGATCCTCCATCTCCATCGTGCATCAAGGTGGTGGAGTCCATCCCAGGGATCCAAGAGGTTGAAGACAACGACACTGACAAGATCGCCAAATTGTGCCTGCATTTTGCTGCAAACAAGACAATAGAGGCCAAGGGAGCTGCTGACACCTTGCTTGCTGCGGCAAAGGGCAAGCCTTCCGACTGCCTCAAGGTCTGCACCGCCAACATCAAGTCAATGGACGATGTGTTAGTCAATGTCCCTGCTGAGCAGGACAACATGGATGCCTACCTTACCTTTATTAAGACCGTGAGAGCCAAGTTCAAATACGAGAGACCACCAGCCTGCGAGAAGGACTGCTGGAACAAGACATCATCAGCTGATGAGAACGGCATCGTGGACAAGTTTCATGATATCTGGACTCTTGTGAAAATTGGAAATATGCGGATTGCTCTATACTTCCCCACGCCAGAGACCGATAACGACGATGACCACCTTTAATTTAGTTAGTACTAGGTGGGAACTGGCTCATTTTATCTGAATAGAACCAAGTTATCTTTTTCCCTTTCTTGTTTATGAACACTGAGGTTGTCCCTTTAATTTGAGATGGATCAGGGGTAGCTACCTTCACCCAGACTGCCTTCCACAGTAAAGATGGAATGTGCACCTCTTCTGGATCACCCATTAGCCTAGCCAACTGCATCACTGCTTCCTCATTTCTAGCTATTTTTGGGATCCCCACTACCCTGATCCAAACTGACTCCAGCATCTGGAAAGTCCCTGGTTCAAGAGTGGTTTCCTCCACTACCACCTGGATATTGGAAGTGACACACTGAAATCTACCTCTATTCACCCGTAGGTTCAAAGCAGCTTTGTTTGGTATGTTAGCAAGGAATTCACTACCAAAATATCTCTTAACATCATAGTCCCATTGGTACCCCATTTGATACTTCAGCTCATCACGGATCCTCTTTTTTGTTCCCCTCCCCTCAAGCACTGAAATAATAACTCTTATGGCATCATCATTACCAGGTTTCTTGGCCTTAACAGTTTCAGGCACATTCAAAGAGAAAAAGATATGAAGCATAATTTCCATTTGATTACTCGAGTATTTGGATCACTGAACTCTAGACCAGAGTAGTGTTAGTCTTAGGTCTTACTGCCATATAAATCTACCTTGTATGATGTAAACAAAGGGATGTATTTTTTTCTGCTAGCGGCAATATATAACTAATTATAATTAGAAGAGAAGTTAATTATGAGAGACTGAAGAACAAGAAAAGGGCTAACCAGGCAGTAAGCAATACAAGCACATGGTTATTGTTGAATTGTAAACATCACCTCACTCTCGATGACATCAACCACCCTTGCCCAAGCTGAGATAGATGACATCAATTACCCTTCTGCAAGCTGAGATTGTTTTAGCTGGTTATAAGCCTGGGCTGAAGTTACATAAATTATTTTGAGAAGCAACAAATAGGCAAACACCATACTAACAATGCAACATCATTTATATCAGTATTCACTAACCCCACAAACTGTTAGTGATCAATTATCGCACTCATGTCTTTAGTCAGATTGCTCTTAATGCAAAGGTGGTACCATTCCATGGAGGTCAATTATGCAGCCGTGTACCCATCTATAACTTGTTTCTTTTTGGATCTGATGTTACCATCAATCAGAAAACTGAATCTGAGTGCCACTGAAACTAACATGGACTAAATTTACCAAAATTAGGACTACTGAGAAGCATTGCTGAACAACCTCTTTGGATAACCCTTGTTCATTTGCTCTTTTCGGCCATAAGCAAGCACGACAAAGCAACAGAGTAGAGCTTAGTCAGCAGTATGGATGAGGAAAATGCAAATTGTACAAAAAAAAAAAAAAAAAAAAAAAAAAAAAAAAAAAAACACTATGGGCACCTACAAATTGAAGCAAATACCATTGACATGGTGATGGAGGCGCCGCGTCGTTGTGGGCAGCCGCCGAGATGGGGGCCGCCGTCGCCGTACGGCGCGTGGGGGGCGTCGAAGTGGAGAAGGGCGGCCACCACCACGCCGATTCCGGCGACCGCGGAGGCCGGGTCGCGCCGTGCTGCAAACCCTGCGCACGTAGGGCCACGCCCCACGAACAAGCAACCGGGACCAGGATGCGCCACCGGGGAGGAGGCCCCGGCAGCCACCAGCGGCGCCCGCTACAGGCGCATCGTGGCCGGGGACGTCGAGCTGCAGGTCTGACACAGGATCGCATCCGTATGGCGTCGAGGCTGCCACCACTGCCTCGCACCGCCCGCGTCTAGAGGGAGAGAGGGAGAAAAGGAGAGGGGAGGCGGAGGCGGAGGCACCGGCACGGCGGCACCGGCTCCGCCGGTGGCCTCCCGTGACGACGCGGCTTCGGGAGAGGCGGAGGTGGAGGGGAGAGACGGGGAAACCGAGAAGTTTCTCGGAGGGAACGAAGTAGATAAGTTTCCCCTCTTTTTTTACCGGGACGGAGGCAACGAGGTAAGTAATGGGCCCTAAGCGGTGGGTTGTTTTTTTTCACGTAGCAGCATATGACACGGTGGACCAATAAACTGAACGAATGGTGATCTGTCGCTGAGGTGGTCCAATCCCGAAATTTAAGGCGACGTGGATACGGTAACTGCGCGGGAGAGAACTGCCAATTAAAGAGGTTAATCTGGTTTTGTATTCTATTTGTGTCTAATAATATGTGTTGTGACATCACTATCAGTTGGTGACAATTTGATGTCATCTTCAGGTATATACTGGCTTGGAACCAACGCTGCATATCCATCCTCAAAAAAGAGTTTGCTCTAGTTATTCTAAGGACAAAAGGAAAATATCAACCTCAAATAGATTATATGGCTACAAGCTTATATGCAACTTTGCTTATTTCCTTTATTGTTTCCTAAACCTTTGTATTGATTTTGCCCTATTTATAATAAAACACAGCAGGGGACCCACCCCTCCAATTTTTATAAAAAAGGTATTGTGACGGCTATGGACATATGCATGGTGTCATGTGAGATCAACACACTACTTTTTATTTTGTTTTGAAGGCATTAGTTGTCGATCTTCGCCACCCATTATTGACAAATTATTGTAACTGTGTAATAAGCTAGATGTCTATTGTTTATTGCAACAATGTGTGTTGTGTTGTTGTATTTATGTCTATTGCGCAATGTTAAGGGGACATATCTTACTATTACTAATTAGAGACTCCAACGAAGCCTCCACGTTAATTCTCTCTAGATGCGCTAGGAAAAAAGATAAATGCTCGAAATTTTCACATTAATCAGAAATATTTAGCCGTTGATCTATATGCTCCGGTGATTAGTAACTATTAGATCTAATTTATTTTTATAGAAAAATTACCCACTACGCCATTATATTATTGATAACAAGAAAAAAAAAGATAAATCTATTATTTACCCTAAAACGTCCGTCGCACGCTACACCTCCCCTAATCATCCCTGGCGGCGCCCGGCCGGCTCCTTCACCACGGAATAGGAAGGCAGCCATCGTCGGCGTTGTGCCATCGAAGCTCATATGCATGGCGACTTGGAGCCAGAGCTAGAAGCCACAAACGATTGAGACTACAGCAAGGGCAGGCACATGACGTCATCGATCCCTTTTCCTATGAGTCCAATGTCCGCTACTTCTTAGGAATTGAAGTGCCCTAAGCTTGATCCAAGACCAGATTTCGATATTAAATCCGATTAAGAAAGGTCGATGGCTACGCATCATCCTTGGTTGAGAAAACTAATCTGATTATTATCTTCCCTAATCCTGTCTTGCCCAGCAGCATGGCTGGTGTCATCACAGTTTGGGCGCAACAGCAAGATAATCGAGATGGCAGCAACCGCGAGAGGCGTGGCGACATGAGTAGTGAAACATCCTCAATTTTCCACGAAGGGAAATCTCATAGAATGATATACATCAGTCGATAATCAATTCCATACATCGAACTATAAATCTAAAGAGTACAAAAAGAGGGGTTTACATTAATAATTACAACGCCACAAGGCGTAAACAAAGTATCTCTAACATCCAGAACAGCTTGAGAAGGCAGAAGTAACGCGGAAGCAACTCCAAACTCCAACTTGAGCGCAGGCACGAGACCTTCTAATCCGTTTGACATCTCTGAGAAGCAGGAAAATCTGCACACCGCCAGATGTGTGCAGGCCATGGTCAGCACCGAATGAGCTTTAGTGGAAAAGAGAAAATAAAGGGATCTGGCGATCCTATAATTTTGCTGTGGTTTGCATCCTAGCGCATGCAAATTAGCAATAAGTAGTAATAGCAATAATAATAGTCATGTTTAACACATTTCCTTTCCCACACACACACATACCAACCATCCCAAATCCATCTCAAGTCCATCTCAAGTCCATCTCAAGTCCATCCCAAATCCATCTCCACATCTCCATCACCTTATCTCACAACACTCACACTCAAATCGGCAGACCAACTCCCTCTCGGTCTGTCTCAGCGGCCCGCAGTCCACAACCCAGACTCACGGCCGGAAAGCTCGGGGAATGTGGAACACTCCTCTCACTAGTCGACAGAAACGTAGGTCACAGAATGGCCATAACCGAGGCCGCGGTATGCGCATAGATCGATCAAC
The DNA here is from genome assembly GCA_018135685.1 of Themeda triandra. Lineage (NCBI taxonomy): Eukaryota > Viridiplantae > Streptophyta > Magnoliopsida > Poales > Poaceae > Themeda > Themeda triandra. The sequence continues at coordinate 118,031 of JAENPR010001698.1, forward strand.
TCTGCAGAGTGTGTACACCTGTACCCACCAGATCGCCATCATAGACGTGCGCACGTCTAGGCTGATTCCGGACGACCTTCTAACCTGGACAATACCATCCTGCCACCCAGCCCTAGAAAGTAACGGCTTACCAGAACACACTGGGACTGGGATCAACAGTAACCGGCTACCCCTCCAATGGTACTGCTGAATAGAATGGTACAGGCTCCCCACATACCATTCCCCTTCAACTCCAAGCAGCAATGGCATCGTCCAGTCTAGTCGAACTTCCGTCTCTTGTGAAGACAAGAGCGAGTGGTGTGTACGAAAGGTCCATGGTTCCGGTTCTCCCGATGTATCAGTCCTTAGGTAGGACTAGACAGGATATCTTCATACAGGGTTTGAGTTTACCGTGCCACCACAGCACCTCCTTCCCGAGGGCTCTCCACACCGGGAAAATCCCCTTAAGTCACATATCATCTGTCCCGAGGGCTCTCCACAGCGGGGTCTTCTCAAGTCTCATGTACCCGCCACAGGTACCTCTCATCGGGATGCCTAGGATGCACCCCCGGCAAGACTCGTCTTAGGGCCCGCCCTCAAGACTCGTCGTAGACCCTGTCCAGTCGACTCAACCCTCACCCTCCATGCACCCAAGTCACACGCACAATACCTCCAGATCCTCACCACCAAGTCCACCAAGGCTGGCATCCCAAGCCAAACCATTCCCGGGGTTCACCACCCGCATCACATCACAGATACAATGCGAAGTGGAGTTATAATAATAAGTATGGTGATATAAAGTGCAAGCAAGCAAAGAGGTGATAATATAAAGTGCGAGCGCAAAAGCAGGGTAACATGGTGAAGGGTTTCAATCAAGGTAATAATGGCTCAGGCAATAGCATGCATCAATATACTAGCAAAGGAATAAATATAAAGCGCTAGCAATTCTATTTGCAATGTCTAATAGGATTCTCTAAAAGAAGGTGCTGCCATGACACCTGCGATGTCGAGGTAGTAGTGGTACAAGTCCGCTAGTAGTGGTACAAGTCCTCCTCCGTAGTCGTTCAGCGTATCTCCTTCCTCAGATCGTTCCTCCTCGATTCGACTCTGAAAACGAGACGTAATAGTCGCGTTAGCGAATCCTATAGAATCCTCAAAGAACCAAATGAATAACAAAAAGATCCAAATGCATTCAAACATAGGCTCATGAGATAAAGCTTGATTTTAGATGAATTTCGATATAAAGATCATCATTTTTGGAGCTCGTATGAATAAGTTACGAATTTCCGAAGTTTAATACAATTTCTGAAAAAGAAAAAGGGCCGATTAATGAGGGCGTGACACGTGTCAGCATATGGTTGGTCCACGCGACGTCTGCGTGTCTGCTGACGTGGCGGTGGGACCATGATGACGTCAGCGATGACGTCATAGTTGACCGGGTCAACACTATGGGCCGGAAGCGAGCCATGTAGGGCCGGACGCGGGACAAATGGGCCGGGCCGGGCCGACACGTGGCGCGATGTCATCTGGCCACGTCGCGCGTCTGGATCCGGGTTGGGCTCGGTCTATGGGTCCATCAACTAGGCCGGCTCACGGTGGACACGCGTTGGGGGTCCCACACGTCGGTGTCCTGGTCTATGCAGTCCGTGTCCACGGGATCCGCACTGGTGGGGTACGAGTCCACAGCTTCGGTGCATGGTGGACGCAAGTCTCTGGGTCCACACGTCAGTGACTTGGCTCATGAGATCCGGGTGTGTCTCCTCTGTCACCAGTCCATCTCGTTTTCCCCAACTCCTCTTCCTCCTCCGTCTCTGGCTCGCGACGGACAGGGCATCGCCGGCGGCGAGCTCACGCGCACAGCTGCGTCCTTGGGTATTCGGTCATAATGCGTGCGCAGGAGCTTAGTAGGGTCACGGCGCATCGATCTAGGGTTCCATGGCGAGGTGTGGCGGTCCATGGCGGCCGGCACTCGTGCCGCAGCGGCACAGCGACAGCGGCATGCCACGGCGAGAGGCTACGGTCTCATCCCGGTCCAATTGACACAGCCTTGGTTCAATTGGGGTCACCAGGGGGCTATCAGACGCGTCGGCGTCAACCAACCATCACGGCGGCGTCCGCGTGGGGCATGAGCCCACTGCGGAGCTCCGACGAGCACGGCGGCACTGTAGGCACGGCCACACGGGCATCACAGACTCCATATTCTACCTGGCTTGGTCCGGGGGCTCAAGGTGACGCTCTACGGGCTACCATCGAGGAGCAAGGCGATCGAAGCAGCGTGCAAGGGTGGCGACACGGCGGCGCTCCAGAGCACGCATCGTGTTGGCATGGTCACGGGTTCAAGAGCAACCGGGGGTTCTCCGTTGGGCTAAGGGTGCGCACGGGGTGCGCCACAGCGAGGCGAGTTCAGATCCGATCATCTTGGCGTCCAAGGTCCATCATTGTGTCCAGTATGGAGGCTCGCCGCGTCAGGACATGGTCGCGGCGGCGGCATGGCGGGCAAGCATCTGCGGCATCCGTTATGCCGGGGTCCGTGGGGCTTTGGCCGGTCTTGAGCGTGTGTGCGCGCGTGTAAGCGTGTCCAGAGGTCGGAGTTAGGCCTTGGCCGAAGCGTTCTTGGTGCTGAGCGCCATGGTCGGGTTTAGCAGGGCGACGGGGTTGGAATAGGGGCACGGCGGTGCTCACCGTGAGGTGTAGCCGAAGCAGGCGAGGCGAAGCAACTTGGCGGTGCGGCGGGGAAGACGTAGATGTAGTCGACGCAGTGCTCGCGGTACGGTGTAGTTGCGCGGCGTCAGCTTCTTCTCCGGTGAGGTCGGTGACGAGCGGCTCCCGGTGGCGGCGTACCTCTCCCCTTCTTCTTCCCCGCCTCCTCTTCTCCTCCTTCTTCTCTTCTGGCTCGGTGTGGATCGGCTTGTGGTGAACCGCAAATCGGCGGCGGGGGTCTGGGGAAAGCCCTAGGGTTCCAAGGAGGGGGTTTTATAGGGGCAGCGGCCATGGCTATGGTGATGAACGGTGATGGTGGCCGCTGCGCGATCATGTGGTCAGGGGGAGCTCCAAGGGTTGCTTTCATCCTCGCGTGGGCTCCAGGCGTCAGCGGCGTGGCCAAATTGGCTTCGCGGCCAAGAAATTGGCGTCCGGCGGGGGACAGGAGCACGTCTTCTACACGGTGGTGGCAGAGCGCGGGCGCGCTCGTTGGGAATGGTCACGCGAGGGGCGTGATCATGTCGGCCCTAGGTCGGACAGGTGGCGGCCATCGGGAGGTCCTCCAAGGCGGTTTGGGTGCGGACGGACAGGATCCGCGATTCCCCTGCCACGCATTTCCTGTTGTCGGGCGCGAACTGGAAAAGAGAGGGAGCAGGTGGGGGATGACAGGCGGGCCCCGGTTGGTGGCGTCACGAGCAAGAGGGGCAAAGTGCACGTGGTGTACTTGGTGTTTGCGGGCCGCAGCTGCTTCGTGGGCCGGCTCCTGTTGGGCTGTCTGGCTAGGAAATGGAAAAGAAGAGGAAGCAGGCCGGCTAGGGAGAAAGAGAGAGCGGCCGAGCTGGGCTGTCCTGCTGGCTTGGGCCGGTTTCGCGTGGCAGGAAAGGAGAAAGAAAGGCAGGCCGAGCTGGCTATCAGGTGGCCACGGGCCAGATTGGTAATTGCCCCTTCCCTTTAGTTTCCTTTCCTTTTTCTATTTCCGTTTTCATTTGTATTTGTTCCTTAAGCCATGTTTTGTTATTGTGAGCTTAACTAGCCTCATGTGTTACACACCATGGTGGATAATAAGGTCATAAGATATATTGGGATATTCCTCCCATAATACTATGTATATACATTTCCATATATATGTGTTTATTGATTCGATGTCAATACAAGGGAAAAATCCAATAAGCTCCAAAACACTCATAATGCTTAATGTGCAAGAAAATGATGCATGACCTCCTATGTGATAATAGCTATGGATCAAGTAGGCCCCACCAGTGCTTAAGCTAGGGTGGTTCTAAATGTGTATCCATTAACCTGGCTTAGGGGTTATCACTAGGGTACAACTTGGTGGGTGATCATGGGTTCTACTAGCAAGTAGGTGAGTTCACCCTAGAAGCTCAATCATATGTCATATGATTACAAGGTTATGCTAGGTCCTGTCATCAGGTTACAAGTGTTCAACTTAGGGTCTCAATCACATGTGGCTTGAGGGGGGTTAAGACACATGTGATGATGTGCTATTGGCGTATCTAGGTAGGGTTATCTACATGACAAGCAACAAACATGGGTTTGTTTAGAAAAGAAAAAAAAATTGTAGTTCGGATTTTTGTGTTTGGTGAATTTTCCGGGTTGTTACAAGTAGGTCGTCACACAGGGCCAGATGATGGTGATCGAGATGGCAGCAACCGCGGAGGCATGGCGACATGATCATGAGTAGGTTGTCACAAAGAGCTAGATGCCGGCCTTTCCTGTTGTAATCTGATTATTATCATCTCTAATCCTGTGTTGTCCAGCCTCATGGCAACATATGCACATTGGCTGGTGTCATCACAGGTATGGCTAAGAAATGTTGGGCGCAACAGCGAGATGATCGAGATGGCGGCAGCCGTGAGAGGCATGGCGACACGAGTAGGTCGTCACACAGGGCCAGATGCCGGTGATCGAGATGGCGCGTGGCGACATGAGTAGGTCGTCACACAAAGCTACATGCCAGTGATCGAGATGGCAGCAACCGCGGAGGCATGGCGACATGAGTAGGTTGTCACACAGCCAGATGTCGGTA
>JAENPR010001095.1:0-27500 GCA_018135685.1 Themeda triandra
GCCTGTTAGTACTCCAAGTTGGGCTATAGATCTCCATATGAGTGGTTGGATTTTTATGTTGATTCGTCAGGCCTATCACCACCCTCCTTTACCTGGGATTGTGACCTGCAATGCTGAAAGTAAAAGTTGAAACAACACAGGCTAATCTTGTCAGTGTCAATAGAATAAAAGAGGAACGTGTCTCATTCTTGATAAATCATATGCTGGTGTTTACCTGGGATTGTAGCTTGCTGTGCTCAGCTAATCCTATTAGTTGTTGTTCCAGCTAGATTCGAGGAATATTCTCATTATTTAGCAGTATTAAGACTGTAAGTTGACTCATCATGTTTGTTTGGTGCATTGCAGCTCTTTGGTGGACTAGCTCCTGCAGGGTGAGTTTCACATTCTTCGTTCACCTTTTCTTATGCATTTTTTTTTACATTGACTGATAACCCACTGACTTTAACAATGTAACAGGGGGGAGATGTAAAAATGCATTGCGAAACAAGAAGCGCAGAGAGAAACAGAAGGAAAAGAAAGCTGCTGAAGGGTCAGGCTCTCCTGCTGATGAAAGTTAATTTGTGCTGGTTGTTTCAGCATTTCCAGCCACCGAGTATAACAGACAGTGACAAATGATTCTTTTAAATCTGGTGAAACGGCCATGCACCGATTCACCGAGTATAACAGACGTTTACACTGTATGAAACTCCATAGTTTGGTGCAGACAGTCGTATTTTTTTCCCCAGTGTTATACTGTTTGTGTAGCCATATCGAAGAAACAGAAAAATGAGGCTATTTCATAGTTTTCGTGTACTCTCTGTCGATGGATTCATGATTATTGTGCAATGTCGCTATTGAAAGGACAATACTTTCAAGGGCATGATAGTTCTTACAGAAATTTCCTACAAAACATAATCGTACATTGCTACATTTGCATGGCGAATGTAACTTTTAAGTCCTCATGTCCTAACGATAAAAATGTATGGCATGGCAACTTGTGCTAACTGATTAGCTGAGGATTGTGGGGATTTGTTCTCCACTCCTCAACAAACATGTACATAGAAAGACCGAGTTAATAAACAATCCTTTCACCCCTCGCTACACATTCGGTGTCACAGCTGAGAGTTGATCCATCAGATGCACAAGCTATCACCAACGTCTGATTGGCAGGTTACAGTCTCAAAACACGGTCCCTTCAACTACAAAATTGCCATACTTGCTTTCTTCATACTTTCAACAAACCTGAGAGAAATACCCAATAAACAACAAAAAAATCATTGGTCCAGGCGACGGACCTTACTCCAGTGCACCATCCCACGTTCCTATAAATATGCATATGCATTCTGCAATGGACAAAAAAGAAAAAGGAGGGGGCCTGATGGTAACCCATCAACTAAGACTCCTGGAGCATGGGGACGCCAGTTTCCCCTGCACAGCTCCTGCATAAGATGCACAAATTTCTGAGGCTGCTGCCACCATGTAGGTTTTGACACAGCTGATCTCTCATACTGGTCCTCTTCTGAGCCTTCCTTCTGCATGAAGCTCTCAGAGAAGTTGTGCCACTTTTGCATGGCGCTTCAGTCGGGCAGTCCTCTTACCAGTGACGAGATATCTGGTGTAATCCCTGGCAAGACGGTAAAGCTCCTCCCCTCTGATTATGTGGATGTACTGCACCATTAGAAAAATATATGCTTGTCACTATGCTAAACACAGATGCATACATTTGATTTTCGTAAGATCTGGCTATAACAAAATTGTAAGGTAATTCGTATCATAGAAGAGGACCTAAGTGTCACATGTGCAAAAAATCCTAAGAGCATGAAGTCTATTGATGCTATTCTATCTATTCATAAGAAATGGTGTTTCAGCAGTCTATGATCCCAGTGCTAACTTATCAAATAAGTATTCCAAGAAATGCAGAAGAAACAAGAAAAACATAAAAATTACCACAAGTATGAAAGCAACAGTGGCTAAGATAACTTGGACTATTTCATCCAATGTTTCCTTGAACGATTCATCATCTGGGCCACCAGAACCACCACTACCTCCACGGCGATTCCCATTCCCTCCACCTCCACCAGATGCTTGTTCTCTTAGTTTAGCCACCTGCTCCTTCAGCAAGTCTTGTATGGGCCGGGGCTTTTTTGCATCAGCCATAGCTTTCTTCAAAGATTCCATCAAAGGCTGCAACAAAGCGATATACAAGTTCACCAACCTGTTAAGAAATGTAAGTACATTCTGCTAGCAGAACCAAATGTATGTAAATATTTTGGGATAGAGACCTTTCCCATATATTTGGTTTCTTGACCAAGACAGCTATTCCTAATATGTATCCTTGATCTGTGTTTAAATTCGATATGGTGGCCTAACATACTCCCTACGTTTTAGATTTGTCCTAAGTCAAACATTCCTAACTTTGACCAACAATTTAAAAAATATAGTTTTAAATACTTAAAAATAACCCAGCAGATTATGACTTCCAAAAACAACAGAAGTAATCACCTAAAGGAGTATGACAAAATTCTGAAGCGACAAGAGTTGCTTTGATCCACTAAATATCATACACTAGTTCAATTTAACAAATATCTAAGCACACAGTATGGGCGTATGGCACATGCAAATAAAAATATCACTAACCATGTTTTCCTTAATTCAACAATGTCAAGTGCACTGGTGGCATTCAACTTTGTTTAATTTGATAGACCAACTAACCTAACAAAAACTGGCCTTGGACAAAACCTATGCGTGACCAAAATTTTGGTAATTGGCAGTGAAGCCATGTTAATGCTATCATTTGACACGTATTCAACACAGGCCTCGAATCATGTCAAGAAAACAACACAGCTATGCATTTTTGCATGATAAATTTATAAGAAATATCAAGCATAAAAGTAAGGCCTTAGAAGCTACTTACATCATCACCAGTGCTAGGGTTTCCCTTTCCACTTAAGGCACATACAGGAGTAAGCCTTTTGTAGCTAGCAGCAATGAGAACTAGCCTTGGGTAGACCTTCTGTTGCAGCTTGTGGAATCCGAGAGCATGTGAATATAATGGATACTGAAATGTGCTCCCAAGACCTGCTATAGGTCTGTTCACAATGATCCTACTGTGAGGCTTGCAAGTAGTGGCTTGGAAGTAACTCATCATTTCGTATACTTGAATAGTTAACTAGAACCAAATCTGCAGATTTTCACATTACATGTAAGAATTTCAAAATTATGAGGAAAATATTGATGCCTCAAAGGCAGTATAAAATAGTAAAATACAGTTATATAATTAACAATATGCACGATCCATATTGGTATTCTACCTCTCAAAACGCAATGAAAATGAAAAAAACAAAACAAATCATTCATTGGAACATAAAGTTTTTCTCAAAATCTGTTGGTAAGCTGACCAATAACCAGATTAAATGCATTGTACCCAACCTTGGCAGAAACCATAAGAACTTCAATCCTTCATGTTCATGTGCTACCACTACCAGTATGAGGGAACTCTTGTTCCGTATGACCGATCCTTATTCACACTCAAACCAAAGACAGAGACAGTCCACTGACACAATGACACTACATTATACATCAAGGAAATTACATGATAATCAAAATAAAAAATAAAATTGTAAAGAGGAAATGGAAGCATCATCACGACTAAAGTCTGTCTTAATTTCAGCTAATTTTCTTAAGCTTGGTTGGTTCATTCATTTCTAACATTGATTTCAGCAAATTTTCTTAGCCAGGAAGCCTTATTCTGCTTCTTAATTTGCCAGAAGTTGGTGACACAAACACCTCTTCTTCATTCTCTTAGCTCAGCTTGATTGATTATTGACTGCTCAGCGCAAATCAAACTTCAACTTTCACATGTAAAACACAGTACATCAGTACGGCTTTCCAATACATTGGGCTATGGAACGCTTCCTCTCAGGGGCGGGCACAGTAGACGACACGGGTGTACACATGTATACACCCAGTAATTTTTGCGAAAAAATCGAAGCTTAGTAGGCGTAATACACCTATACGCTTGAAATTAGATCGTGTTGGAATATAATCAGGCAAATAGCCAAACAACTCGAGTTAGGTTCCGGAACTAGCAGGAAGGGAGTGGAAGGGAAGCGAAGGGGTCCGCATACTTGTTGGGTGCTCGTCGCCGGCGAAGGGCTGGGTGCCTGGCGTAGGTCGGCGCCGGTCGCGCAGTGGTCGCCGCGCGAGAGAGAGCGCGCGCGCACGCGGGGTGGACGCCTGAACCGGAGAAGATAAGGCGAACTGCTGATCCTCGGCAGTTGCCTTCACAACGACAACGACAGAGAGCAGTCAAGGATCGCCGTCCGCTCAGATCGGACGCCCTTTTTTTAACAGAAGCTTGGGCTCGGTTTTTTTTTTTACCATTTGGAAGCCTCTCCCGCTCCGGCCCAATAGGTTCCCGCGGCCCAATCAACGCAACAACAAAATCCCTTCCTGGCAAAGCCCACAGCAACACAGGACGACGGTCAGGTCACTTCACACATCCTTGTGGTCTTGTTGAGGATGGAAGAGAAGCTGAGTGAGAAGCCCTTCAGAGTAGAGTGTTCAGTTATTGTAAATTGATGTGTACATTAAGATTGTGGCTCCATATTGAGTATAATGATTGAATATCTATCAATTTCGGAGTCTGATTGTTGCATCAATTCAAAACTTCAGTATTGTGTCAATCTATAAGCTCAGAAGCTCCGAATGCCAAAAGAGATACTTCAAATATATACTTAAAAAAATAGAGTAAAACGTACCGCAGGCCCTTAAACTATTGTTTCATTTCCATCTCAAGGTCCTCAAACTATTGAACCAACTATGGCCCTCAAACTATTGTTTCATTTCCATATCTAGCCATCAAACTATTGAACCAACTATCTAGTCTCTTATCTATTTTCGCAAGTACATTCATGGTCCAAAAGCATGTTGCCACGTGTGCCACCTAATCCAACATGGCAGTGCCACAATGGCAGACAGAGGGTGAGGTCATGCCAATTTAGCGTAAAAGCCCCGTGAATGTTTTGTTCATTACTTTGGTGCACTTCGGTGGCCGCCGCCCCAGCCGAATCTCCCGACGCCACCTCATATGTCGACCGCACGTCCACAACACGCCACCTCATCCCGCCGCTGTAATTCAATAGTGTGATGTGGAGATAATGTGACAGTGTTTAGCAAAATAGAACACCAAAGTCACTTGTATTTTATAATAAAATATGATAAGCACTGAGACTATTTTTTTTCCAACCCCTTTACATTCATCTTCAACACCACCCCCCCCCCCCCCACCACCCACACACACACACCCACCCACCCAAACACACACACGATTGATTCCTAGCTCCGCCACTGCTACTTATAGTTGTCATTGTCAATTAATATACTGTACTAGATAACCATGCTAGATTGTTTAGCCACAAATTAATTCATGAATCTGCACTACTTACTTCTTGGATCCATGATATGCTGTGTCGATCTCTTCTTCCATGAAATTGCAGATTTTGTTTTCGGGGAGGCTAGAAATGATGATGACCTGTTTCTTCGTTCCAAATAACTGATGACTTATTATGCACCTAGATATGCACTATGCGTGGATGTATATCTTGCAATACTTTAGCATCTAAACACTGTCTGAAAATGCATTTTAAGAGACCTAGATATTGGGGATTGGAGAAAGGTTTGGCCATCCATGTATTTTTATTTTTTTTTTGTATGCTTCGAAGAAGCTCGGACCGTTTCAATTTCCACACCGAAACGACGACTTCTTGCATTTGCAGCACAAACATCGTTGACTTGTCCGTCTCATGCTTCGTTGACTAAACTAGCGCCTCTACCGGTGCCTGTGGGGGCAAATACAGCAGTACTCAGATGACATCAAGTCATCAACGGATCCGGCCGGCCGGCCGGCCGGACGGCCGATATGAAATGGAACGGATGCAGCTGACTGGCTGGGCCTCTGCTTGTCATGGTTTGACTTTGACTCGTTGACGCTTGTGTGGCCTCCGGTTCTTGCCAGCTGCACGAATAGTCTTCAGAGCGCGCTGTGTTTTCCAGAAGTGGCGGCTTCAACAAACACGGAACAACGACTGGTTCTGTCACTAGAGTTGCACAGAAACAGCATGAACGAGAACGATCGCGCGCGACAGGGCGATATATATTTCACTTCACCTGAGTAACATAATGGCAACGCTGGCAGACGCCGCGAGATGAACGCTGCAGGTGCCACTAAGAACAAACGTACGTCGGTACGTGCAGCTGAGCTGAGCACGGAAACTGCTTCACGTTTTCTTGATCTCTGCGCGGCCGTTACGCCATGGTAGCCTGATAGAAAAGGAGCCAACAGCCAAGTATCTGCGAAGAAGTGAGAGGCAACGGCGACGTGCTTCAGCATGAGCCAACACAAAGGTCGACGCAGTTCACACCGATTTCCCAACGTGCAGCTGCCGACCTGGGTTGGCCAAAGTATCTGTGGTCTGTGCGTGGAGTCTAAGAGGATCGCTCGGTTTGACTCAGCCCTCGTTTCGTTTGGACGATCGCGACAGGTGAGACGACTGCCTAAAAATCGGATGCATGCTTCCTCTCCAAAGTCCAAACCTACTCTATAAAAGCCAAGCCCTGAGCCCACCGTGAAACTCACTCACCAGAGGCAGGCCGCAGGCGTCAGCGTCAGCGTCACACACAAACGCAAACCAGCCATGGCACAGAAGCTCGCCGTCGCCGCCGTCCTGGCGGCGCTCGTCCCTGGACCGCAACCACGGCGTCGGCGCAGAACTGCGGGTGCGGGTCGGCCCTGTGCTGCAGCCAGTTCGGGTTCTGCGGGACGGGCGAGGACTACTGCGGCGCCGGGTGCCAGTCGGGCCCCTGCAACGTGCCGGCGACCAACAACGTGTCCGTGGCCAGCATCGTCACCCCGGCCTTCTTCGACGCCCTCCTCGCGCAGGCCGCGCCTCGTGTGCGAGGCCACCGGCTTCTACACCCGCGACGCCTTCCTCGCCGCCGCCGGCAGCTACCCGTCCTTCGGCCGCACCGGCACCGTCGACGACTCCAAGCGCGAGATCGCCGCCTTCTTCGGCAACGCCAACCACGAGACCATAAGTACGTAAAGAGCCACGCACAAAACTCAAGCTCGTTCTTCATTTTTCAAACTACAGAATTCAATCGTTTCATCAACCAATGGTGCAGAGTTCTGCTACATCAACGAGATCGACGGGCCAACCAAGAACTACTGTGACCCAAACAACACGCAGTGGCCATGCCAGGCGGGGAAGGGGTACTACGGGCGGGGCCCGCTGCAGATCTCGTGGAACTACAACTACGGGCCGGCGGGGCGGAGCATCGGCTTCGACGGGCTGGGCGACCCGGACGCGGTGGCGCGCAGCGCCGTGGTGGCGTTCCGGTCGGCGCTCTGGTACTGGATGGAGAACGTGCACGCGGCCATCGTCTCGGGCAGGGCTTCGGCGCCACCATCCGGGCCATCAACGGCCCGCTCGAGTGCGACGGCAAGAACCCCACCTCCGTCAACAACCGCGTCCAATACTACGAGCAGTTCTGCCAGGATTTCGGCGTCGACCCGGGCAGCAACCTCACCTGCTGATTGCTGACTCTGACTGACCTCGTTGCTGGCTATTGCGTGGTGTGGATGTTTCGGTTTGGTAGTGTGAATTGTGTGATATGTGTGTGGAGAGAGACGAGACAACAAGCTAGGCTAGAGATGTGATGTGATTCAGAGACTATACGGAAATAAAAATTGATTTGCATTGCATGAGCTTCTGTTTAAACACTCAGCATGTATTTGTCGTGCTAATAAGTGATCATATACAAAAGCCGGTCACATTGCCTCGGAGGAACTACCAAACCTAATAAAAACCAAAAAAAAAAAAAATGCTGAGATGAAACCAGAGGAGAATTGCCTTGGTGAAACCTACAAACAGAGAATTCACTGAGCTGAAACCCATCAAAGGGAACAATTACAAAATAACAACCACGTATCCCACTTTTCGTTCATATCCATACTCGTTTTTTTAAAAAAAAACACTCTACGACACTAAATGTATGGGTTGTGCCATGCTACCCGGTTTGACGACCCGTTTAGTGCCTTGTATCATATTATCTTAGTCAGCAGCATGTCATGTCATGTCATGTCATGCCATATATATATCTATTTATATCCCGCCAAGATTTCGACTAGGTGTAGATCCAAACTCGGCCTTATGGCATGTCGTGGTGTGCCAACTCAGCCCTAACAAAGATGTCACTAGGATATGCTTTTATGCTTATCATCAACCATAGTTTCTCTACATAACCCATGTATGCATACACAAGTTGTATTTGAGTAAATATATCAGAAAGTCACCAAACTATTTAGTATTTAGGATAGATCTTCAACTAAAATTAAACAATTTAAGTACTCAAACTATCTTCCGATCGCTAAAAAGGTACAAACGTGGACACACGTACACCTAGCAGCGCGTGGATGCGCCACGGTGGACAATGATCACGGGCTCTTGGTGTTTTTGTGAAAACGCCCACTGTCAAAGTAACTTCCTCTCCTCATACTCCTCGTCGCCATCCCGCCCATCCCTCACTCCACATATGCATGCATGTGGTCAAACAAAAGAATCTGGGAGTTCGGCTGGCCACCGCATCTATCGACGCGGACACGACGGCCATTCCGAGCAGGTGGCCGTGCATCAGCTTCCATTCTTCCTCTTTCCAACCAAACTTGGTCGCCTCCCACTCTGCTTTTAGCTTCCGCTCCAGGCGAAAACAAGGCCAAGGTTTGCGTCCACTCGTCTTGGCAATCAGGTGACGGCGCGACGCTAGCTAGCCAAGCCAACTAGCCAAGCACAGATGTGAACCCTTCGCGGCCTCCTCGTCATAGCGCTCGCCCGCAGCGGCATAGGCGCGAGGTGCACCTGCCCACCGCGCGGCGCGCGGGAACCATGGCCACGACCTTCTCGTCGTGGCGCGCTCGCCGCGTGGGCACGGGCTTTGGCGGCAGCCTCTCCGTAGCGGCTCTCGCCCACCGCGACGTGGCCACGAGGCGCACTGGAGCCATGGCCACGGCCTTATCATCGGGACGCTCACCCGCGGCCGAGCGGCGGGGCCATGATCGCGGCCTCCTCATCCGCGCTCGCCCGCAGCGTGGGCGCGAGGGCACCGGGGCTCATCGGCGCACGGGCCCATGGCCGCGGCCTCCTCGTCCCGGCGCAAGACACTGCTTTGAGGCGAGGCGAGGGAGTATGAGGAGAGGAAGTTACTTTGATAGGGACGTTTTCACAAAAACACCAAGAGGCTAGTATTTGTCCACCGTGGCTCCACGTCAGCTGCTAGCGTGCGTGTCCACGTTTGTACTTTTAGCGATCAAAAAGTATAGTTTAAGTACCCAATTGTTACGATTTTTAACAGTCACTATCCTTTAACTACCAAATAGTTTGGTCACGTAATTGCTATTTACTCTTGTATTTTATAGCAAGAAGAGAAGTAAACACAAAAGGAGGATAACATTAAATTAAAAAGAGATTTGCCTCTTTTGTTGCACTAGCTAGCTCATCAAGACATTGTGCTCATTCTACCGACCGTGATGACATTTTCTAAATATAAGAAAACCCTCGTATACCTATTGTGCCAAGACCATCCAAAGTTCATTGTGTTATATCAAAAGAAGCTGCAACATACGGGTCCATAAATGGCAGCATGGTACAAGTCATTGCTCTACACAACACAACAATATTATATACAATATGTTTTTGCTAACATGGAGTCATTGATTTAAGTGTTTATTAGAGTTAGGTATCTCCAATTGTATAAAGTATAAACTTAAGTACTTAACTGTTGTTTAGGATTTCCACAAAGGAAACACATATACAAAGCTTAGTCATGGTCACACACACACACACACACACACACACACACACACACACACACACACACACACACACACACACGTCTTCGTCGTTGTTCGTCCAAACGGCCATTTAGTCCGTTTACACTCCATTTGAACAATACATGGTAGTATATCGTTTCTGTTTAATCAGTCCTTTGGCCGTTTAGTTTAATTGTTTACCATTTAGAACAGCACTGATCTTCATTATATGCTCATCCCACCCTGACACGATGAATAAACATAAAGTAAGCACACGATCGAACCGTGTTGAGTCGATTACATGGGTGTGCAAACTTGCAGAGCTGAATGGTTTTTTATTGAATGAAGTTGTCTAGGGATAGGCATTCACAACAAATCGCCATATCGTGCAAGTCGAGAAATACAAGTTACCCTTGTGGGTGGACCTTAAAATTTAATTTAGTTTAATTAAATACGAGTGGTTATTAAATATCTCAGCTTCGCTCGTTTCGTGCCAGCAATCCCACGTCGACGAGAAGCGGAGGTCCGTGTGGTTTTCTCCTTCCGGCGCACCTCCTATCAGAATGCACTTAATTTGTGGGGCCCTCTTAATTTGCAGGTGGCTGGAGTCGATGATCCTCAAACCGGATGGCTGCATCAGGCGTGCGAAGCGACCCAAGTTTTTGGATGATGTGCAAGTGTGCGCGAACTTCTGGGACGAGAGTAGTGTTCTAGTTCAGGCTTTTGCTATGCTTATTGGTCCCTTTATCAATTTTTTTTTTACAACTGCATATATTATATATTAAAGTCACTCAATTACATAGTAAGTCTTTTCAAGACCGGAATACATCAAGCGTCCGCGTGAGCTCCTAAGAAAAGACAACAACATCGACTAGAGCGTAGAAGGGACGATTCGTCAAAATGGGTATCGCAGAGGCGTCGAAGACGCTGCGCACCGGATGGATTGGATCGCATAGTGACGCCGTGAAGAGTGGGTCGGTGGAGTCGTCGAAGAACGAACATTCCGACAACCGAAGAATGTTGGTGAAGTCGTCGCCGGAGGTATGAGAAGCTCGCACCGATGACCGGATGGGGCATATTCGTCGAACAACACCGTAGAAGTAGTTGTCGGTTGCGGCGAGCGGAGGAGGATAACGGGACCGAAGAAAGGTGAAATAAAGATGGAGACATGCAACATATATGTTGGACACTGGGTGTGTGCACGCCTACCACCACATATAGCAGTTGCACGCGTCTTCAATTTGGGCCACCAAAGGCGGACACCACTGTATGCAGTGCACTTAGCATGCCCCACAAAATAGTGACCAAGTCCCGCCTCAAGGCACCAAATTTGCACCGAGGAGTCTTCGCAGCGAAGGGACTCAGGATTGAGACCCTGCTGTTACTGTTGCGGCACGCTACAGGGGAATAACAAAGAAGAAAAGCGTAAAAGTAATAAATAGTAATAAAGAGATGAAGCAAAGGATAAGCCACGGTTGGACACCATCGTGGCGCATTGAATTTGGACCCTGCAGCATGCCCGCCACGTAGTGTTGATGGGTCCCACAGCTCCAGGGTTGGGTCCCACCTCTGGGAACATGGAGCCGTGGATAGCTTCTCCACATCAGGATCCAACGAGAACACCGGAAAAGCCGTAGACTTGGGCCGCGCCGCGCCATGGCGGGCAGCGGTACTGCGCCCCGACGAGCCGGGACAGGCAGGCAAGCGCATGGCGCCGCCGGCCCCTCGACATCAAGCGGCCTTGTCCATGAGGACAAGGACAAGGCGTCGACAAAGAACCCGGAGGTGCGGCGTAGGGGGTTCCACACCAAATCGACAAGCGGCCGTCCACACGAGATGTGAAGCACGGCGCGAAGCTCCCGATGGAATCCCCGGCGGACCGGCCCGCCTCCATCGGCTCGTAGCAGGCTCCTTCTCCGACACGGCGTCCGTAGAGGCCGAGGGGGCAACGCGATCCGCTCCCCCGCCGAGAGCCGGGGACCCCGAACAGGCGGGGTCACGGAGGGGTCTTGGAGGCGACCGAAGGCGATTCATGGTCGGAGGAGGGTCTCGGTGAAGCTCGTGGTGGAATATCTCAACTCCCTCGCCATCTCCAGCTTGCCCCATGGCCGCAATCCCGTCACCTTGAAAGCTTAAACTTGCTGCTATGGCCATCTAGGCCTTTATTTCCTTGGTGGCTGTACAAGGAAGAAGAACGGAAGGAGAAAGAGGGCCCGGCCCCTCCCTATCCGGCGAGCTCGCCGAGAGAAGGCAGTGGGCCGGCGACGTTGGTGCTAGGTGGTTATCGATCAAGTGGTTTGGAGTGAATCGATGAAGAAGACGATGAGGAAGGGAAGCTGGAGACGACTACTACTCAGAGCAGATACTACTCGCGAGAGCGAGAGAGCGTTTATTCATTCCAATCTAATAAAAATTAACTTAATTCAGTCCCTTTATCAAGTTATTATTATCTGAAGCTTAGTGTTTTAGTGCCCCAAACCGGGCTGAAATTTTATCGATATCACAGTGAAATTTGATTTTGCAGATTCAGTGGTAAACCCATTTTGAGTCGTAATTTTCTCATACGTGTTATTGTGCGATTAGTCATTGTGTTTCTTAAACAATAGATGCCTTATCAATGCTTTGATGCATTCTGAAAAGGCAACAAATGATTTTGCTAAATGCTTTCATTATGTGTAATGACATCTATCTTGCTCTGAAATGTCCCCCTACACCCCACCACAACAAACAAACCAAATCGCAAGTTTGAGGGATCAAATATCAGCTTTTTGATGGATCTATTTAGAAGCAGCCTATACAAAAAGTTCATGGGCCTACAAGGCATTTTACTTGTAAAAAACTATCAGAACGATTTACATTTTAAAACTACAGGAGTGCATGGCAAGGGCAGATGAATTTAATCCAAATGCATATAATATAAGCATAAAAAGTATGACAAATCGCCACCACATGCTGTTTACACGATAAACACCAGGTAGCATAACAATATGATACGCATAGATTATGTCAGATCCTATCCCTTAGTTTAGTTATATAGTGCAACGAGCTGATGCCTTTCCAGTTGGACCTAAGCCCCCTTAGAATTCCCGAACAACACTGAGGCAATGCAATCTCCCTAAACTTCAAGGAGGCTTCCCTTACTCCTAGTACCGATCTCGTCGCCTGCAGAAAGATGCAAAACAAAGTCATATACACCTTTACCAAAAACAAGTTAGATAACTCCTTTTTTTTTTCCACACGAAGTTGCAGTTAATAACCTTGCTACACTCTATCCTTGTTTAAAGACAACAATCGGTGTTAGCACAATAGCAAGACATAATTAAGAAAGCATCTCTCTGGAGTTCCATTAACACATGCTAACCAAAGTAGAAGTAAACGTACCCAGTTCGACCATAATCCCTAGAACTTCCCTTGGTGAACGTGACCTGCGGTGGCTTCTGGAATCATAACTACGAGACCGTCCGTAATCTCGTTCTCTTTCGCTGTCATGGTAGCGATCATGGCTTCTTCTGCGGTCATAATCCCTGTCACGGCTGCTGCTGCGGTCTCCTCTGTGGCGATCCCTGCTCGAAGCCCTGGCATGTTCCCCGCTCCTTTCCCTGGAACTGGTGTTAGTATATTAGATCAAGCTTTGAAGACTACTAGCAGTTCTACACTATCATCATAAATAGAAATGCTGAACTGATACTAGCAAGGCTTCAAAAGGACAGGAAAAATATCACCTTCTGTCATACTCAGCTCGGTCTAACTTCCGTTTTTTGTTCTTTTCTTCCTGTACATATAAAAGGAATAGAAACAAGATCATGTCACACTGCATAAAAACAACCAAGCACTAATAAAACTGATCAAGTTCAGTAACAGTAATCCAGTAAGCTTCAATCAGAAGATCACATGATTTACAAAAACAAACCTGCAGTTCAGACAATCTCACGTATAAGCATATAACCCATATGAAGTTTCCCTCCAAAATGATCTGCCAAGCGAGGTCACTGTGGGGCAAAAGGGATATAAACTATGCTGGTAACTGTAAATTATTTACGTTAACATATAACAAAGTTTATGATAATAATTTATTAAAGCGTTAAAAACTACTTCACATGGTAATTGTACATATATAATAAACACGCACATTCTTTAGCTGCAAAAGTAATCCCCCGTAAAAGTGGGCCCAAAAGCCTGCTGGTGAAAAAGGAGGCACATATGTCCGTCAAAAGTTGAAGAACTGTAAAAAACCCAAACTCTGCGATATCCATGGTCCTAGTAGTACAAATCGATCCAACAGCTAAACAAGAGTTTACCTGTCATATACGCTCAAGAATGCTCCACATATGTCGCACAGGCGCAGCTTTTGATCAGTCTAAACAAAAATAGAAAGAAAAGATATTATTATATGAAAAAAATACCACAATATAACTCTGTTTATACTAATATTCCAAACAAGAATATATGAAAAGAGATTTAGCATGTAGAGATTTTAATCAGGTACACAGTGAACAATAGCATACTAAAAAATAAAAAACTCCCATGATATTCATGGAAAAGGATACAAGGATTTTAAACAAAACTAAAAGGAAATAATGCTTTTTAATGGAACAACCAAGCGCAGTTCACCAAACTTACAATCTGGATATGAGTTGTCATTTTTGTAGAGTCTGGAACAGCCTGTGGTCTGGTGCTCAGCTGGTTAAATATGGCAAGACAATCCTATCAATTAAGCTGACAGAATTCAGAAAAAGTTAAATATTAAAAGAAAACACCTACCTTCCTCAGAGCTTCAGCCTGGGTCCAACAATTTTGAGCTTCATCAACCATTCCATTCTCACCTGTTCAACATAAAACCAAATTGAGAGATCACTAGGCACTTCATGATATATGTAAGGAGACAAGGGCAGAACAACCATGTCAATATAGATTTGAATTTAGCAGTTAAGGGAGAAAGTATCGGAAGGAAAATAAGAGCAAAAGGTAAATACCTAGTTCTTCTGCCTTTTTCAGTTTCTCGTTTATCATTTCTTGTGTCCGTGCATCCGGAGCAGCTGGGGGAACAGGCGTAGTTGTTTGAGTGGCATTTTGAAGAGAATTTATTAAAGAAGCACGGTCTTTGTTAAAAGCTTCGAGTAATATCTTTGCCTGTAATAATATAACAAAAAACAATAAATGTGTGACCTCGGAATTTGTAAAGAATAATTGCACAATAAGAGGAGGATTAGAAATTCAGCTATATAAAGTACCTGCTCTTCTGCCCTTTGTTCTTTTAGCTTGTCAAGTTCTTCAGTGGCCCGAATTTTCCCTCGGTGTTACCCTCAAGATCTAGAGTACAAAGGTAGATCATATGCCAAGACGGAGAATTTAAGGTAATGAATGTACCAGGAAAAAGGCTTAAAAATATTTGCTTTGGCATAAAGTAAACA
The DNA here is from genome assembly GCA_018135685.1 of Themeda triandra. NCBI lineage: Eukaryota > Viridiplantae > Streptophyta > Magnoliopsida > Poales > Poaceae > Themeda > Themeda triandra. The sequence goes on from JAENPR010001095.1 coordinate 15,256, forward strand.
CAAAGAGACCAAAGTGAAACTACCAGAGTAAAAGAAATATTCCAAAACAAGGATGGGCTTTAGTCTATTATTACCTAACCATTATAGGCACCCCTAACAAGAAAACTACTAGACAAGTCAATAGAGAAGGTCAAAGCATTTCAGGAAAGTTGTTCAGATCAAATTTACATGCGCCATTCCTTCAGCCCTTGACTTTAGATATTTAAGAAAACACTACATGTTCTAAGGATCTTTTCAAATGCATTGTCCTGCTATTTCATTTATCACAGGAAAAGGTCCAAATTATTCCCCTCAAGTTTAGCTTGTCCAGATAACCCCCTAAACTAACATTTGGTTCAATTTACTCCCTCAAACTATTTCAGTTGGTCCAATTTTTAGCCATGTGGGCATGCACTAAAACAATAGTGATTATTGATTATTGGTGTGTACATAACTGTGATCAAATATGCAAAATAGAAACAGATCATACATTTCAAGAACAATATAATTTCTTGTCACCGAACAATTCCCATGTGAAAAGTTCAGATATACTAGGCCAACTCAAGGCAAAAGAAGAAAAAACATGCTACTATCAAACTGTCACAAACATGTCAATCTCCAAATAGCATTAATTAAGCATATAATAGAGTGAGTAAATCATATGTGTGAACACAAACTTCTTTATTGTTGCAACCGTGGCCATGATGGAACACATAAAAAAATACGACAACCAAACTTACCAAAAGCATCAATATCCTTCATCTTCTGCCTAATTTGTTTGGATAACTCCATTATTTCTTTGGTCTGGATGAAGCATGCACAAACTTCATTGCTCAGTTTATCCAAATAACTGAACAATCAAAGTTAGTTTGGGGAACAGAAGTAGAATAACATAATGTACCTGTGTAACCTCAGTGACAGAAATAGCAATAGCTGCCTTAGCATCCTCCTCCAAACGCTTAAGGGCTCTCTGAATCTTCCTTTCACACTCAACAATTAGTCTTTCAATGGTTTCTTCCAATTCTCGATCATAGTTATCTGTACCTTTGGCTTTGGCTTCTTCATATCTATTGATACACTCAGGAAGACATAGAACTGAGTAATTTCAACCAAACAATTGCCAACGTACAATTGAGACAAGAATGGTAATAAGGGTGGGGTAAGCCAACAACTCTGCACTATTGAACAACAAATACTGCAACTCAGGAGTTCCAGTTTCACTCAAGACCACAATAATCCACAAACAGTGCCACACCTAGATATATCTAGCAGATTCTTTGATCACCAATTCAAACCATTTGAACCTAATGTGTGCACAATTTGAACCTAATGTGTGCACAATGCCACAAATGATGATAGTTAAGACAAAGTCCATTGATTAGAAAAAATAGACAAATTTTCATGGGTGCCTGCCTCAGAGTTAACTGCTGGCCCTAGCCTCAGGGAATGCATCAAAACCACCGTGAGAGCCCAAGTCACTACTGGTGGTTCACATTGTTTAAAGAGAAACCTGATTCTGAAGCATCCATAAAGGATCCCCATTGCCTAGATCATTGCAAATATGAAGCTACAACACAATGTTAACCTAAGAAAACATTGTATGCTTCATCTTAATCATATAAAAGTCACAGATAAAAATAATTGTGCAGTAGCATCGCATGTGCAGCCACTCAGGTCACAAATTGCAAACTAACTAATATCATAATATCGAACCCATTAGCCATTAGGCTTGTCCAATTCATTTCACCATCACCTCAGAAATACCAACCAGAGTATAGACCATGATTTCCTACCAAACCATCAGGCAGACAGAAGATAATAAACAAATGTAATGTTATGAACCGTTGAATTGGCTTTTTTACATGAAGTCTCACTCAAACTAGTAACCCCACAAACAAATACACAAAACAAAGTAACTCTTGGCTTGGGAGGATACTCTTTGCGCAGTTGCAGCGAGTGCAGCTTCGGGCACGGGCCCATGTCCATCTTCTGCAAAACACAAACAAATATAAAAATTAAAAATCGCCACCAAACACAGGAACCGCGCGACAACGCAACCCAGATCTACTCGAACGTTCTAGACTAGTGAGGCAATGGAATGAGGGGAACCAGGGCAGTAGGGCGCGTACGGTAAGCTGGAAGAGGTCGTGGGGGCAGAGGCCGGCGAGGTAGAGGCGGCAGACGTCGCGATCGTAGAACTTGCGGCTGACCTCCCGCACGTCGCCGTTGCGGTTGGCGCCCATGAGCTGGTCGAGCTGCTTCCGGATGGCGTCCATGTCGCCGTGCGCGGGACTGCGCTCCCGTCCCCTAGCCTAGGGTTTTCGCTTGCGAAGAGGGCGAGACGAGGCGGCGGGCGGCGGGCGGAGGATCGGGCGCGTCTAGCGAATCGGACTTCTGGCGAGAGGAGGGAGAGCCGGAGAGGGATAGATGGGATTGGGTTGGATGCCTCTAGAGTGTGGCGGTGGCAGGCCATTTTTTCACGTGAAAAACGTAGAAAATGAGAAAAAATTCAAACTCCACGCGGCATTTGAAGTTTGGAGCCTTAATTTATGCCTCTTCCAAAATTTAACTTTTTTTTTTTGGTACCAAAGGGAAAGCTTGGAAAGGATTAAGTGAACGTGAAGAGAAAAACGACAGATTGGCAACCACTACTATGTAAGGTGAAGATTAGAGGATACTCGCATTCAGCCCCTAAACACATTTAGCTATGAAGAGTCATATTATTTTATGGAGAATCAAGTAGTTATTGAATCATATGAAGTGACTTAAACCCATTAGTTAAATTCGTAATGTTGAAATGGTTCAAATCATGTGCTCAAGATGTCTTTTTCTCAAATAATGAAGACAACAAGGTTGCACATGTGAGGATACAGAGCTCAAATTGATCAAATAATTGAGTTTTTCTTTCTATTTAGGCATGTCATACTATCAGGATGAGATAAGTGAAGTCAACTAATAAGTCTTTAGTCCACAAGAAAAAAAAGTTTGAGATACATCTCCATATGTTCCTAACTTGTGGGCTAAGGTTTGCAATATTGGACGCCCCGATATTGCACACCAAATGACCCAATATGGAAATTTGAATCAGAGACTAACTCAGGCAAAATCAGATGTCCTCATATGGCATACTTGATTTTGCCAAGTTTCATGAGATTGACTTGTGAGGATTAAAAACTAGAATTGTTTTCTAATAAGTTCTCTGTCTTTTTGGATCAAAATTTTGATAAAGATCAAATTTTGAGCCCCATACTTTTCATGTCTAATGACCGGTAGGTGCCAAAATACGATGGTTTGTTATGTCATACTAAATGGCTCTTTTTTCACTCAACCCTAGTAACAGTTAGTTTATGTGGTGGGAGGTGTTTACACCACATAGAATTCTCCTTTTGAGTTGTTGATAATGCAAGAGATAATTGGATCCTCATAAGATCCTCATACTAAATGAATCTTACGAGGATCATTGGAGGTTGGAGGGACAGAGATAATGCAAGATGGGGGAAAGGAGTTGAGAGAGAGAGAAAAGTGTTGGTTGGATTAGGTCAGGGGCCTATTGCTACTGATGAGGGGTAAAATGACCATATCAACGAAGAATTGGATTCAATATTCGATCAAAAAAAAAGATGTTGGATGTCACGAGAGCAACAAGAGTGCCTCATGAAAAAAATAGAATGTTGTCATAATGGGAGTTTGTAGAATTTGAACCTTTTTAGTGCCTCAAAGATAAAAATCTTATAGATATTTGGCACTCGAGGTTTGCAAAAAACTTTAGAAATTATAGAAAAATCATCAGTGATTTTGTTGCCCACCATTCAACATAGGGAAACATTCTAACCTTAGACCTAGAAACGAGTCACCTAATGACCTATATGAAGGGGCTATATGAATATATGAGATTTGTGCTAATAAAACTAGTTTAGTTAAAACTAGTTTAGATTTGACCAATGCCCCGTTCGTTGATTGATGTTGATTTGTTGTGAGAGGAAAACACCGTTAAATCACCTCACCGAAAACGCCGATGCGATCTCAATGGCTAGTTTCATTGCACGGTTCACATACTATTTAAAGTTTTGAAATTTTGATAATAAACAAGCTCTTTCAAATCATGGTTAATTCTTGACCGTTACGCACATCTTATTTAAATCTTCTACGGGTCCATGAATTCTCTCCTCTCTTCCACAAAACGATCTTCCTCCATGCATGCGGATGAAATGAAATAACACGCCGATGCGGGTTTCACACACTTTTCAATATTTTCGGAACAACTGCTATATAGCTTTCACCTGGGTAAACGAATTCCTTCTTCTCTCCTCCCGATTTAAATGCAATCTTTGACATGTAGATCTCATTTAATGTATTTACACTCCCGTGAAATATCCATTGAGACTGGCCTAAGAGCAAATGAACTGCATTAAAGTTAAAACATTTGCAATGAATAGCGTTAAAGTTAAAACATTTGCATCTTCGGCAAAGTCAACACTATCCCAGCCACGCCAGCCCCAAGTCCCAACGGCCCAACCCAAGCGATCCAGGTCCCGTCCCTCCCGCCCCTCCGGTCACGCCGTCACCGGCTCGTCGCCTCGTCGGTCTCCCCACCGCTGCCTCCGCCCCTCCGGTGATCACGTTGCGTCGCCGCAACCAAGCTCCCGAGTCCCGACGACGACCTGCCTTGTCCAGTGGTAAGCGCAGCGCCCAACCTCCGGCCCCTAAGCCTCTGAACCGTCCCGAGAGCTCGGGTCACCGACCTGCGTTCTTCTTTCTTTTAATCTGTGCCATCAAGGCTTGGGAGTGCGGTGCTCCAATTCGATCCCAGATGCTCCATACAGTGCCCCTGTTAGGGATATAACTCGCGGCTAGTTCTCTTCCTTATCTCAATTTAGCTGTTGATGGCCCCGGGAGGCGCAGGACTCCCGGTCCGGAGATGGTTCTGGCCATCCATTCCCTGTTCTTTGCTTATGACTAGATGGTGCAGAAGATTTCGCTCTGGGCTCTGGCACTCTGGTTATTTGGATACTGTTCACGTTTATCGCATGAACTTTTTTCAGTGTACAAGGATAGATGTTGACTTGTTTCTAAATTTATATATTCTGTGTTATCTTCCTTTTCTGTTTGTACCAATTGAAGCATACTGTTCGGATTTTCATTGGACAGACATATGAGTGCGGTGGAGGAAGATGGCTATAGTTCACGGTGTGGCCTATGTGACACTGAGGTTGTACATAGCATGGCAGAACTCCTGCTTCATGGATTGGCCACAGCTTCAGTGGACAGCACCACGGGCGATATCTTCAAGAGCGCATCTTCTGTAGCTGCTGCTGTGAAGACCGAGCTGAAAATTATCTGCTTGTGAGAACTGAATCGCTTATTCGTGAATTTGTGGATGGGGCCGAGGATCATTCGGATCAATTAACGAAAGCGTCCACAAGGCCAACCGAGTTCCTATCGGACTTGGTTTGATGATTTTGTGGCTTCCAAAAGGAATTTGCTGAGCCATGTGTCTGGGTTTTTGTCTAGTGAAAGCTTCGCCTCGAACAAAATTAAAGAATTTATGCAGAAGATGGAGGTGGGAAAATGTGTGGAAACTGGACGCAAGACAGGCTACTGCAGAGACTATTCTTGGAAAGCATTGACATGAAATGCATTTTTCACTGCCCCGAAAAATTTGTTGAGCAAGACAAGCTGGCTGAGCATAGAAGTCAGTGCAAATTTAGAGTAGTGGACTGCAAAAATGTGATGGATGCTCAGTTTCACTTTCTGCCATTCGTATCGAGGAGCATGACTCCATCTGTCCATTTAAGGCCCTGCCATGTGAGCAGCTGTGTGACCAACATGTTATGCGTTGTGAGATGGACAAACATTGTGCAACAGTTTGCCCTATGAAGCTTATTAACTGTCCTTTTTACCATGTTGGATGTGAAACGGCCTTTCCACAAGGTATCTTGAGAACCACTGTTTGAAGCTACTTCAAACGCATCTGTTGTATGTTTCTCCAAGCAAGTACAAGACAAAATGCTGCCGTTAATGACATGAATCAACGATTACAACTCCTTGAGAAGGTTGGTATAATCTTTATTTGACCTCTTTAACTGTTTTAAACTGTACCGTCTACAGTATGAATGTATATGCAAAAACCCATTTTTAGTTTAGCTTCCTATTTTGCCTGATGTATGTAAGCTCCGAGTTAAAAAGAACTGACGGTTATTTGAACTCAACAACTAGAAGCTTTGAGTAATTGTTGAACCAGTATTAGAGTTACCATGTTTATCAGAAGGCTATATATGCCTATATGTGCTGGTATAGCTTTTGCCAAAGCGATCAATGTGCTGGAGTAGGTGATAGATTTTAGACCAAGGTGTGATAATCGGTTCCTACTAAGGCTTGTAACTCTATGTTTTATGGTTTTCCAAACAAGGGATATGTTCTGATTCTTCTTTAATATTACAGGCTCAGTCACTTAATCTCTGGGGCTTTAGATGTTAGGTCCTCACTCTGATAATAAAGGAGCAAGAAGCAAAGATCAAGAATCTCGAGTGGTACCAAAGCACAAGAGGCAAAGGTGAAGAAGCTTGAGAACGAGTTCAAAGCACAAGAGGCAAAGGTGAAAAAGCTTGAGAATGAGTTTAGGTCAAGGAATGCATGATACCTGTTGTAATTTATACTTCCTACACAAACCAGAGTGGCATAATTTAGGACCTGTAAATAATCAGTAGCACTAACATACAGTTTGCCCATATGTTTTGTTTCTTCATGTAAAAAATAGAGAACTGTAGGGTTTAGGATATGAGCTTCTCTTTGGGTTATCTTTTTAATTTGATGTAATTGATGTTTTGACCATTTTATATGATATATTAAATACTCGGATTATTATGGGAAGTAGTTGTATCTGAATCATCTGTCACCTTCGGTTTTGTCCCATGTTGGCTATCTGGTAATTATATTAGGATGTTGGATCATAATTTAGAAGAGTAGAACAATGGCATGGTGATTCATATAACCTTCTGCTATATGCAGAACATAATCTATTTTGTTATTAACAGTAATTCATAAAAAACATTGATAGCTTCTAGACTTGTACTGCAACATATATAAACCATGCTTGTACGTGGCAATACTAATGTGATTGGAAGCATTTACCACATGATGTGTGGAATACTCCTTGCAAATAGAAACATGGCCAATCACTAGAGAAAGATCTTTGGCAAATATATCGTGTATCAGTTATATGTCAATGCAAGGTAGATCTTCCACTGAAGATATCATGACGATATTGGTCTCAAAGATGGTCATTAAGCTGCATTGATTGCATCTAATGCTGGTATGTGACCTCACTCACTTTACTAGCTAAAAATAAGTACGCTTCTTGCATGCAAAACCACTCCTTATAATGGAAATTCTCATACTTGTCTAGTTGTCTTGCCAATCCATTTTGATTATCTGAGCTGTTTATTTGGGACTGTTACATTGCATTATGCAGTTCCCAGCTGATTTAAGAATCGAAGGACTACTTATTATTAGAAATTGCATGCACATTATTGCATCCCAACAAGTATCAGAAACCATTTCTTCTGTTTTCCTATTTGATTCGATAAGTATACACCTCGTCAAGGTTAGAAATCCATCATAGCAGGACAAATGTCAAATTGTTACCACCAATATATGTTGCATACAGGAGTTTTGAAGTCATAAACTGACAGACAAGTTACCAGGAACTGATTGGTGTCAATGAGTGAGGGGAGAGATTTCTGTCCCGTGTACTCTTTTATGGGAATATTATGTTATAGGCATTGGTTAATGTAATTTAATTAACTTTCACTACTACATCAGCAGGTCAAACTGCACTGGTCCTTGCAGAAGTTTGCAAATTTCTCTTTTGTTTTGAGCATTGTGTATGTAACATCAGTATAACCTATCTTTTCTAGGTAACTACTATTATTACTTGGTTTATGTACTGAAGGAACATCGTACTGATTCATTACTTCGCAGGAATGTCTCCATGATCTGAAGCCTCCTCTTCATGTGGATGCAATTCCATAGGTGGCTTCCCACTGCATTTTTCTGGATATATGCAAAATGTCATTGCTGGTTTTTGTTCCCCAGCTTTTGGATGTGACCATAATCACCCTGCAAAATCTTGCAAACTTGTTTTTGCACTGCACTTGTATATGTACATGGCACTGTGTAGGTGTTTTTCATCTAGTAGGCTTTCACGGTGAAGATGCCATCACAATCTCATCACTGTCATGGCTATTTGACTCAGATTTGAGGAAATAATCACAAGCAGCCTCCAAAATCTTGCAAACTTCTCTCCGGTACTGCACCAGAATACAGACCATGTCAATAACAAAAACTATTAATGGTGCTTCTGAAAATATCAGTATTAGGTTCACTATTTTATCGTATGCTCAGTATAACCAGAGGGTTGTGGTGCAGAGCCAATTCAGTCATAACCATCCTTCTGTCACATTCCTAATTTGACAGCAGTAATGGCTGAGAGCCAAAGTGGTTGCCTCAAGCCCAGAATGTTCAGCTATTGGACTGGAGACAAACTGATCCTTTCTGTCTCAGGTTTAAGAGGGATGGAGTTTTAAGAGGTTAGAATTTATGGTGTTATAAATTGGTCAAGAAACTTGAATTCTGAAGTAATTACTGTCTTTCCATTTTCTTGTTTTATGGTGTTGTGAAATATCAAAGAACCCTCATGTCGCCAGTGCATATATTATTTAAGAAACTGTATCAAAGGTGTCATTGCATACCTCATCAGTTGCTCCTGATTTTATTCTGGATTGCAATATGCACCATTTCTTCATGTTTACACCTATAATTGCAGAAAGATAATGTATATTATCCAGAAAATGTAAAAATGTCCTGCTGAATAGATTTTATGGAAATGCAACACTAACCGATCTTTATATTTACTTGACATGTTGAACTGGAGGTTGTTCTTAGCGACCACCTGCAGTGGATCTGTAAAAAATGTATCAGCCACTCTCTGTTGAAAAAGATATTCATGTTCATACTATCAAAATTGAATAACGCAGTCTTGTATGGAAAAGAAATGGTTTTTCATTATGTTCTGTTAACTAGCATTACAGCTTAATTGATAAATATATGGGAGTGTGTGACTGCATTAATTCAGTAAGTGTTAAATTACTTGTACATGTACTATTAACTGAAGACAGGCATAAAATGCGGAAGATTGCTATTAAATATAAATTATTTCTATAAACACATAAGTTACTGAATTTCATAGAGCTACTAGTTTGCTAATAGATATCTTTCAAATGCTTTAACTATTCAGTTTTGACTATTATTCTTTAAGAATGTACTATAAAAGATGCTAAATACCTCGAAGCAAGAACCAAAAGGAACATCATGTGCCTGGTGCTTTGTCTCATAGATCTGAAATCAGATAATACTCATTTTTTCATCAATGAGAAAACTTCCCCAAGAAATTGTATTGATAAATCTGCTCTAAGTTATAGTTACCAAGTTCCTTTTATCCCTCGAGAAAGAAGCATGCTGCCATTCTGTCACTGCGGTGTCCGGAGGGGCACAAAGGACTGTGGCATTGTGACCTGAAAGTCACTTCACGAACCTTGCCACCGTACTCTTGTGAGGCACACCACCTGCTCAGCTGCAGTAAAGAAAACATTATATATTAAATGATGTTGGTCATCACTGTTAGCAGTCAAATTAGTAGCAGCTCCAAGAAATTAACATGAACAAACAGGGCATGTAGATAGTGCAACTGACAAATAAACACCTTCAAATTTGTATCTTTTCTTGCATCCTATATTGCTGAAAAAACATTGAATTGTCACTAATATTGTACTGAAAAACTTCTCAGGTGTACCAGGGAAGAACTTCTGCAAGATGAGTTATATCAGAATTAGGAAATGGGTTATGCATCAGAAGAACTGGAAAAATAAAGCTGGATGCTCACACTGGTTACATCTCCAAGAACATATGGTCATTGATGAAAGGTTGGAATTTTATAGCCTTTTCAATGTTTTTTTCTGGTGTCTTTGTCTTGTCTGTCTTACTGTCGAACACACTGTTTCTCTCTATTTGTAGAAGTGCATGTGCTCTCACCTGTTTGTGGGAAACAGGTATAAACATAAGGTTAGTTTTGGTGAGAAGATATTGAAACATGAAGTTTGAACATGTACTAATTAAGTACCTGTTTTCAGCTTCCAAGGTTGCTTCATAACTTTGTAGTGCAGCCTCTAGAGCTCTAAATGTACGGTTTCTACTCCAGAATGATGCGAAGGTATACCTGATCCTTCCTGAAAATTAGACGGATGCTTAAGCTCAATGGTAAAATTCTCTTCATAGTTTTCCAACAGGCCTACTTTACTAATTAGCTGTGTGCTTGCATGTAACTTATTAAAAGTGCCAATCAAAATTGATTTACCATTTTGACTGCATGCAGGTGTTCCATGTCCACCTGCACCAGCATTAAGAAAAATAGTAATTGCTGGGTTGATAAGAGAATGCTGGCTTCTTTTTATCTGCAGGATAAATTCATTTTTATATGTTAGCTCTCAACAAAAGAAAAGAAACACTATTTTGGCATGCCATAAAAGGGCCATATGGATTGCATACCTCATTTATGTCTTGCAATGGAATAATCACCTAAAAAAAAAAAATGCAGGTCTTAGAAGGAACTCAATGATATCATAGGATAGAAAATATGAAAATTGGCCTGAAAGTTTTTTCTTTTAGTTATTTTAATTTGTCCATTGGTTGTGGCAGTGACCTTATTTGTGCGAGTTAGCTGCTCAAGAACAACTTAACTTTTACAGATTTTCTGAGGCATATGAAATGATATTATGATGTGCCCTCTCATCATTACAACTGTCCGGGATCAGTTTGCAATTTGAAGAGGGCTGGAGAGAATTCTAATGCACATTTCATCATTAATCACTGTATATCAAGCAGCTCTAAGTTCCAGGAAGCATTGTTAAAATTTTTGCTTACATTCAATTGTTTGGAGAATACGTTAGAGTGGAAGCACAGATGCCATTGGGAGATGTACATACGGCCATGGAGCAAGAAACACCTCTCCAGAGCACAGGAGTAACTTTGGTGAACAATCTGCAAGGATAAGAGATAAATTAGATGTATCAATAAATTATAAGTTCTGGTCATAGGATACTGCACGCCTACATATGGCATTATAATTTGTTGAGGAAAGTACCACCTCATCATGAGGAAGTTTATATATGATCTGCAGAGGGCCAATGCCTTCAATCATTGCTTGGCGTTGCTTATTCAGTATCATCTTTCTTGGGGACTCAGCTCCACTACATTCTTCAAAGGGGCTGGAAAATATGATTAAATTGGGATGATGTTTACATTCAAAAATACCATTCGCTAGTTTCACAAAACAAGGTTTACCTATCAGAGTCTGGAAATGCTTTAGTTGAACGAAGCCGCAGGCAGATCTGCAGCCAGATGTTTTTGGATTGTCAATACATACTGAAATTCATCGATTTATCAAGCTGCTCGCAATTACAATGAAAATATTCAATCACAAATCTTCCACAAAATCCATGTCTTACCTGACCAAATTTGCTGTCCAGTTCATACCAACTACTAGCCCCAGATTCATTTTCAGTGAGAACAGCTATAGTTACAGATCCAATAACTTTGCATTTTGCACATAGTGTCCCAATCATATATTGTTATGGTTACCTATACATAAAGTAACAACACATGTCACACGTTTTACCACAGCAATTATGGCATCAAATATTCAGGGAAAAAACATTCTTTTTCCATGTTCTCAACTTTGTATCAAGAGCCACATGTATATTACCTATTTATTTCATTATTGAACTTATATACAGTTCATTGCTTGTTAATCTTACCTGAAACATTAATTAGCACCTCATGTTAATGTCACTCTGAGGCTGGCGCCTGGGCCCGCACGCCTCGGACTCAATCCTAACTTGAGTTAGTATCCCAGCCGCTATGATGGTACAATGCTTCGGGCTTATGATGCTTCCATCCGTACAGCACAAATCATATGCACGCCATGTACTCCCCAAAGTTTAATAAGCTGCTTGCTAATGGTACTTTACATTACTTTCTGCAGGTTGGTATGGTATCCACAACTCAAACATTCAGTTCGATAGTTCTCACTTACGCTGTCATGTGGACCACTAATCGTGAGTGGGGTTGGGGTGGGGTGTTGTCGTGGGAAAATTTTCTGTCACATGATTATGAGATTCAACCAGCCTTTTTGTTCCTATTCTATGTACTCT
>JAENPR010001095.1:62500-218694 GCA_018135685.1 Themeda triandra
CCGCGAAAGGCATTCGGCGGCGACGGCGGAGTCGGTGAGTTTCCTTTTAGTGCATTCGCTTGTTCCGGGTTTCGGGGACTTTCTTGTTTTGCTTCGGCGGAGTCTTTGCGGAAAGCATCTTACCTTTCGCTCTTTTTGTTTTATATTATAGTTCGACGACCCCGAAACTAATATGGCGAGCTCGTCGGCGACTAATAGCCAAAACCCTGACCTCACGGACCCCGGCCACGGCACCGAATCCGGCGATCCCAGTGGGACTGGAACTGGGTCCGGTGGCTCGGCCGAAACCAGCTCGGAATCATCGAGCGAGTCCGTCTCGGCCCCGAATCCCCGAGCTGCGATTACGGCCGAGAAACGTGCAGTCCCCTTACGCGCGGCAGCCGCGATTGTGGTTGAGGATGATTCGGGTTCGGAATCAGAAGGGGAGAACTTTATGGATGAGGACGTCGAATGTTTCGAGGCTGGGGATCTGGACACCCATAGCATTGCTCCCCGCAACGTGTCGGGTGTTGCGTGCGGATTCGGGCCCTGCCGCGAAGCGCATCAAACTGGTAGGGTGGTCCTGTCTGCTTGGGGAGTCAGATGTTGACGACGCGAAGCTCGATAGCTATGTGAGGGATGGGTACTTGACGGTTGCTGAGAAAGCCAAGTGCCGCGCGCCCCCGAAAGGGGAGAAATACCCGGATCCCCGAGACTACGAGGCGCTGGTGTTTCGGGATTACTTTAGAGCGGGACTTCACTTTCCTTTGGAGGAGGACTTTCTGGCTTCGGTTCTCGACCGATACAAGCGCGGCTTCACCGGATTGCACGCCGAATGCCATCTCGAGGCTTAGCGTCTAAGCGATGTGCTTGAAGATGATGGGGAGCCCCCTGAGCGTTCCCCTATTCGTGGACCTTTACGAATCACACCGACATGGGAAGTATTCGTCGGACAAAGACTACCGGATGAAGATCGGGTCGTTCAACTTTATCCCCGCGAAGAGGAAGGCTGACGAATGCATAGTCCCTTATTTTAAGAGCAAGTGGGACAACTGGAAGAAACATTGGTTCTATATTCGGGTTTGTGAAGATTCGTGTGGCCGAAGCAAACGTTTGGGGCTGCCGAAAGCTCACGGCTTGGTGTCGCGATGACTCCATGATCGGGGTCACCCAAGGCGAGCTCCGCGCCGGGGATGAGGTGGACGGTGATGCTTTGCCGAATCTTATCGGTGACCCTAATCGCCAGATCGGGGATATGATGGAGGAGATCTTTGTCTTTGGGCCGGTGGCCGCTCGGCCGGGGCATGCGCTTCGCGTGCTTCTCCTCAAAGAAAAACTACAAGGGTCCGGCGGCTGGTGCTGAAACGACCGGCCGAGTATTCCTCGATTCGGCGTTCCTTGCGGATATTGGCGCCGGGCCAACCAGATATGCGGCCCGTATGGTGACAAGGAGCACGAAATGAAGCCGCGCCAACTCGGCCAAAAGGGCCGCTTGAATCGCGTGTGGGAGCGATGAGCCTTGAGTATCCCGACCGCCTGCGCCGGTGAGAAGGACCGTTTCGGCGGGTGAACCGGATCTTTGCGGCCGGCACTTCGGCTGCGCGCGCGCAAGTGCCGCCGGCCTCGGCCGAGGACGCGGGAGAGGGCGCGGCAGCGGCCGAGGCACTGGCCGTCATTCGGCGTCTGTTCGAAACACGGCCCAAGCCGAAAACCGCGCTCGGAAGGAAAGGGCTCGGCAAACGGCGCCCGTCGAGGACGAAGACATTCGGGTAGGTCGCCGAATGGCTGAGCGCTCCTGGCCGAAACCGTTGAAACGAAGCCGCCAACCAGCCCTTCAAGTTGCCGAATCCTCCGAGGGATCGGCGGGGCACACGGTACCGAATGCCTTGCGCGTCCGCTAGCCTTGCTTGCCCTTTCTCATTTTGAGTTTTGGAGATTTTTTTCTTCTCCTTTAATTTTCTTTTCAACCCGCATTCGGCTCGATTTACGTTTTTGCTCTCGCCTTATTTGCGAGGAATTCGGGGTGCCGGACGAAGGAAGCGATATCATGTCACGAAAGATCCGAGCCCCGTGGACGTGGACGTCAACTCCCTCCCGTCGTCGCCGGCGGCTCCGGATTTCGGAGGCCGGAAGCGGAAGAAGGCCAAGAGCGACACGCACCCGCTGGCTCCGGTGAGGTTGCCGAAACCCGTGGCCGCGGACGCCGAAACCAGCCACCGGGAAGCGGCGGCGAAAGACGTTGGCGCTCAAGGCGCAGCATATAGCGGTTTGCATGACGACCGCCGTCTCGGTAAGTCTCGCTTTTATATGGAGACGACCCGAATGACGCCCGAGATGGCCGAAAGTGTACTGTTCGGTCATGGGTTTGTTCCCATGGACGTGGACCGGATTCGTTACGGCGAAATGAGGGTGTATTCGGGGTCGTTGTCCCTGGAAGAGGGGAATTCCGAGCAAGCTGAAACTTACCGCGTTGCTCGTGCTTTAGGGGTCGGTTCCGATTGCCGCTTGGTGGCGAATGTCGACCCGCGCCTTGCTGGTGTCTTGCCGCCGGCCGAGGGGGCGGCCTTTGCTCATGAATGCAGTGGCGCGTTCAGCGCCACCGAGACTGAGCAAGGCTTGATGGCGACCGCTCGCGGCAAGCTGCTTTCTGCCATCAACTTTCACTCCATCTCGGTAAGTCCCGAAACACGTGATTTCATTTGGAAAGATTCGGGTAACCAACCGATTGACCCTAAATTGCTTGTTTGCAGACTGCCGTCCTTGTGGACGTCTTGGCGAAGCAGGAGCAGGGCACCTTGGCCCACGCCGAAAGGCAAGTCAAGGAGCTTAGTGAAAAGGCGACCGTCACCGAGAATCTGTGGCGAAGGAGGTCGGCGAGAAGGAGACGAAGGAGAAACTGCTAAAGGAGAAGCGGCGGAGTCCGGACGAGGCTAACGGGAAGCGGGAGAGGTATCGGGCCAACCACCGAGACCTAGGGTTGTCCGTTGACGAGGCCGTAGCCCTTGTGCAACGGATGATCTCTGGGGTAGGTGAAGATTTCCATACCCCTCCCCCGAGAACCTCCACCCTTGAGAAGATTCGGCTGCTTAACGGTGGGCTCGGCGCTCTTGAGGGACTTGTCGAGCTTGGGCATGAATACGCTGCCTTTGAGAGCGTTCGCGCCCTTTGCAAGTCCCTTAAGGACGCCGGATGTGACCACTACGCCGGGGTGGAGGCTGCGGAGGACGTCAACGCCAACTGGGACTACGACGCCAACGCCGACAAGGCCGCGAAGAAGTGGTTCTTCAACGAGTTTTGGGGTTCCGGTGGCCGGGATCTGAGTCTGCTGCGCGCGGCTCTCACGCGCGCAAAGGTATGAGGGTAGCGAATCGGCGTGCTTGCCGAAGCCTGCGACCCGAATCGCTTGACCGAATGCTCACTGTAACTTGTGATTTTTGGCAGGATGAGGACGAGGGGAAGGTGATCAAGGCCAAAGTCGCGGCCTATATTCGGGCGCGCGACGAGAGGGAGGGGTCGTCCACCATGGGCACCCCCATGCGCGAAACGACAGAGGTCCCTCGCTCCACCCCAGGCGCCTCTGTGGCTACTACTTCGGCCCACCCCGGTCCGGGTCCTGCACCGAATCCAGCCACGCCAACTCAAGCTTCAACGCCCCCTGCTCCAGCCACCACCGACGATGAGAATGCCCCCGCAGCCTGATCGCGGGATGTAAAAGACTTTTAATTCCAGCCCCTTGCGCGGATGGCGCTAAAAACTTGGTGATTTGGTTTGAGAACTAGAAAGCATTCGGCGTGTGCTGCCGAATGCCCAGTGGATGTAAAACTTAACTTATTTCTTTAAGTTCGGATTGCTTCAGGCGTAACGCGTTTGTGTTGTTTTGAGCGCGTTTCAGCTTCGACGTATTTGGACGTGTGTGTTTCAGACATTAGGCATAGATTCGCTGAGAACGCCGAATCTTGGTTTTGAAAGACGCCACCCCTCCAACTTGTTTGAGTCGAAAAGAAACGCGCGGATTCATTTCGGCTTAAACGCCGAATTAGTTTTTGAAAAACGCCGTCCCCCTAACTTGGTTAAGTCGAGAAGAAATGCGCGGATTCGTTTCGGCTTAGACGTCGAATTGGTTTTTGAAAAACGCCGTCCCCCCAACTTGGTTAAGTCGAGAAGAAATGCGCGGATTCGTTTCGGCTTAGACGCCGAATTGGTTTTTGAAAAACGCCGTCCCCCCAACTTGGTTAAGTCGAGAAGAAACGCGCGGATTCCTTTCGGCTTAGACGCCGAATTGGTTTTTGAAAAACGCCGTCCCCCAACTTGGTTAAGTCGAGAAGAAACGCGCGGATTCCTTTCGGCTTAGACGTCGGATTGGTTTTTGAAAAACGCCGTCCCCAACTTGGTTAAGTCGAGAAGAAACGCGCGGATTCCTTTCGGCTTAGACGCCGGATTGGTTTTTGAAAAACGCTGTCCCCCCAACTTGGTTAAGTCGAGAAGAAACGCGCGGATTCCTTTCGGCTTAGACGCCGAATTGGTTTTTGAAAAACGCCGTCCCCAACTTGGTTAAGTCGAGAAGAAACGCGCGGATTCGTTTCGGCTTAGACGCCGAATTGGTTTTTGAAAACGCCGTCCCCCCAACTTGGTTAAGTTGAGAAGAAACACGCGGATTCCTTTCGGCTTAGACGCGGATTAGATCTTTGTCTTGGAAAGTTTTGCGCAAGAATATTGTATTTTCTTTATTACACATTTGGGGTTACGACTTTACAATGTACAGTTTGAATTGGGACCAAACATTTGCGAAGTGGCCCGAAGAGTTTTTGACGGCGCCGAGGGCCGGATTGCTTGCGGACGCCGAGCGGCTCGCGTCTTTGTCGCCGACGGTGGGTCGTGCTTTGACGGCACGTGATGCTATGGAGCTAAGGGGAACTAGCGCCGAATGCTCTTTTGCTTTCGGCCGGCGAGACCCTGCGGGCCGAAGGTGACGACCGAATGCGGCCTCCGAGGACGTTGTCTTGTGGGTGGTGGGGAGGTTCCGAAACAACCATTGATGAAGCGCTTCTTTGTACCATCATCCGGATTCGATATGAGGGATGCTGAAAGTGTTGCCCACTGGATCTTGGTGGAGTGGAACAGAACGTGGCATCGGGCGCGATTCTTTCAGCGGTTAGTGAGGGCCTGGTGAATGCCGAACGGCTTTTGCCAGGAACACTGAAACCGAATGCCGTTGGTGATGGTTTGGAAGCGCCCTTTCTCTGAGCTCCCCGAATCCACCCTTTCCTGGTGCTTCCTATCCCTAATTGGTTGGCCACCAGGCTTTTGGGGCTGCACTTCTCTATAACTGAGACTTTTCATAGCTTGGTGAGTTTTGGGGAGTCTGGGGGGAGTGCCTTGTTTATATAGGCCCTTCAACACCCTTGGTTGTAAATGCATTAACCTAACTGTGCATTGATTACTTTGACATTACTGCGCCTGATTGGCTGATTTGATTCTTGGTGGGCTCTGCCCGCTTTGCTGAGCTAGAGAACACCGGCGAGCCCCCTGTATTTTAGGGAGTTTGCCTACAGCCGTTTTTGGCTGGATGGGTTGCTTGCAACCTGAGAGAGAATGCCGAATATATGGCCAAACTCGTCGGCTTGGCCGTTTTCGGTGAAATCATTTCATGCAGCAACAACTTGGTGCTAGTTAAAACATCGAATGTAGTGGCAATTATTACAAGGGATGCCTCATTAAAAAACCTCAGTGAGGAAAAAGAGTGCAGAGCCCGGAATGTCTTTAGGCGTCCCAACCGAATGTGGTAGTTAATAAAAGTAGAAATGAAAATTACAGCCCCTTATGTGGAGCATGAGGTCAAGGGTAGAAGCGACGCAGGTTGTCTGCGTTCCAAGTGTGGGTTGATTCGGAACCATCTTCGGTCACCAGGGTGAAAACGCCTGTCTCGATCATCCGCGCGATGATGTATGGTCCATACCATTGGGGCTGTAACTTGCCCTGCTTGTCTGGCTGCCCGATGAGCACCATGTCACCTGGGGCGAAGTTCTTCCTGAGGATCTTCTTGTCCCTCCAGCTTTTAGTTTCGGCGTGGCAGGCGTCGAGGTTCTGCGCCGCTGGTTCTTTGTTGTCGGAGACTTCAACTTCCACCATCCTCCGGATTGGATTCGTCGGGAGATTTCGGTTCGGAATGAGCCGAGCTTCACCTCTTCGGGGTGATTGCTTCCTCACCGAACAGCGGCCGAACGGTGTGAATCCGTTGCCCTGGTCTTGGAGATGTTGTGGCCCCCAGCATACCAGTTACCGCCTCTTGAGCCCATCGTCCTTTCTTTGCGTCTTCCGGAGCTTTGGAGATGATGCGAAGATGTCGCAGTTGGCTCTTTCGACCGCTCCGTTTGATGCGGGTGATTCACCGACGCGAAGGACAATTGGATTCCGAGCTCTTCGCGAGAATGTTCGGGAATCGTGGCGAGTCGAGGCGCTTGCCGTTGTCGACGGTGATATAGGCAAAAGTTATCTTAGCCGGGGGCTTGGCCTCGACCCACTTGGTGAAGTATTCGAGGGCCACCGCGGCGTATTTCGATTCCCAGTGCGGCGGCGAGCTCCCACTATGTCGACCCCCATCGCTGCAGAGGCCAAGTGGGGTATACCGGCTTGGTGGGATTCGCCGGAGCGTTCTGGTTCTTGGCGAACATTTGGCAGCCCCTGCACGACCTTGTAATGTTCTTCGCGTCTTCGACCGCGGTTGGCCAGTAGAATCCTTGCCTCATGGCCCTGTGGGCGATTTCGTGCGGGCCTCTGTGCGCTCCGCACGAACCCGAATGTATCTCGGTTAACAGCTGAATTCCCTCGTTTCGGCTGATGCATTTGAGAAGCGGGGCGACTACCCCTTCCTTGTACATGCTTTCTCCGACGATGGAGAATTGCTTTGTCCTGGACGCCATGCGTTGCTCATCTTTCTTGCTTGCTGGCTCATAGGTCCCCTGAAGATAAGCCCTGCATTTCAGATCTCCAATCGTCGCTTGCGATAGCGTGGATGACGGCCGGGTTCTCCTCTTCTTCTTTAACTTTGCCTTGGCCGTTAGGACTGATAGAATACATCCGGCGGCATTGGTGAAACCCGAGCGCCGCCTTGGCGTTCGTCGGCTTCGTGTTCTCGGACACGGGAATGTATCTCGGGGTGAAGCCGAGAAAGAATTTCTCCATTCTCCTTTACGGACGGGTATTTAGCCGGCTCGGGCTCCTTGGCCACGTAGTCCTTCCGAATGTGTCCTACGACCACTGCGAATCTGATTTGATAATGCGGCGATGAACCCCCGGGGCCCTCGGCTTTCTCGGTGCGAACCGCCGTACTCCGCCGAATTGTTGGTGGATAGGAACCGCAGCGCGCGCTGCGTAGCGAATGACCGGGCCCGACGGTGGTGTTAAGATTGCCGAAATGCCCGCGCCGGCGCCGCACCAGAGCCATCGCGGTGCGCGGTCCATTCGGGCTCGGAGAATTCCCCGTGGGATCGTCCCGCTTGGGGTCCGGTCTGCGATGAAGTCTGCGAGAACCCGTGATTTGATCGTGGCCCTGTGCCCGAATTGAATTGCGTACTGGTTCAGCTCGGCGGCCCATTTCCCGATCCGGCCCACTACCTCGGCGTTCCGGAACAGGGCCTCCAAGGGCTGCGCGAACAGGACCCGAATGACATGGGCCTGAAAGTAGTGTTTCAGCTTCCTTGATGCCATGACGACAGTATAGGCAATTTTCTCCAGCTCGGAGTAGTTGAGCTTCGCCCCGGACAATGCTTCGGAGACGAAATATATTGGGAATTGGTGCATCTTCCCCTCATGCTCCCTTTCCTGGACGAGCACCGCGCTGACTGCAGCCGGTGACGCTGCGAGGTACGGAGAATGAGCGTTGCATTCGGCTCGGGCTTCGAAAGCGTGGTGAGCTGGGTCAAGTACGCCTTTAGGTCCTCGAATGCTTGCTGCTGATCGGCGCCCCAGTCGAATGCGTCGGCTTCCCGTAACACCCTGAAGAAGGGCAACCCTCTTTCGGCCGACCTGGAGATAAAACGGCTCAGGGCAGCGATACGACCCGTGAGCTTCTGCACCTCTTTCTTGTTGGCTGGGGGCTTCATGTTCATGATGGCTGTGATCTTTTCAGGGTTGGCTTCGATGCCTCTCGCCGATATGCCGGAACAGCCAGCGGCTTTCCCCCGACGTATGCCGAATATGCATTTTTCCGGGTTGAGCTTCGGTCCGGCGCGCGAAGGCCGGCGAATGTTTCTTTGAGATCCGCTATGTGCGTCTGCTTTTCATCACTCTTGATGACCGGTCGTCCACGTAGGCCACTGAGATTGTTTTTCTTTTACGCTCCCGAAAGGCTTCATCTCATGCGGGAGAATGTAGGTCCAGCGCGTCCGAAGTCCTTCGGGCATTCGGCGGTAGCGAGAACGTTCCGGCGGGCGTGATGAAACTTGTCTTTTCTTCGTCCTCCGGGTTCATCCATATTTGGTGATACCGAGAAAGCTTGATCTAGGAGACTCATCATTTCGCACCGGCCGCAACGTCTACCAATTTGTCGATGCGTGGCAACGGGTACGGGTCCTTGGGGCGGTGCTTGTTGAGATCCATGAAATCTACGCACATGCGCCATTTCCCACTCTTTTTCTTTACCGGTACAACGTTGGCCGGCCATTCCGGCATGCGTACCTTTAGGATGACTCCGGCGTCCAGCGGCCTCGCACTTCGCCGGCTGCCGCCGCTCTCGTCCCGACATTTTCCTTAGCTTCGCTTCCTTGGCCTTGCTTGCTTGTCGACGTTCAGCCGTGTCTTTGCGCTAATTCGCGGTTTACCCCCGCAAGTCCCTTGCCGACCATGCGAACACGTCCCGGTTCTCGGATAAGAAACTCAGGAATTCGGCTCTGTCTTCGGCGTTTAGGCCGGAACCGATGTGTACACATTTGTCGGGTCTGCCGGAGCTGAGTGGCAACTGGACTGTGTCTTCACACGGTGCTGCCCTTGGCTCTTTTCTCTGATGATGGTGAAACTCATGGTTTTCTTCGGGCACAGTCTCTTTGACTTCGTGAACTGTACCACAGGATTGGTTTCTTTGTCGATGCTCTGGCGGCTATCCGGTCACCGTGTCTTGCTATGACTCCGCCCGGGGAAGGCATTTTCATGCATAGATACCCCTGGTTGATGATGATGTCGAACTTGTTGATGATGCCGCGGCCGAATATGGCCGTGTAAGGATATGGTATGTCGACCACGTCGAATGTGATCTCTTCAGCCCTGACCTTCTGACCTTCGCTGAAAGCTACAGTGAGGGTTTTCTTGCCGATGGCGTCGATTCTTTGACCGCCGAAGCCGAACAAGGCGTTACCGACAGGCTCTAGATCTTTTCTGTTGAGCTTCATTCCGTCAAAGGCCTTGGTGAATAGAATATCAGCGGAGCTGCCGTTGTCAATGAGTATATTATGCAGTGTATATCCGGCGACATAGGCGGTGGCGAAGAATGCGTCGAAATGCGGGTAATTTCGGACCTGGATGTCCTGCTCACTGAAAGAAATGGGCTCATTTTTCCATGCGGGTCTGGCGACTGGGCACTTGACCGAAACCGAGTGCACCCTTTTTACGTCGTCTCGCCGAGCCTTTTTGTTTTCGTGCTCCAGGTTAGTTCCTCCAGTGATGGAGTTGATATGACCGTTGGACGGCATTATATTCACCGGGGCCACCGAATTAACCACACCGGCTCCCTTGAGCTTTCGGCGGCGCGGCGCTTTTCTTCTTGGGCTTGATTCTCCGGAGGGGCCGACGGCTGAGCCGGCACTAGGGCGGCCTGCTGTCGGTTCTGCTGGGCTTGCTGAAACTGCATGTAATTCGGGTGATACCAAGTGTAAGGAGATTGATAGGCTGAAACGGGCGGTGATATGCGGGCGGAGCCGTGTGATATACATGCTTCGGCGCCGCTGAATTTGCGGGTCGTCTTTCTCCCGCTTGTTGCTTCGCGAGCCGGGTGTACTTGCAATCTCGGTGAAGTGGCCTTTGTCTTCTCCACATACCGCGCAGTAGGGGGTTCGATTACCCTTTCCGCGCCCTTTGCCACGGCCTCCGCCGCCTCCTCCGCGACCTCCGCGGTTCTGACCTCCAGAGCCCCTGCCTTGCTGAGACCCTGGCTGCGCTGTATCATTAGGTTGTGCATCCGAATCCGCGTACCTCTTGTGAACCGGACTTTCTGGACCGGCGGCCTATGGCGGGGCTGCGATGTGCTTTTCGGCATGGCTTGCTTGAAACTGTGACGCGCAGCCTTTCTTTTGTTCAAGTCGTCCTCTGATCTGGCGAACTTTCGCATTTGGTCGAAGAGTTGCTTGATGGTTGTTGGGGGTTCCCCAGACAGAGCTTCGGCGCACGGGCCGATTTTCAGACCCTTTATTGCGGCCGCGATTACAATGTCATCCGACACATTTGGCAACTGTGCCTTTAGCTGAATGATTCTCTCTAGGTACTTGGACAGCAGTTCGTCGTCCGGCTGGTACAGATTCATCAGATCCGCCGTTGTTTGCTTGTCGGTCTGGAAACCCTGGAAGGTGGTTAGCAGCTCGGCCTTTGCCTGCTGCCATGAAGTGATGGATAATGGCTTCAGAGACATATACCAATCATGCGCGACATCCTCGACCGCCATGATTAGGGACTTGGCGAGAATGGCATCGTTCCCTCCTGCTGAATGGACCGAAACTTCATAGCTTGAAATGAACTTCCTCGGATTGGACCTGCCATTGTACTGTGGTATCTATGGTTTGTAGCCCGTGGGCCAAGGGTGACACTGTATCGCTATGGACAGAGGAGAAGTCATGTCTATAGCTTCGGCGTTGCCACCGCTGCGCTTTTCCCCGATGAAGATTACATCCTTGGTGAATCTTGGTGAGGTGGAACCGCTCTCCTGCAGGCTCTGAATCTCGTGCAATAGCCTGGCTTCCTCTTCTGCTGCCTGATCGATAGCTGCTTGGGTGGACGAAACCCGCTTTCTTGCGGCGACGATGCTGGCCAGGCAATTTCGCTCTGCTGTGAGCTCTGCTACCTTGGACGATCGCTCTTCAAGGACTCTGAGGAGCTTCGCGTTCTCGGCGTCCTCAGCCGCTGGCGGCTCCTCCTCTTCGTCGTCTTTGACTTCCGCATCATGGACGCCGCCTCCCGCCTCGGGATCCGGCGGATCTGCTGGTTGCACAACTGGTGCTTCGGTGCCGGCGGGCGCTGCATTCACCGCTGATGCCGAAGCAGCTCCTGACGGCTGGAGCTGAAACCCGGCATCCGGCGCGGCCGTAGACGCGGAAACCTCTCTGGTAGGACCGGGCTTACCTTTCCCTTTCGGTGCCATGGCCGTTGCGAGCAACAACCACGGTGGGCGCCAATGTTGATCTAGGCCGAAAGCCTAGAACCCCGAATACGAAATAATATAATAGACACACGAATAACACACGATGTTCGAAAACTGATGTATTACTCAAGAATCAATCCCCTTACACAGTTGCCGCCCGGGCATATTTATAGTCGCCCGTAGGCATTTACAAGACGATTTTGCCCTTAGGGTTTGCCCCCCTAAGGCGCTATGCAACAACTGGCAAAGGGCTAGATAGTCAAACTTGTATCACTAAGCTTTGTCTCTGGGTGGCCGACCGCCTAAGCCCCACTTGTCATCGGCGCTCACGCCTCTCCCAAAGACAGCGGCTCCTTTGGGGGTGGTGGAACAACTTTCCATCTGCAAACAGCTAAGACAAGTGGTTAGGAGCCAGAAAGGCGACGTTTCGGCGGATGGATTCGGCGTTGCCGCCGAATCCGTTCGGACGCGCGCTCGCCGTTGCCCCTGGCAACACGCCGGATGAGTCTTCCGCCAAGTTTCTCTGGGCATTAGGGTAGGGCGCCGAATCACAAAGGCACATACCGAATCATGCGGGCCTTTCGGCCTTCGCCAGGTGCCTAGGCTTCGGCAATCCCCCAACATAGAGAGAGAGAGAGTTTAATGAAATTAATTCAATATTATTTCTCTATAGACTTGATCAAAAATTAATTTGTTATTATTGGACAGTCCTCTCTTAAGTTTGTTAAAAACATGTTAACATAAACAAGCTGTATATTTTAGAGATTAGAGATGCATAGTCAAATGAAATTAATTTTATATTATTATTTCTCTATAGACTTGATCAGGCATTGACTATATATATTTTAGTTTGTTATTTTTGGTCAATGGTCTTTTAATTTTGTTAACCTTAACATAAATGATGTGTATATTTTATAGAGGCGAGTTTAATAAAATTAATTCTATGTTATTTATCTGTAGACTTGATCAAACATTGACTACATATTTCTGTTTGATATTATTGGACTCTATTAATTTTGTTTAAAATATGTTAACATTAAAACATATTATTTTAGAGAGGTAGAGTTTAATGAAATTAATCTATATTATTTGTCAACAGACTTGATCGACTAGCTACATGCTTAAGTGTTCTATTATTTCTCAATCATCTCTTAATTTTGTTTAAAAAATGTTAACAAAAACAACATACATATTTTAGGGCCATAGTTCAATGAAATTAATCCGATATTATATCTCTATAGACTTGATGAAACATAGACTACATATTTTACTTTGATATTATTGATCAATCCTCTACTGATTTTGTTAGAAACATGCTAACATAAACAACGTATATTTTAGAGAGCCATGATCTAATGAAATTATTTTTGTTTTATTTCTCTATAGACTTGATCAAACATTGATACATATTTAATTTTATTATTATTGGTCAATATCCTATTTTATTTTGTTAAAAATATGTTGACATAAACAAAATATATATTTAAGAGAAAGAAATAGTGGAAGGGTTTTAATAATTTTTGAAATAGAATGGGGGTTCCGAGGCAAAATGTTAGAGATATTAAAAAATTGAGCAAAAACCATAGAAAATTCCAAAAATGTAAAACCAGGTTTGTTAGTTTCGTAAAAATGTGATTTGTCCATATATTTTGAATATTGTTAGGTTGTATTATTTTCTATAGGGGTGTTAACCATCCTTGCATAGTATGTTCCATACATATTTATAACTCTTATAAAGATAAACCTCACTAGATGATTTCTCTCTTTATGGAAGGTGTTCACATCATTTCCCACTAAGTGACCTCATTAAATGTTATATCTCTTCATGTAAGGTGTTCCCATCATTCTCCACCAAGTCCATGTCATCCCTAATTAATTACAAAAAAATATCAATCTCATCTCTATCATGTGAAATACTTTGAATCTTTAATGTATTAACATATATACAAGTTATCTACATACACTATTTGTTTCATCACCTATTCTTCTACAATGTAATAAAATATTCTATTGGTTTTTCTCCAACTACCTTACCGATTTTTTACCATATCTAATACAATAAAATAACATGTAACTTAAATTTGAATTCATATATATGTAGACACAATATACAGAATAACTATAGTAATGCTACTAATGTAACAATTTTATTTTAAAAAATTCCAGCGACAACACGCGGGTATACTCCTATATTTATTTAAGAGAGGCAATGTTTAACGAAATTAGTTCTGTATTAGTTCTCCAAAGACTTGATCAAGCATTAACTACGTATTTTAGTTTGTTATTATTGGTCAATCCTATCTTAGTTTTGTTAAAATTATTTTAACATAAACATCGTATATATTTTAGAGAGGCCGATTTTATTGATATTAGTTCCATATTATTTCTTTACAGAATTGATCAAACATTGACTACATATTTTAGTTCATTATATAGTAGGCAAATCCTCTCTTAATTTTGTTAAAAATATGTTAACGTAAATAACATATATATTTTAGAGAGGCAGATTTTATTGATATTAATTTCATATTATTTCTCTACAGAATTGATCAAACAACTCGTTCCCATCGCCATTGGACTCGATCTCCTGTTTGTCGCCGCCTCTCTTTGCCTCGAGGTGTTGCTTCGATTGCGTTGGCGGTTATTACGAATTGCGGTGCGATTTGGCTCGGGGCTTTGAGGCCGGTGGTGACGAGAATTTTTTATAGGGATGGATGACGATGGATCGGAGCGGGAAGACGGATGACGAGAGCGACGAGCGGATAAGGCCCGCCGCGTGGGCACGCGCCGGTCGGGATCAGATACGTGTCACGGGCTGTACACGGTTGGCTACCTGGCATGGCCGTAAGACGAGCTGCACCGGGGGCCTGTACAACTCACGCAAAAGGCTTTGCCTTTCCTCAATCGCTGCAGCGGGAGCCGCAAAAGGCTCCGCAAGCCTTGCGTTTGGTGTCAGATCCGGCGTATACCGGGGAGACGCAAAAGCTCCGCAGAAGGACGTCGCGGGCCCCTCGAGGAGAGAGAAGGAAGGTCGCCGGCCGCCGGCCGCCAACGCCCGCAGCTCCGGAAGCAGGGCCGCCGGCCATGGCGCGGGCGGAGAGAGAGCGCGCCGCCGGCCATGGCGGGCGGAGCGTGCGCCTCCTCGAGCTCGTCTTCCCCCGTCCGCTCGTCGCCGCGCCGCGGCTGCTCCACCTTCGCGAGCACAAGAAAGCCACCGCCGAGCACTGGGCCGGCAGCGAGCGCCGCCATCGCCATGGCCGCGAGCGGGAGCTCCGCCCGTCCCGCGCTGGGGAAGATGAGGCGGCCGGAGCTGGGGACGAGGAGACGGCCGGAGCGAGGTCCCGCAGCGAGCTACGGCCGGCCCTGCGCGTGTCGGGGCCGGGGGCCGCGCTCGTGTTGGCCGCCGGCGGGTCGCGCCCCCAGCGCCGCCGCCCAGCGCCGATGGCCGATGCCGCCCCCCAGCGCTCGCGAGTGGATAAGGAGAGAGAATGGGGGAGGGAGGAGAGAGAGGAAGGAGGGGAAGAGGGAGAGAGAAAAATTAAAATAATTATGACACGCGGGTCCCACGATGGATAAAGGGAGATATAAAGGATGTATGAGTGCGGAAGAAAACGATATAGAGGAGAGAATCTCGATGACCAGGCTAGAATATTCCTTTTGAGGTTGAATTTTGGAGGTTCATGAGTGCGGATAGTCTAACTGCTGCTCTTGTTGTTACCGTTGCTTTTCTGGGCCACAGACAGCTGGGCCCCTGCCCCAGGTGGTGGCTAGCGCGAGACGTCCATTTTCATTGCCGTGATTCTCATTGCCGTGACGGTGGTGCCAGTTTAAGCGGTTAATTAAACGCTTGTCGTCGCCCCACGCAATAGGAGTGTGTAACTACTAGAGTATATATACTACTATCTCAGAGTATACTATCTCAGTTTGGGGGCGTTCTAGATGAGCAAGGTGAGCGTGTGTTACGAGTACTCGGGTTCAAAAAATAAAAACCGTGTGCCCGGTACAACGTGTCGTACACTACTCGGTGATGGAGTCAATCGATTCTATTCAAGAATTGATGAGTTGTTCCGTTTACTATCGCTGTCTCGTGCAATTTTTTTTTTATTGAGTATTTGCTGGTAGTCCCGCTGGTTTTTCAAACATTAACTATATATCTTAGTTTGTTATTGTTGGTCAATCCTCATGTTAACCAAGGTATATGTTTTAGAGAGGCAGACTTTAATAAAATAAACTCCATATTATTTTTTTATAAACATGATCAAACATTGACGACATATTTTAGTTTATTATTATTGTCGGTCAATTCTCATGTTAACATAAACAAGGTATGTATTTTAGAGAGACAGAGTTTAATGAAACTAATTCCATATCACTTCTCTAAAAGCGTGTTGCGCATGCTCGGAAAGCGTCTAGGCAAACAAGGGTAGAGCACCCGTCCATAGGCAAACAAACATGCCCATATAGTTTGGATTAGGTCGTACTCACACCAAATCAAAATCTAAGCTTTGCA
This sequence comes from Themeda triandra, assembly GCA_018135685.1. Taxonomy (NCBI): domain Eukaryota; kingdom Viridiplantae; phylum Streptophyta; class Magnoliopsida; order Poales; family Poaceae; genus Themeda; species Themeda triandra. The sequence continues at coordinate 78,331 of JAENPR010001095.1, forward strand.
CAGTGTCACGAAATAATTTGTCGGGTAGGTCCTAGCAATCATCTGGTGTATTCGTTGGTGCATATTATAAGCTTGTTTGAAGTTCGATTTTGGTCAATTCATTCTTTTTAAACATCAACTTAAGACATATCCAATGTACGTGCATATGTAAATGCGCTCAAATCGATTTCTGCTAGGAGTAGAGCCGGCGACATCTACTTCCCTCCATATAAAAGGTACACCGCCAAATTGATATGATAACCTCATCTTAAATTTATGAATCAATAAGGGGTATGGAGGGACATGTCATCACCCTTATAAATAGAACCCAAGAGCAGGGGAAGGACATCCCTGGATGGGGCAATCCTTAGTCTCTAGTGTCTTCCCTTCTTTATATGTGTAATTTGACATCTTGGCCACACTCATCATGACACAATTGTATTTATAATATAAGTAATTGTATATATAATATAAATAATTGAACAAATATTGGAAACAATAACAACAACAATATGGTATTATATGAGCAATTTGGTACTAAAACTGACACAAATATATTCCAGCAACCCAACTAAATCTATGCAACCCTCTCACATTCTAAAAAAATTGATAGCAAAAGATAGTAGTAAAACTCTAGATTTCTATAGTTAAAAAACTAAATAGAACAAAGCATCACATAACATCAAAATGGCTCGAATAGTGCAGTAGAAACCTAAAGACCAAGAACTATGAAAAGCAACACAACACATTCATAGCAGCTTGAAAACACATCACAAACAAATATGTCAATTAAAGTGTTTACAAACTGAGTTCGCAACCCTTAATTTATATGGCCGATTCATCGGCTTGAAAGACACATTAAGATGTGGTGCTCTAATCCAACTAACAGACTCATAGAAAACCAATATTGGCATAAATCATACCTTAGTGTTTTGGGTTTGACCACATCTCTAGCTACCAATTTTCCCCATTGTTCATCAGTCATAAACGAACATGGCGATGTAGTCCTAATTTGATTAGCATGTACCCCATCGAAGTATGTCTTCTTGACCTCAGCCTAATTACATAATCAGCCTAATAACACAATCTATAGTGGCTAATAACACAATCTGTATCAGCTACCTCAGCCTAATATCACAGTAACCCAACAGTCCTCAATTGGCGTCTCGTCAGTCCTCTTTAGCTTGAAGCCACGGCTGTTCAAGAGCAGCATCGGCAGTGAGTCAACTACCTCTCAGCCTGATATCACAGTAACACCGTAGTCCTCATTGGCAACTCGGTCAGTCATCCTTAACTTGAAACCATGGCCGTTCAAGAGCAGCTTCGGTGGTGAGCCTGTCCCTGGGGTTATACTGGAGCAAGCCTTGCAAGATGTCGAATCCTTTCGGTGACAGCTTCTCTTCCGGCACTCTCTCGCATAACTTGCTTGGTGGCGAGGCACCAAGCGGCAGCATATCAGCACATACAGTAGTTACATCATTCTCCTTTTCATCAGTCATGCTTAAGGTTACCTATACATTGAATAGCGTAACATTATTAGTATTTAAAAATGCAAAGGATAGAATTAGCTTATATTGAACTAGTAAAACAACATCTTACAGATAATTTGCCAATGAAGTCGTCCTATTGTTCTTGGAATCGGCCTTTGTGCTTGTATTCTTTCCAACTTGTAAGTACGGGTACATGCTGCCCGAGTATCATTCCACCCTCAGAGCCTGCTTACGTGCCTCAGGCCTACTTTTCCCTTCCTTTATAACAATCAGTACCCTAGTCCCTAAACCTCTGGTTAAGCTATCCAGTTCTATGCCCATACTCGCTCCCCGATGCTCCGCTTGTGTACTTGCTATTAGGATGCTTAAATAACATTGAAAAATAGCGCTATAGCACCATTATAGCGTCTAGAAGCAGCTATCGCAATGCTCATTAGCGCTATAGCGCGTAATAGCGCTAAATAACATCAAAATAGTGCCGCTATAGCATTTTGGCCAAGCTTCGCTAAATTCTATAGCCCGCGATTTTTTAGTGGCTAAATAATACATAACAAAACCTTATTGTCAACAATAAGATTCATGCGACTATTATGGATGAACCAGATCACATAAATTGGCATTGAAATAAATAGTTGAAGGCACTTGCCTTCTTCAACAATGTCCATCCCTTCATTATTCTGGATAGAAGTAGAATTTGGTACTGGTGGTGGCACCATTGTTGCTTCAACTAGGCTATTTGCATCTACTTCTTTCTCTCATGACACTCTCCCTGGTGCACCTTGTTTGTTCCAAATTGTTAGGTGCTAGGACCCTCTTAGGTGATGCTCTTGTTGCAGTAACAAGTGGTACCACAGCCTTACAAAGAAAACAGGGACATGACACCATACGATACTGAGAGATTTCCACTTCAAAGGTACATACAAATATCACTCAAAAATGGCTAACATGTTGTGTAGTAGAAGAGTTCGTACCTCAAGTTCAGTGCTTTCACTAAGCTGGTCATTGTTGTTCCTCTTTTTGCTTGGTTTCTTCATAGCATATGACTGATGAATAATGTCCGCTAGTCTTTTGATACCCATCTGTTGCATCCTCTGATTCAACCAATCATATTTTTAGCCCTCACCTTCTCAATGTCAGTTAACGGTGGTTCATACATTGGTACATTGAAATAAGACATTTGTCATAGAAAGCCAAATTTCTTGTAGTGAAAACTTTATAACCTCAAAATAAGATTGATGTGGAGAACAAAGCCGACATGCTAGTACTTTCACAAAGTTGATCATGTGGACACGATATTTTTAGTCGCGGATATGATTCTAGTAGTTTCACAAAATTGTCATTTCCAAAGGGGGGCATGGCTGGATATTTGGGTTTTACTGGCTGCCGATAATTTACGTGGGGAAGAACAAAACTGTAGATTTGCAAATCACAAGTGACAGTGTAGCGTTGATGCTGATTTTTTTTTTCTACGCCTGACGCTGATGTTCATCTAAGACCAAATGTCTGAGAGTCAGTTCGCCGGCTTGAGCGGCCGTCTCGGATCCTCGTCACCTGGTCACCGTCTGGTCTGTTCGCGCGCACGCGTGGTGCTTTGGACCTGAAGGTATAGCACTGGTTGGTGACTTTGTGTGGCTAATCAGAACGAAATTGTACTATTTTTATCAGTATAGTACTGACCTCGCGCGGCGACGACTGCTGAGTCACCGCCAACACCACGCACCGACAAGGTCCGCGTTCGTCGCACTGCACCCCCACTGCACTTCTGACTTCGTCGCAGAGACGGCCGGGTATCCAAGATGGAACGAACCAGACAATGCAGCCTGGTGCCTCTGCTTCGCGGTTCAGCCTGGCCTGACATGGCATCGCATGGTGAGGAATCAGACGATGCAAAAATTGACAAGAACGCTGATATGGATTAACAGCCTACAGCGAGCAGTGGAGTAACACCAAGATCACAACAATGGGTTACATTACATGTTTTTTTTTCGAAGGAAAGGTTACATTACATGTTCTTGGGCCGAAGCATAATAATGTCAGTCCAAACCGGAGGGAGGTGTGACTGCAGTAATCTGCCGGCCGGGGACTGCGAGCAAGCAATGCGGCGGCGGAGGGAGGTGGACAAGCAAGGATCGCACGCTAAAAAAAAACACTGCCAGATCCCCTTGCTCTTCCGTTCAATCTTAATTTTAGCAAAAATTAAGAGAGGATTGACCAACAATATATATAACAAACTAAAACATGTAGTCAATCAAAGATTTATAAAAGACCAGCATGAGTGCATAAAAGAAGTCCCACGAGACGATGATAGCAAGGAACATCAATTATTCTCGAATAGAAGTAACCAATGGACTCATCGCCGAGTAGTGTACGACACGTTGTACCAAGTAACACACGCTCACCGTGCTCATCTAGAACGCCACACACTCCTAATGCGTGGGGCGACAAACCTGTTATTGTTAAATTAATTAAACCGCTGATGAAGCTTCGCACCCACCGTCACGGCAATGGAAATGAACGGCTCCCGTTAGCAAACCTGTAACATGAAGCAGTGACGACCGTCACGGCACGTGCCCACCCGGCCACGCGGCACGCGGCGGGTCTTATCCGCTCGTGGCTCTCGTCGTCGTCTTCCCGCGCTCCGATCCATCATCCATGCCCTATAAATTCCCCTGACCACCGGCCTCAAAGCCCCGAGCCAAATCACACCGCCATTCGTAATAACCGCCAACGCAATCAAAGCAACACCGCGAGGCAAAGAGAGGCAGCGACCAACAGCAGATCCCCAGGCCAATGGCGATGGCACCGTCGTCCGTAGCATCAGGATGCAGCGCCGTCTCGTTCCCGGCCGTCCGCCCAGCGGCGGCGTCCACGGCCAGGCCCCGCGCCGGCACGGTCCGCGCCTCCGCGGCTAAGGGCGGTAACGGCAAGTGGTGGGCGCCGCTGCTGGGGTGGTCGGGAAAGGCCGACGACCTGGAGGCCCCGGTGCCGGTACTGATACCGGCGGCGCAGGACGAGGCGGCAGCGGCGCGGAGGCAGTTCGTGGGGGTGATGACGGAGGAGAAGGCCCGGGAGCTGCGGGCGCGGATGGCGCAGAACGAGTCATTTCACGACGCCATGTACCACTCCGCCATCGCGTCCCGCCTCGCGCGCTCCTCCGGGTGATGCGCGCGCAGCCAGCTCGCCGGTGGGCGGCGCCGCCGCCCCCTGCCTGTGTGTACATATATAGTTTCAGTAGTTCCCGAGATTGAACGGGAGATTGAACGGAGGGGATCTGGTGCTTTTAGCGTGCAATCCTTGCTTGTTCCACCTCCCTCCGCCGCACTGCTTGCTCTCCGGCCGGATTTGTCATGAGTTGTGAATTTGTGATTCGACACTTGCAGTTTGGACTCGATCTGCTTTGCTCCAAGATCATGTAACCCATTGTTGTGATCTCGTTTTTTTAAAAAAAAAAAAACTTCAGCTGTGTTGTTTCCATTTCGTTGGTGTTAATACTCCCAGCGTTCTTTGTCAGTTTGCATCGTCTGATTCCCCATCATGCCACGCCAGCTGAAGCAGAGGATGGTTCATTCCATCTTTGATATACTACCCACGGCCGTCTCTAAGCCGGAGTCAGAGATGCAGTGCAACAGACTGTTACCGGATCAACGATATAGTTTCGATATAGATAAGTTGATACAAGAACTCGGATCACTCGGCACTGCCGGAGTTCACCGCCGCCGCCGCCGTCGCCCTCTGGGCCGGTGTTCTGTTTCGTGTTCGAGTATGAGTCTGATCGCAGCACGCTAGCTGTTACAAGAGGAGCGCGAGTTGGGCTTCCCCACGACTTGGGCCTCGCAGGGCCGTTACATGAATCAAATCCAGTCCGGCCCAGATACGCGCTGGTTGGGCTTCTTCTTCCGGCCGGTCCTCCTGAGCTGGTTGGCGCCTTGATCATTTCCGCCTTCGACGTCACCACCACGAGCATCATCATCAGGGACAGCGCTGTCAGTAGCTCTGGTGACAATCCCTCCTCCATAAGAACCTGCTTGACCCCAAGCAGGTGCAAAGGGGAACTCCTGACGAAGTGGAGCCTCATCTTCCCAAGTGTTGAGTTCATCAGACAGTAAGGACCACTTGATTAAGACTTAAGGAACAGTAGTGTCCCTGTCACGCCGAAGCCTGCGGCCTAACACTTGCAGAGGTATCTGAAGTTCATTGTCAGTGGCAGGTAATGAGGGGCTTACAGTAACTGATGGAGGCACAGCTTGTTTGAGTTGAGAGACATGAAAAACCGGGTGGATGAGACAATTTGCTGGAAGCTTGAGTTTATATGCTGAAACCCCAATCTTGGCTAAGATCTCAAAGGGCCCAAAATATTTGAATGCTAGTTTGTTGGAGGATCTTGGAGCCAAAGATGTCTGAACATAAGGCTGAGCCTTGAGGTAGACAAACTCCCCAACTTGAAACTCTCTTGGAGTTCGATGCTTGTCAGCTTGATATTTCATTTTGTTCTGAGCTCTGACAAGATGTTGTTTGACCAATTATTGCATGAGCTCTCTGTCTTGCAACCATGTGTTGAGGTCTTCACTGGTGCAGCACTGATTGATATCCAACCCAAAGTGTCGAGGTTCATGCCCGTATAAGACCACAAATGGAGTGTTGCCTAGAGAGGAGTGATAAGAAGTGTTGTACCAGAATTCTGCCATAGAGAGCCATTTTTCCCATTTGGTTGGACAGGCATTGACAAAGCACCTTAAGTATGTTTCTAAGCATTGGTTGACTCTCAGTTTGGCCATCGGTTTGAGGATGATAGGCACTACTGAGGTTCAGATTTGTACCCAACATGGTAAAAAGCTCTTGCCAGACTGAGCTTGTAAATACCTTGTCTGTCGTAAACCATGGTCAAGGCGAGACCATGAAGTTTGAACACATTTTTCATGTAAGCTATAGCCACTTGTAGTGCTGTAAATGGATGAGAGAGAGGTATAAAATGGGCATACTTGGAGAACTTGTCCACCACCACAAGTATACAATTGTAACCATTAGATCTTGGGAGACCTTCAATGAAATCCAAGGTGACAACCTTCCAAGCACTGTCAGGTATGGGAAGAGGAGCTAATAGACCAGGGTAGGCCACCCTTTCTGATTTAGCTTGCTGACAAATGGTGCAATGGTCAACAAAATCTTTGACAGATTGTAACAGCTTAGGCCATGCAAACAATTGTTTTGCTCTTTTGTAAGTGACTTCAATTCCTGAGTGACCACCCACAGCACTGGAATGTAAAGATGTCAAGATTTTCTGTTGAAGTGGAAGATCTGGCCCAATCCAAATCCTGTCCTTGTACCTGATGAGGCCATCTTTTAATGAATATGGGCCTTGAGGAGAAGATACAGACAGTTCAGCTAACAGTTTAGATGTTTCATTGTTTTGCTGGTAAGAACTCTAAACAGCCTGTAACCATAGAGGTTTAACTGTAGACACAGCAGCCAGTTCATAGGTATCTTTGATATTAACTCGAGATAAGGCATCTGCTACCTTGTTGTCTGCCCCTTTCTTATATACAATCTTGTAGTTCAAGCCCATAAGTTTTGTCAATGCCTTATGCTGCCAGGCTGTGGTCAATCTCTGATTTTCCAAGTGAGTCAAACTCTTTTGATCTGTGAGGATGCTGAATTGTGCAGACTGAAGATAATGGTACCAGTGTTCAACAGCCAGAAGAATAGCCAAGTACTCTTTCTCATAAGTAGACAGATTCTGAGCTTTGATCCCCAATGCTTTACTGACATAGGCTATTGGGTGGCCTTGTTGCTGAAGAACAGCTCCAATGCCTTTTGCAGAGGCATCAGTCTCAATGACAAATGGAAGCTGAAAATTTGGCAGAGCAAGCACAGGTGTAGTAATCAGTGCTTTTTTCAGAGTTTGAAATGCTGTCTCTGTCTCAGATGTCCAAAGGAACTGAATCCCTTTCTTCAGCAATTGAGTAAGTGGCTTTGAGATAAGGCCAAAATGAGCCACAAACCTCCTATAGTAACCAGCCATCCCTAGGAAACTTCTGAGTTCCTTGACATTTGATGGAGTAGGCCAGGCCTTGATTACTTCTATCTTGGATGGATCTGTTGCAACCCCTTCAGCACTCACAATATGGCCTAAATAGCACAACTGTTTTTGGGCAAAGGCACATTTGGACAATTTTACTTTGAAGTGATTGTCCTGAAGAATGGATAGCACCATTTTGATGTGCTGCAAGTGCTCTGCCCAGCTATGGCTATATATAAGGATGTCATCAATAAAAACAACTGCACAGATCCTTAAGAGAGGAGCTAAGATAGCATTCATGACTGTTTGGAAAGTTGCTGGACCACCTGTGACCCCATATGGCATCACATTGTACTCATAGTGCCCATTATGTGTTTGAAAGGCAGTTTTGTACTCTTCTCCATCTGCCATTTTGATTTGATGAAAGCCTGGACTGAGATCAAGTGTAGTGAACCACTGAGCCCCTTGCAATTCTTCCAAAAGTTCTTCAATTATTGGAAGAGGGTACTTGTTTTTGACTTACAGTGCATTCAGGCGCCTGTAATCAACACATAAGCGCCAGTCACATGTTTTCTTCCTGACAAGCAAGATAGGTGAGGAATAGGGACTTGTACTAGGTTTGATCCATCCTTTTTCCAACATTTCCTTGATTTGAGTTTCAATTTCTGTCTTCTGAGCAGGGTTGTATCGATAGGGCCGAAGACAAAAAGGCTGAGCACCTTCTATGAGAGGAATCTTGTGATCTCCAGGTCTTGATTGAGGCATTCCAGTTGGTGGGGAAAAGACAGACTGAAATTCATCAAGCAGCACTTGCAAATCTGCTGGTACCTTTGGAGACTCTGTTAGTGGTGTAGCATTCTCACCCACTTGTTTTAACTCCACAGCATACAGAATGGAGTCAGACTTGGCTAAAGCTTGCACTTGGTATTGGCTGATTGGGGGTCCCTTGAAGGTGTTATGCTTAATACCTTGAAGCTTGACAATCTTCTTATCATGAGGGATTTTCATCCACCTTTCTTCCCAGTCAACTTCCATAGGGTTGTGGGCTTGCAACCAATCCATGCCCAATATTGCATCATAACCCTTCAATGGAATAATCTTGAAAGTTGTCCTGAAAGTAGTATTCTGAATACCCCAGATTTGCTCCACCAGTTGATGAGAACAATTCAGGACACCCCCATTGGCTACCTTAACTTGTACTGGTTGTTCCAGAGGAGTCCAATTAGGAACCAACTGTGCCAGATCTTCATTGATGAAACTGTGTGTGCTACCAGAGTCAATGAGCATAATCATTTCTTTCCCAGCAAGATGACCCCTGAGCCTTACAGTTTGAAAGACTTCCACCCCTTGCATGGCTTGAAGAGACAATGCCATGAGTTCATCTCCAGAATCTGAATCTGTCTCTGTTATCTGAGGAACATGTTCAACGGCAACATCATCGAGCAAGCATTTCCAAACTTCTTCCATAGCATGAAGAGAAATGTGCTCGGACATTTGTGATTGTGGCTCCACTTTTCACCACATTTGAAACAGAGACCCTTGGCTCTTCTGAAATTCTTCAGAGCTTGAAGGTTGCCTTCAGTAGACTTCTGCTTGTGCATATCAGCATGTTTCTTAAAGTCAGAAGTTGGCTTGTGTGTATCTGAAGTCTTGCCATTATCAGGAGATGATTTCTTGTATGCAGAACCCAATTCAGGTCTTCTCACAGGTTCATCCTGCAAAGCCTCCTCCTGTAAAAAGGCCAAAGATACAGTAGTATCGAGGTCGACAGGTTTATGCATCATAACAGCAGCTCTAATCTCTTTCTTAAGGCCATCTACAAATCTCTTGGCTATAGTGTATGGTGTGATAGTGGGATCATGGGATAACAGCTGGTGGACTACATCACTGGATTGTTCAACATAATCAGTGACTGTGGTGAGTTGTTTCATGTGGAAAAACTAACGAAGGAGGTGGTTATGTTCATCCTTGTCAAAACGATGGCAGACACTAACAACAAACTCATCCCAAGACATAGAACGAATGGACTCTTGCATAGTTTGATACCACAATGCTGCTGAACCATTGAGTCTAGTGACAGCTAGTTTGACCCACAATGACTTGTCTGTCTGACAGATATCAAAATAATTTTCACAACGTTTGATCCACAGCCTAGGGTTAATGCCATCAAACTTATGGAATTCGACATCACTAAAAGCAGAGTAGTGAGGATAAGGCATAAACTGAGTCATAGGTCCACCACTGAAAGCAGTAACAGGTTGAGTGATATGAACATGACCTTGCAGATGTGGTTGGCCCGGGGCAGTGGTGTAAACCACCCGAAGGCCGGCTCGCTGCGGTCTAGCGACCCGGATGCCGCCCCTGTGGGGTGAAGCTCCAGATGGGCGGAGCTCGGATTCCCTTGAACGACTCCTGACGGAGAGAAGTGATCCTCCTTCAGCAGCGCCTTCAGCGACGGTTGAGGTGTGCCTGGCGCGACAGTATCACCGCCGCCGCCACCTTCAACACCTGAGGCCGCCGATGTATTTGGATCTATGACCTGCGGTTGAGGATGCGGTAGACCGAAGAGAGAGTCGAGACGGCTGCCTATCTCGAGCACCGTACTCTCCAACTCGTCCACACGCTTGGAGACATCGGGCTTCCAGGTGAGCATCTCCGTCTTCATCGACTGCACATCGGTGCGCAGCGCACCTTGCTCCTTCTCGTTCTCTTCGAGCAACGCCAGGATGCGGCCGTACTGCTCCTCCGGGGACACCTTCGCCATCTGCACGCGTGTGCTGTAGCTATGCGCCGCCAGAGTCGGAATCTCACCACAAATCGGCTCGCGTGTCTGGGAATTACAGAGAATTCTTCGGCGGTAGCAGCTCACTACCGATCGAAGACCTCAATCCAACCCGAGACGTTTGCGATCCAATCGATGGAGTATGAGATCTCGAACTCGGGCGGGTGGGGAAAAATTTGCGAATGGAAATTGGAGGAAATTGGAGGCGATGGTGGGGGATTTTGGGATTGGAGCGATACCGGTGTTACCGGATCAACGATATAGTTTCGATATAGATAAGTTGATACAAGAACTCGGATCACTCTCGACCGCCGGAGTTCACCGCCGCCGCCGCCGTCGCCCTCCGGGCCGGTGTTCTATTTCGTGTTCGAGTATGAGTCGATCGCAGCACGCTAGCCGTTACAAGAGGAGCGCGAGTTGGGCTTCCCTACGACTTGGGCCTCGCAGGGCCGTTACATGAATCAAATCCAGTCCGGCCCAGATACGCGCTGGTTGGGCTTCTTCTTCCGGCCGGTCCTCCTGAGCTGGTTGGCGCCTTGATCATTTCCGCCTTCGACGTCACCACCACGAGCATCATCATCAGGGACAGCGCTGTCAGTAGCTCTGGTGACACAGACGCGGTCGGTGGGTGGTGGCCCCGTGACCTTGCCGGCGCGTGTGGCGTTGGCGGTGACTCATTGTTGTCGCCGCGCGAGCAGACCACTTTGTTTGTAGGCGCATGATCCCGTGTTGTAGTAGTAGGTATAATTTTGTTATGATTAGCCACACCAAGTCACCAACCACACCGATCAGGTCCAGAGCAGCACACGTGCGCGAACAAACCACACTGTGACCAGCTGACGAGGATCCGAGACGGCTCAAACCCACAGACTGCGAGACCGGCGACTCGGCGAGCAGACTCTTAAGACACTCGGTCTCATCAACATCACTCATCAGCATCAGGCGTATAAAAAGAAGAAGAACAATAAAAGACGATCAGCATCGGCACTACTTACATTGCCACTTATGATTTGTGAATCTACACTTTTCTTCATCCCCACGTAAAATATCGGCAGCCAATAAAACCCAAAATATCCAGCCATGCCACTTCTTTGGAAACGACAATTGTGTGAATGGAAACGACAATTGTGTGAAAGTACTAGAATCGTATATATGACAATTGTGTGAAAGTACTAGAATGTAGACATAATATGTACATAATTATATAGCAAAATTTATGTATCCAAAAAATAAAGAACATTTTACAATTTAAAATGGAAATACAACTTTATTAACTTTGTGTAAATTCTTTCGACACCGTCTATCGTCATCCAAATAGCTTTCATAATAGAGAGGGCTTGTGACCCTTCATCACGGGCGAAGGTTGTTTTGTGAATTTAGTGTAGTGTGTTGGTTGTGGGGACTAAATCGGATAGGATGGGATAAATCCACTTTTCTATGTGTTTGGTTGGGAGTCAACAAGAACTATGACATCATCTCACCTGGAGAATAAACCCAGAATATTCGCAGAAACAGGGGGCAAGCTGTGGTGGATCAATTCATCAGGGAAAGAGAGTGCCACCTCGTCGTAGATGTTGAGTCAACTACTGGGAAAAAGTAGTGTGGGGCCCAAATTTGAAAGTAGAAAATGGACAAATGTTCATCAAACACTGTTTCGTAGTTTTACGGGACCCATAGCCGATTAAAAGATTGCTTTCTGTTCATAAAAGTAGAGTGCTCGACATGTATGTGAATATGAGTTGAGTCGATTCTTTCTCTCTGGCTTGGAGTTGATTTCTATAGTAGTTTGAGTAGATTTACAAATTTACACGTAGGACGATGAGTCTGTTTTGTTAGATCACCAAAGAAGCCTTAGTGTCAACCCCACAACCTTTTAGTATGCAGAAGATATATATAAGAAAAGGTCTAAAAAAAATAAGGTGAAAGAGCCGCTGATTATTTAAAAATAAAGAAAAAAAGCAAAAATACAAAGACCAGACAAATAGTAAAGCAATACCAGAAGCAACAAGCTAAGATTTTTTTTTTTTTTGTGATGACAACTATAGAAATAAACACAAGCAACAAGATCTTCTTTTTCGTGATGGAAAGTAGTAATAACAAACTAATAAATATGCCATCGACAACCTCTTCTCACACTCGCCGACTCAATAAAATCGTCCAGCCGCTCTACAAGCTCCATGGCACCACCAAATCCAAAATATCTAGAATGCCACGTGACGTCGTTGTACAACTGTGTAAAAATTTTGATCGAATTTATTCTGTATTAGTAGGAATTAATGAGCTCCTGATTTGTAAGTACTACCTTCTCTTCGAAGTGCCTTCGTCCGGTCGGCTGGAAATCAAGAAATTCAGCTCCGGAGGCCTCGTTTCTAGAAGCCCTCTAATTCCAGAAGGTCAGGTCATCCATTCCAGCGTGCTCCCTCCCTCGCATTAACCGCTCCCAACGGCACAACCGCGTCACGGCACAAGAGTCAGGGAGCACCGCACGAAGGCTCGCGTTCCCACAGCCTGGACCCACGCGTCAGTGACCACAGCGGGGTCCCCTTCCTCTGCCCGGCCGCTCGCCGGGGTTGTCCGCGCCGCTGGAGCGGTGGAGGGAGGCAGGTGGTGGGCGCCGCTGCTGGGGTGGTCGGGGAAGGCCGACTACCTCGAGGCCCCGGCCCCGGTCTCGGTCCCGGCGCCCGCGGTGACGGTGCCGCAGGACGAGGCACGGAGGCAGTTCGTGGGGGTTATGACGGACGAGAAGGCGCGGGAGCTGCGGGCGCGGATGGCGCAGACGGAGTCCTTCCACGACGCCATGTACCACTCCGCCATCGCGTCCCGCCTCGCGCGCTCCTCCGCGTAGCTAGGGGGTGCTGCTGCTGCGCGCGAAGCCAGCTCGCCGGTGGGCGGCGGCCCCTGCCTCTGTGTGTACATATAGTTTGTCAGTACCAGCTCCCGCTGTTGATAGAGGTGTGGACATTGAACGGAAGAGCAAGGGGATCTGGTATTTTTAGCGTGTGATCCCACCTCCATCCGCCGCGCGTTGGATTGCTCCTTGAGTTGTGATTCGACATTTCCGGTTTGGACTGGCATTATTATGCTTTGCGGCTTTGCCGCCCCCCAAGAAGGCAAGAACATGTAATGTAACCCATCTCGATTAGAAAAAATTAAAACTTCAACTGTGTTGTATCGATTTCGTTGGTGGTACTCCACTGCTCGTTGTAGGCTGTTAATCGAGATGCGCGTTCTTTTCAATTTGCATCGTCTGATTCCTCATCATGCCACGCCAGCTAAAGCAGAGGCAGAGGGACCATTGGCACTACCCGAGGCCGGAGTCAGAGGTGCAGTGCAAGTGTGCGTGGACGCGGTCGGTGGCCCCGTGACGTTGCCGGCGCGTGGTGTTGGCGGTGACTTAGCGGAGCAACCACTTTGCAGGGGCATGATCCCGTGTTTTTAGTCAGTACTGATAAAATACGTACCAATTTGCCAATTAATATTACAATTTTGTTATGATTAGCAACATCATGTCACCAACCACACCGATCAGGTCAAGAGCGCCACGCGTGCGCGAACAAACCACACGGTCACCAGCTGACGAGGATCCGACACGGCTCATCAACCCAGCGAGACCGGCGAGCAGACTCACAGACACTCGGTCTCAGATCAACATCAGCATCAGGCGTAAAAAAGAAGAGTTCAGATCAGCATCAGACTTGGGAAATGGTATGCAAGGCCAACGACGAGGGTAGTCTGGGACTCTGGGTGTATCTAAGCTCATAGTTCAGTGGTCAAACTAATTAAGAATTATTATATTATACCTCTGAAGTTGCAGGTCTCGCTAAAGAAAAAAAAATATCGTTTTTGGTGGAAAGATATATTTTGCAGGCTGATCAATCATGTTAGAGGTTTTTTTCGAAAACGTGGGCAGCACGTGTCGCATTAAGAGAAGATAGAGTTAGGTTACATTCCGCTCGCGCGAGACGAGATGCCTAGCACAGAGCGGACGACACACATTACAAAGACCGCCGGCTTGAACGGCGCTGCTCAACAGTTGTAGTTCTAGGCTAAGTAAGATTGGCCCCTGGTAGTAAGACGGTGGAACTACAGGGCGGAGAGGATAGCTAGGGAGCGAAACCCCCAGCAGTCCACTCGGCCGCCTCCTCCCAAATCCGCAGCAATGCGATTTTAAGTTCGCACCCCCAGCAGTCCACTCGGCCCCTGTTAGAGGTAACCTACACTACAAATAGCTAACTAGGTTACTCACATAAAGATATATTTTGCAGGCTGATGAATCATGTTAGAGGTAACCTACACTACAAATAGCTAGCTAGGTTACTCACATATAGGTAGCTATTTGTAACCAAAGTGCGAACCCGCTGAATAACTGCTATTTTGTTTATTCATCTCAGTTCGACTTCTATGCACAATGCGAATTTAGCTCTAACACACAAGGTTCAAATGCTACAATGTGTTGTGTTTGTTTTTTCGATCTCCCAGTTCCATTTTCTCCATTTTCTATGTATGTACGCTGGAGCTGCTCTTAGTCTTCACGATATCTTCTTGCCACCATGATCTATCCTCAGGTCCAAGAAAACTATGTAGCCACCGTGTGACTAACTCAATACATATAACCCCTGCAATTCTACAAAAACACACGTTGATTACAAGCACTGGTATTGTATCCTCCATCGCCAAAATCTCAAATCTGAAATTGAGGCTTAGATTGTGTTCAACATGCATTTCTTTTTTGTCTTTACATTTTTTTACAAACAATTTCCAGCTCATGGGCATGTCCAGTTCTGCTACATTCCTCTGCCCATCCCCGTGTATCTGCCCCAAAAGTCAGTACCTAAAATGAGTTACTTGATTTGATTCAGAAAAATAATCTCGTGAGCAGTCAGGCCATGACACTTCGCACCCCCATGATCAATTGGAGTTCCGATTCATTATTGTTCCATGATTCTTGGAATCCGAGAAGGAGCACGAGAAAGGCTCCGAGAAGGAGCACGAGAAAGCTCTCTCGTCATCTTGACAGAGTTAAGCTGCCAAACCAAAACAATAAAGCAATATCAAGTTCCAACTCCAACCTTCAAGGGAGACCTTTAATCTTACGGAAAGCAGTGTCACTAACTACAAAGTGTTTGCGTGAAATGTTACCTGAAGTAGTCTCCCATCACGGAAGCTAGAGTTCCTGCGCTTCAGCTCTCCACGGTGAGTCGTGAATTCCTCCAGTATTTCAGAAGAATATCCAGACTGAGCATCTCCGCTGCGAACTGACTCGTCCTCACACTGCGTGAGAAGGGACATGTTAACAATCCAGAGATGAAGTAACCTTTGTTGCATAATACTATATATGCTAGGAAAGTGAATGGGCAATTGATAAAGCCAGGTAGGTCAGGACTTCGTACCTCTGATGGATCAGGTGTAAAACCTTCCAGTTCTTCGTACTCGGCTGCATCTAATTCCCTCAGGTGGCTTGGATCAAAATATTTCGGGATCAAATGCTGCCTGATGAGAATGAGGAAGAAGAAGAGCAGCGGGAAGAGGATTCCTACTACTGGTACCCATGTCATCCCAAAGACGATCAACAGGTAGATTAGCTGGAAAAGTGTGAAGGAACATATTGTGTTGAAAGGCACTGACTCCATGAACGATGCGTGTGCTCCTTCAAGAACCCTGTCAGAGTTATAACAAACAAATAATCACCGTGAGTGGGTTTAGTTGAGCTCAACTGAAGCACATACAGCCTTTCTTCATAGCTGCATACCTAAGGAGATAAGAAATGAAAATTTTACTACAGCTAAAAGGGCTTACTTGTAGCGCCTTTGAGGCGTGATGAAAAGAAGTTGTATCCTCTCCCAGAACTGGTTCCCGGGAAGGCTGTCAATGGACATATAGGCGAAGTAACCCCAGAGGACTGATGTCGGTATCCTCTGAATGAGTGGTGTAATTCCAATACAACCAGCAATCAACAGGGACTGCAACAGATTGCTTACTCTCTGCTCGTTCACCCGGACAGGCAAGTAGGCATCTACATGCTTTTCAGGATCAAATACTTCAGACACTGTCCCTGCTCCGTTCCCCTCTGGAATAATTGCATCCTTCAAGTCCTTCAGATCTTTGTGTGCGGAAACAGACTGCGCATTTTACAGAGGAATTCTTAGTGCCTTCAGGTACTTGATAAGATATTCCTTTTTTTGTTTCTTACATAAGTATTATCAAGATGATTTCTGGAGCAATTTTCTGAAACATTAAGTAGGGGAATGGTCTCAAACAGTAATATAACACTTGCAACCAAGGTAAAAGTAACCTTTCGAAGAGAGAGAAAAAACAGAGGCAATAAAATGGAAAAGTGTTGTAATTTAGAGAATCGAAGTTGTTTTGTTGCTTTTGCACCAAAGCTGGGCAACGATTCGTGTGTTAAGGGCTAATGGGTCGGTGTTGTGCGGTTGTAAGAGTGTGTTGTGTTGTTATGTGAACTTCTTTCTGTTCTTATTAATTGAGCAGAAGAGCTCCTCCTCTTTCGTTTTTTTTATAAAAAAAACTTTAGAAAGATGCGTCCATTATAGTTTTACGAATATTCTGCAACTAACTCTAGCATCTATCATCTGAAATAACTGGATGCATTTGATAAGCCACCACGACAACTAGCCGAGACATAGGAATGTAGTGAGAAAAACATGGCATGTGATAGTATAAAATGTTTGGTGGATATAATACTCACGTCGCCTCCATGGTCCATTTTTATGAAAACATCTTGCATTTTGCCATAAACTTCGGAACTGGTAGCATTATTCATCATTCCCTCCTTGGCAGTTTGGACCATCTTTTTGCGAAGCGCCTATTTGAAACGAAAGAGAGCCAGATGAGCAAATTCGTAACTGTATAACAGACCATATGCATGTGAACACCAACCTGCCTCCTGAGGACAGCTAGACTTCTTGTATGCATGGGAGCTTGGGGGAGTACTCCATTAGACGGAGGAATGCCAAGAAGACCACAGATCAAAGTCTACACCACATTTCCATTGTATGAGAAGAAGAAACACATTAATAAAATGTCTGACATCATGTTTCTTTATAAAAACGCTATCAGATAGATATGCAATTTTAACTACTCCGTCCCACCATTAATTTTGCATGTTTTTCGTGTTCCAATAAGCAGTGGGAATTCATTAGTAAACTATCCAAAACTTCTTTTTTTTGCTAAGTGGCATCCCTAATTTAGGAGGACACAGCTATGTTAAAGAAGTAACTACAGATTAACATGACATACTGTCAAGCTCAAGACCAAAATGTCATAATGGAAGGCTGATGGGTTCTTCAAATTAAATTCCTTCTGCTGAGCCATCTGTGAAGCTACACTGTGGTCAAAGAAATAGAGCCCTGCAACCATCGCAGCAGGCACAATAGCCAGAAATATATATGCTGGAGGGACTGAAAACAGATCCTGCAAGTTCGTCAATGAAAAAAGTGGAATAGCCATCAAAATATTCAATGCTCGCAGAACTGCAATTAGATACAGAAATCATTGCAAGAAACTGTTTAATTACTTTTGCTACTGTCCAATGCTGGAGTGACTTGGGTTCCCAAGGAAGTGGGGTGAAGAGCCTCCTAGGGACCCCTGAAGGGATCTTGCTTGGCAATGAATATGACAATGCTGTCCACAGTATGACCATCAGTGGAACACCATAGTCAGCAATTAAGCTCCTTTGCCATCCTGCAGGTATTATCTGGAGCATTTGTAATTATTCTGCTGAAACTGTCATGGAATCAGAAGTGCATATGTGCCGTATGACAAACCAGTGCCGTATAGTGATGATCTTGCGCCCGTGCTGGCTAATGAAGTATATAGTACACCCATTGAAAAGATTAGTCCAAGCAGACCATTAACATATAGCCACTGGAACTGGAATATTGGTTGACTTTGGTCATTACCCTCAGGGGCACTGAATTCACCCAATATCCCCTATGGCATATTAAGTGATCAGCAACCAAAACAAAATCTGTAAATAATTCAGATTCAACAGATGTAAATTGCATACCTTGATCGCTTCTTGCATGAACAAAACTGTGATTAACATTCCAAAAAGTTCTCCAGAAAACCTTGTAAATCTGTTTAGAACAGCTGCAACGTTAAATGTTGCCATGAGGAACAGCATCACAGCCGTCCAGATGCAAACCCTGTCAAGGCCCAATGAAAAGGAAATACAAGTAACATTTAGTTGGGTAACCAATGAAGTAATGCAGGATATATCAAAGTTTTCAGCCCTTACCATGCAGCCCATGGCAAAAACATTTTTTCTCCCAGGTTTGGTTGGTTTTTGGCAAAATTGTAGATATAGGTGTACATGATAATAGTTGGTTCTGCAACTCCCACGATCAATAGTGGCTGTCCGCCTATTATTGACTGTATGATTCCACAAATAGCAGTAGATGCTAATGTCTCAACTGTGGTTAGTGTACCATCTGAAACATGTCAGTTTAATCGTCAGCAACTGCGCCTAAGAAAAAGGATTTATGATTAACTTTTTTATTATTCTACTATTTCTATTCTACAATGTGAATTACAACCAATGGAGCAAAGTTATTGTTTTTTCATATTCCCATGTTTCAAACAATAACTGACATCCAATGTTTCAAAAAATAATTGACATGCTGTTAAAATGACTATGATCTTTCTCTTTTTCGTTCTTTTTTTGAGGGGAAATTTCCCCCTTTTTCTTTTTTATTACTGAGCAGGAGAGAGAGGGATAGAAGGAAAGTGCACTGTGCCATGACAGTAACCTCAGATTAAATATTCATCTGATGGTGAGAGCAGGGCAACCAACCTGTATCTTTGCTCAATTGCTCCCCAAAGGCTATAACAGGAACTGCAGATGCAAAGAATATGTAGAGTGTAGGAGCCAATATCCTGACAACAGAATTCATGCATCACAGTGCACAACAGGCTAAGTTATGATGCAATGTCAAGCAATTACAATATGGTGTTGCGCAAACCTTAGACCAGAACGAAATCCATGGTTCCAATCTTGTTTGTAGCAAGCTGCTCTTCCTTTCAAATCCTCAGCCACTCCACTAAATGGAGCTTTATTAGGTCCCGACATCTGAACGGGGTAAAAAACAATCAAATAATGTGCTTGGAAAGCCATGTATGGGTTTTACAAACCAGTCATAAGTCAAAGTGCGTCATGAACAGTATTCACAGTAAAATGACCACAGTTCCACAACGTTACAGCATAGTACAAAGCTTATAATGAGATGTTGTCTCTGAAAAAAAAAAGTAGCATTAGAAGGCTGGTCAGTAGGTTGTGAGCCTATTGTTTAATTACATTGCAACGAACTTTGACTCATCTTGAGACCATCACAACATGATCAAGTTTCTTTTATTATTATTTTTGAACAAGATAATTGGCAAAACAGCTGCCGATTATATTAAAAATATCCATATTACAACAGATCAACGGGATCTTGGAAGGTTGAATGACAACCACTAAAACAACAAAACCCCCAGAAAAAGTTTCTAGTTTTTACCTTAAGCAGTTATGCTATCTTTAGCTTAGTATCAGGCTATAAGCACATTTTTCATGAGCACACTGACCTAATATAGGTTTCACACAAACAAAATGGAAGATTACATGGGCATCTAAATTTGATATAAACAATCTAAACGAACGAATTTCATCATTTGGAACAACCAACGAAAAATTCAGGTGGATCACCTCTACACAGAAGTATGCAACCAGTCAAAGGAAATTCAGCATTAGCTACACACACAGACAAGAACAACTAGCATGCTCAGGGCTCCTTTTCTGCTAATCTGCTACAAAATTTAGCAAACCCAAGTAACCGTTAGGTATTAAGCAAGGAGATTTAAGTTGCAACACCGTACCGCGCCAAAATCAACCCATGAAATTGCCGCATTCTTTTACAAAACAAAAGTTCATTCAAGTCTAGCCGTACTATATAATTGAAATCCCGCCGCATGACCCCCAAATGTTATACAGGTGCTTTCGCAATGGAATAACTGCCTGGAAACGAGTAAACCTCCATTTAGCTGAACGAATACGATGACGGCAAATTTATCCTAAACAAACACGAATCCAAACGACTCAGAATCGAAATCTCCCGATCGATACGCCGGCCAATTGAGCACTCAGACAGCAACAGCAAAGCAATGCAGGGCGAGTGAACAACGATCACCTCTCAACTAATGGAGCCCCTTGGTCGCCGAAGCCTAGGGGCCGCCGGGCCACCGCCACGCGAGGCGGGGAGCCGGTGGGCGGAGGCGCGGGCGACCGGAGTGGAGCCGAGGAGGGCGCCGGGGTGGCGAAACGGGGAGGGCTCCCTCCATTCCGTTGCTATATAAAGATGGCGCGGTGTCCAAATTGGTGGGAATCGGCGGCGGAGAGCGTGGAGAGACAGGCGAGCAAAGAGGACGGCAACAAGGCGTCGCGCACGTGCGCTGTGTGCCTGCTCCAACTGCCATCTAAAATTTGGCTTTAGCCTTTTAAAGTTGTTTTTTTATATATATTTTTGTGCTCTTTTGTTTTCACGAATACATACGAGTGTGTGTATCTTTGTATTACGAGAGTTTTAAGTACAAGAAGCCGAGACCGACAGCCAAAACAAACCAAAAGTGAGTACTACCAGTGACGAAGCGGATGTGGATATTGAGAACAAATTCAAGTTGGCGTTCAATGGTGACGTGTCGGTCAGGAAGCAGGAGAGGTTGCAGATTCTTCTTATAGGTGGCTTCGATGTTACAGCTATGAACCTCAACCTAGCTCGTCTGGATGAGGAGGCACATTGAGCTGCTTCTCCGTATCGGAGCTATCGATGGTTTAGTCTTTTTAAGACTTTGTAGCACATTGTTCATCATTGTAGTCGTATGAGTTCTTTTTGAGTGGAGGGGTGAGAAAGCTTCGTTTGGTAACCTTGTCGCTACCATTAATTTGTTCATGTAACAAAGTCTTTCTGCTTAATTAAATACGTACGCGTCTTGGCATAGTCTCAAAAAAATAAGCCAACAAGGGGCAACACGGGATCCAGACACCCCCCCTCCCTCCCCTTTGATTTGTTAGCCATGGATGAAGGCGTAGAAGGAGCTACTAGAGGTTCAGTCCGGCCTTGATTATTTCCTGGCTTCGTCGCTGAGTACATGATGAAAAAAATGAGCATCCTTCAAAGAACCCAAATCTTTCAAACGTGCCCAAGAAGGAACACAGTGGGTATGATGCACATGTCCTTTTAGCGGCGTCAGAAGGGTATGGACATAGATGATTTATTTTTTATTTTTTATTTTGAGTGGAGCATAGATGGTTAAATGGGGTTGTCCATGGAACATGTCGATAAAAGTCGGGTAGGCATGACCTGCTCAACCTCTTTGTGTGATGTCGTGTCAACCCACGAGCTATTCTTACGCTGGTTGTGGGCGTCCATGGACCGTTGTTACGAGGGAAGGTGCGAGGAGGGAGAGAAGTCGCGAACCAGATACACGTGAAGGCAATGGGTGGGAGCGTTGACCAGTTAGGTTTAAGGTGTTTTAACTTGCATGTATTAGGATAGGCAAGTCGGGGCATTGCCGAGTTGGCACACCGGATCATGGAGGAGCTCAGACATGACCCTCTCTTCGGGCTAGGACGATATGAGTACAGTAGTCGGACCGAACCTATACCAAGCCAAAATAATAGTCCATAGGTCAAGCATGGGCCTTGAGCCATATGGCCATCTATAAGCATAAAAATATATCTAGCAGGAGCGAATGAATCGTGTAGAATAGATGGTTCCACACTAGATATACATTTACACTTATAGATGGATTTATAGCTCGAGACCCATGCTTATTTTTTTCGTGATCTGGCCATTCACCCGTACTAGGCCCATGCTCATGGCCTATGGCGTGCTATTTTGGCTTGGTCGAGTACTGTGTTTGTATGGTCCTAGTTCGATGAGAGGGTCATGCTTGGTCTCCTCCCACGAATTATAAGTTACTTTAATCTTTCTAGGTAGCTTTTGCTATGTAAAATGACATCAAGTTGGTAAATTCAATGAAAGAAATATATATTTTGACAGAAGCTAGCAGACTACTTCAATGATCATCTGCAGTCAGTCAGTCCCAACTTGATGTCATTTTATAAGTTCCAAGTTCCATCTGGAAGGTACAGTAAGTGGAAGATTACACGTCAATTGTTTTTCAGTGCAGAGATCAATCAGAGATTGTGAAAGAAGCTTGGGTAGGAGTATTTAGCAAGAACTTGTCTCGCTGCTGCTGCTGGGTACTGTTGGATGAGTGTTCTACCCCGGCGAACACACACGCATGCAAGAATAGCAATAGCAGCAGACAACTACGGGTCTACGGCAGTTGTCAAAAAAAACTACGGGTCTACGGCTAATACGACGGCAATGGCGGCCGAGCTCCGCTTCGTGCTGGTGCCGGTCATGGCCCAGGGCCACTTGCTCCCCATGCTCGACCTGGCGCGCGTCATCGCAGGTCACGGCGCGCGCGTCACCGTCGTGCTGACGCCCGTGAACGCCGCGCGCAACAGGCCCTTCCTGGAGCACGCCATGCGGCGCGGGCTTGCCGTCGAGTTCGCCGAGCTCGCCTTCCCGGGACGCGCGCTGGGCCTGCCCGAGGGCAGCGAGTGCGTCAACATGGTGCCCGCCGTCCCGTTCCACGACGCCATTCGGCTTCTTGCCGCCCCGCTCGAGGCGTACCTCCGGTCGCTACCCCGGCGCCCCGACTGCCTCGTCGCCGACTCGTTGGGCCCCTGGACGGCGGGCGTCGCGCGGCGGCTCGGCGTCCCGCGGTTGGTGATCCCCGGGCCGTCCGCGTTCTTCCTCCTCGCCGCGCACAACCTCGGCAGGCACGGCGTGCACGACCGCGCCGCCGGCGACTTGGAGCCTTTCGAGGTGCCGGACTTCCCGGTGCGCGTGGTTGTCAGCAGGGCTACCTCGCTCGGGTTCTTTCAGTGGCCAGCAGGGATGGAGAGGTTCCGGCGAGAGACGCTGGAAGCCGAGGCTACCGCTGACGGCCTGCTCGTGAACACGTGCTCGGCCTTGGAGGGCGCGTTCGTCGAGGCCTACGCGGCGGCGCTCGGCCGGAAGGTATGGGCTGTCGGGCCGCTCTGCCTCACCGACGACGCCGGCGCGGACACGATGGCAGGTAGAGGCAACCGCGCGGCGATGGACGCCGAGCACATCGTGTCCTGGCTCGACGCGCGGCCGGCGGCGTCTGTGCTCTACGTCAACTTCGGCAGCATCGCGCGCCTGTTCCCAGCGCAGGTCGCCGAGCTCGCCGCCTGCCTGGAGGCGTTGCGCCGGCCGTTCGTCTGGTCGGCGAAAGAGACCGCCGGACTGGACGCGGAGTTCGAGGCCCGCGTCAAGGACTACGGCCTCGTCATCCGCGGGTGGGCGCCGCAGATGACCATCCTGTCGCACCCGGGCGTCGGCGGCTTCTTGACGCACTGCGGGTGGAACTCGACGCTCGAGGCCATCTCCCACGGCGTGCCGCTGCTGACGTGGCCGCAGTTCGCCGACCAGTTCCTGAACGAGGTCCTGGTCGTGGACGTGATCGGCGTCGGCGTCCGCGCCGGCGTGAAGGTGCCGGGCACGCACGTGAATCCTGGGGAGCCGCTGGAGGTGCAGGTCGGGAGGGACGATGTGGAGAGGGTGGTGGCCGAGCTGATGGACGACGGGCCAGCAGGCGCGGCACGGCGGGCCAAGGCGAAGGAGCTCGCCCGTAGTATGGGCGCCGCGGTGATCAAGGGTGGCTCGTCGGACATGGACGTGAAGAACATGCTCCGGCATGTTGTGGAGCTGTCGCGAAAGGATGAAGACTTGGTTGTCGGTGCGGCGAAGGTTGCGATCAAGGACAAGGAGAAGTTGGGCATCGACGACTCGGATGGTATAAATCCTTGAACCGGAAATTCTAACCCAGGGCGAAAATAGCTGAATTTTCAAACTTGGTTAGAAATTTTGGTCCTATAATCCGTGGGGTTTTATGCTTTTTAGGAACACTAGTCTAGGTGACATGTCGATGCTTTCATTAGCTCGAACAAATAACAGAGGAATGGTGGAAGATGAACGTAGGACAACTTGAGTTGTTTAATTAGATTCCTCCATCTAAGGCCTCGTTTATTTTGGCCAGAATGGCTCAGAACGTGGCCTGTTCCACCTGGATCAAATAGGCTCAATTTAAAGACAAGAAATTATTGTTCGGCTAGAAATAATTTGAAATGAAAAATGGTCAGTCTAGGCCTTTTTCATACACATAAAACTTGTCGACATTGTGTTTCCAACACATGAAAGTCTTAAAAAATAGGATATGAAATCTTCATTTCGACCGACTTTAGGACCAACATGTATATGATTTGTTCTTTAGTTACACCTAAAAAAATAGGGACTGGTTAACCATCTATTCTACACGATTCATTGGCTATTGTGCATGTTAGAAACCCCGTACCTAGTAGGAGTTGAATCGTGTAGAATAGATGGTTATTTTTTCAGGTGTAACCAAGAAACAAATCATATGTATGTTGGTCCTAAAGTCAGTCTCAGTGAATATTTCTTGTCCTAATTTTTAAGGCTTTCATATGTCAGAAACAATAGCGTTGACAAATTTTATGTCTATAAAACTTATTTCAACCTATAAAACTTGCAACTGGCAAGACATATTTAGTGTATCACATTGCAACTTGCAAGACATACCAAAGAGACACATAAAGGCAAAATCCATACCAAAGAGACTTATATTTAGTGTATCACGTTGCAACTGGCAAGACATATTTAGTGCGATGCTTTATATAATACTAGATTCTACTTGGTACTAAGGTTGTTGGACATGTAGAGTTAGTTTCTCCCAAAACCTACAACAAAAAACACAATAACAAGTGCTCAACAGGTGCAAAATCACTGGGCTGGTCAAATCCATACCAAAGAGACCTCAGACGTATGTATCTCATCGATCGCAACAAGCAAGACAGAGACATATTTATTATTAGTTTTATATAAAAGATGGTATACGACGTTTCAGGTTGGCTACGTAACCATCTGTCCTCTAGCCATCGAGTTGCTACTGTGCGTTATTCAAGCGACTTCGGATGCCACTGTGAGTATGCCATCCGAGTCGTCCATGTCCCTCTTCTCCTTGTCCTTGATCGCAACTTCCGCCCCACCGACAACCAACTGTTCATCCTTTCGTGACAGCTCTACAACATGCCGGAGCATGTCCTTCACGTCCATGTCCGACGAGCCGCCCTTGGTCACCGCGGCCCCCATACTACGGGCGAGCTCCTTCGCCTTGGCCCGCCGCGCAGCTCCCGCCGGCCCGTCGTCCATCAGCTCGGCCACCACCCTCACCACATCGTCTCTCCGGACCTGCACCTCCAGCCGCTCCCCGGGATTCACGAGCGCCACGTGCGTGGCCGGAACCTTCACGCCGGCGCGGACGCCGACGCCGAGCACGTCCACGACCAGGGCCTCGTTCAGGAACTGGTCGATGAATTGCGGCCACGTCAGCAGCGGCACGCCGTGGGAGATGGCCTCGAGCGTCGAGTTCCACCCGCAGTGCGTCAGGAAGCCGCCGACGGCGGGGTGCGACAGGATGGTCATCTGCGGCGCCCACCCGCGGATGACGAGGCCGTAGCCCTTGACGCGGGCCTCGAACTCCGCGTCCAGTCCGGCGGTCTCTTTCGTCGACCAGATGAACGGCCGGCGCGACGCCTCCAGGCCGGCGGCGAGCTCGGCGACCTGCGTTGGGAACAGGCGCGCGATACTGCCGAAGTTGATGTAGAGCACAGACGCTGCCGGCCGCGCGTCGAGCCAGGACACGATGTGCTCGGCGTCCACCGCCGCGCGATTGCCTCTGCCCGCCATCGTGTCCGCATCGGCGTCAGTGAGGCAGAGCGGCCCGACAGCCCATACCTTCCGGCCGAGCGCCACCGCGTAGCCCTCGACGAACGCGCCCTCCAAGGCCGAGCACGTGTTCACGAGCAGGCCATCGGCGGTAGCCTCGGCTTCTAGCGTTTCCGGTCGGAACCTCTCCATTCCTGGCCACTGAAAGAACCCGAGCGACGTCGCCCTGTTGACAACCGCGCGCACCGGGAAGTCAGGCACCTCGAACGGCTCCAAGTCGTCGGCGGCGCGGTCGTGCGCGCCGTGCTTGGCGATGTTGTGCACCGCGAGGAGGAAGAACGCGTTCGGCCCGTGGAGCACCAACCGCGGGACGTCGAGGCGCCGCGCCACGCCCGCAGTCCAGGGGGCCAACGAGTCGGCGACGAGGCAGTCGGGGCGCCGGGGCAGCGACCGGAGGAACGCCTCGAGCGGCGCGGCGAGAAGCCACATGGCGTCGTAGCACGGGATCATGAGGGACGCGTCGGGCACCATGTCGACGCTCTCGCAGCCCTCGGGCAGGCCCACCGCGGGTCCCGGGAAGGCGAGCTCGGCGAACTCGACGGCAAGTCCGCGCCGCATGGCGTGCTCCAGGAAGGGCCTGTTGCGCGCAGCGTTCACGGGCGTCAGCACGACGGTGACGCGCGCGCCGTGACCTGCGATGACGCGCGCCAGGTCGAGCATGGGGAGCAAGTGGCCCTGCGCCAGGAACGGCACCAGCACGAAGTGGAGCTCGGCGGCCATTGCTGTTGTGTTAGCCGTCGTTGCCATGTTAGGACTGCTGCTATTGCTATGCGTGCGTGGGCTAGACACTCAGCATCCACCGGTACCCAGCAGCGAGACAAGTTCATGCTAAATACCCAAGCTTGTTCACAGTCTCTGATTTTTCTTTTTTCTTTTTTCTCGAAACATCACAGTCTCTGATTTGATCTAACGTTGGCGCGACGTGGGCATACTTTTGATTTTGATTTGATCTATGGTTCTAGTTTCAAAGGTGCACGACTTTGTACTTTTGATTTTGATTTTATCAACGTTTCTAGTTTCAATATGCACTACTTTGTACTTTTGATTTCTTTTTTACGAGCAGGCATATGCGCCCGTTTTGTAACTTCATACTTTTGATTTCGATTTGATCTATGTTTCTAGTTTAAATGTCCTGATTTTTTTAGCCAGACCTTTTAGCCATGCAATGTTTTGGATTGTCAAGAAAACAAGTACACACCTTTCACTATTACCTTCAAATAAAGACATGACAATGTATTATTGCATTTTCTATTGTTTCATAGACAATATAAGCTAGATAGCACTGTGTTGGAAACGATGCCTAGTTGTTTGATACGGAGTAGCTCGTAAACATGGCACCTTATATTTGATGAAAATGAAGTGCATTGATGTTGGACTTAGTTACTAAACTAAAAATAAATAATAGGAAGTTTGTGTAAAATAAATGTAATTTCAATTGTTAATAAAATTGCAACTGAACAGTACTCCCTCCATTACAAATAATAACCAAATTATAGAAATTATAGATTACTTTGGCTTTTATGAATACACAGTTTTGTTATGCGCCTAGTTATAGGCTATGTCTAGATACATAGCAAAAGAAACATCAAAATGACTTATAATTTGAAATGGCATGGCCTTAAGAACACTCTTTAGGGGAGCAAAGCATATAAAACAATAAAACGTCAGTTTAGGACACTACAATTCGTATATTATGGGGCAATTTTGGTCCGAGGTTACCACCCGGTAATTAATTCATGAGCAAATTAAAGTGCATACGCAAGAAAGAAGGAAAAAAAAAAGCACGTTAGGCTAATGGCGTGTGCAGACTCCTCCTAGAAGCCAAGAAGCATCTAGCCATCAATCATCGATGCAGTTTGTGGCCACGAAAAAAAAGGTATTCCAGCAAAGTGATTCTTAGCCACATTTGAGTAAAAAATAATAATTACTGCCCAAAAAGGCATCTAGCCAATTAGCCATCCATTGTCCTTTCTGAACATTCGCATAAAAAAAATTAATCAACGGCCACGGTGAGGTGCCGCATCATCGGCGAGCACACGCCACACGGCCACACGGCCACGGCATGGCAGTAGTTGCAGGCCGAGGCCGTCGGCCGGCCGTCCAATGGCTGCAAGCCAACGGCGGCGACGGGCCGAAGGTGATGTTCATGGTTCGTTGTCTGCCTCCTTGTGCATCTCAGATTCTTAGTGCAGACGGGTACCGTACTTTCTGGAAAGGGAAGATTGCCTCAACGTGCACTCCATGGATTATCTGTATGACTCATTCAGGGTCTAGATGGAACTTGGAACTTATAAAATGACATCAAGTTGAGACTGACTACAGATGACCATTAAAGTGATCCTCAGAAAACCTGTAACACCTAATGTTTCTATCCTTCTCAAAGTTTCTCTTGATGGCTGACATCAAACTTCACATAACGAATCAGTTAATGCCAACCCTGTTTGAAGTCTGAGCTGAATTTAGTTCAGTTCACAGCTACCAGCTTCTGTCAAAATATATATTTCTTTCATTGTATTTATCAATTAGTAAATGTCCCAGTACTTTTCAAGATAACTCAGCTAGCAGCTTACTCACCTGTTGTGGATTTCTGGCAGATAGTTCCATCTACTCTGTGCTCATTCAACTTCAGCCGAATTAAGTAATCTTGAGTTCTTCACTTAAATAATCTTTCCACCAATGTAACAAGAGCAAACCGCAGAACAATTTGCCACCAAATAACACTTTTTGACCAAGACTACACATTCAGACCTAAGTTTCCTCCATGGGTCCCACTAGTGAAAATGAAAGACTGAAAGACAAAGCAGGTGCCTGCAAAAAACAAGCAGCAATTAGAATGACCACCTTTGTATACCAGCTATGTGTGTGAAACTGTGAATTGGAGTCAATGGGTCAATGTTTTCAAGATAATTTGATGAGAAAGTTGCATTCCGTCTATCTACTGAAACAGTTCATGTATATTTATTTAAGAGGCACCAGTTTCTTCTCCATAGCTGTGTTTTGAGTAGTCAAGACCAAACAGGTAGCCATGAATGTCCGAGATGATACTCCAAAGCCACATTTCGTCTTGGTTCCGTTCATGGCGCAAGGCCACACAATTCCCATGATTGACATGGCGCATCTCCTTGCAAAGCATGGTGCCATGGTCAGCTTCATCACCACCCCTGCCAACGCCTCTCGGATAGAGTGCACCATTGACAGGGCAAGAGAGCTGAACCTTCCAATCCACTTTGTAGCCCTCGAGCTCCGCTGTGTTGAGGTAGGACTACCTGAAGGCTGCGAGAGTGTTGACAAAGTCCTAGGGAAAGAGCAGGTCAAGATGCTGACAGACGCCTACAGCATGTTACACAAGCCCCTCGTGTTATATCTCCAGGCCCAGAGCAACCCTCCTTCCTGCATAATATCAGACCTGTGCCAGCCATGGACAGGGGATGTTGCGAGGGAGCTTGGCATCCCCAGGTTGATGTTTAATGGCTTCTGTGCCTTCTCTTCCCTCTGCAGGTATCAACTACTACTTGTCCATTAGTTAATCATTTTCCTTCTTGCTTTCCTTCACATATACAAATGCGGCAATGTTTTAGGTACATCATCCATCAGGAGAAGATTTTTGAGAATGTATCTGATGACAATAGGCTAATTGTGCTCCCTGGTTTTCCTCATTGCCTTGAGGTATCAAAGGCAAGGTCTCCTGGGAATTTTAATTCGCCAGGGTTTGAGCAATTCCGTGCGAAAATCCTAGAGGAACGGAGAGCTGACGGTGTTGTCACAAATAGCTTCGATGAGCTTGAACCATTGTACCATGAAGCCTACCAGATGAAAATAGGCAAGAAAGTTTGGTCCCTTGGGCCGATGTTCCTCTGCAATACTGACATGGATGCAATGGAATCCAGGGGTGATAAGACATCAGTCGATGGAAGCATTGCTTGCAATGGCTTGACTCCATGAAACCAAGATCGGTTCTTTATGTCAGTTTTGGAAGCATGGCTCGTACTGTGTTTTCACAGATCGAAGAGATTGCATTGGGCTTACAGGCTTCAAGGAGGCCATTTCTTTGGGTGATAAAATCTGATGATAATAGAGCTTCAGGTATTGAGAAATTACTGGATGAGGAGTTTGAAGAGAGAATAAGAGACAGAGGTCTCATAGTACGAGGTTGGGCACCACAGGCTATGATACTCTCGCATCCATCTTTGGGGGGTTTCATGACGCACTGCGGGTGGAACTCAACTGTAGAAGGAATTTCATGTGGGATGCCCATGATTACATGGCCACATTGTGCAGAGCAATTCCTCAATGAGAAGCTGATAGTAGATATTTTGAAAGTAGGAGTGCCTGTTGGTGTGCAGAACATCACGGCTAGGACAATGCAGGCTCATGAAGTTTCTATAGTGAAGAGGCACCAGATACATGAAGCCGTGCTAAAACTGATGGGTGAAGATACAGATGCAGAGGACAGAAGAATGAGAGCTACAGAACTAAAGAAAAAGGCTAGACAGGCTATAGAACGAGGGTCATCTCACAGCAATGTAAGGCACCTGATTGAATATGCAATGACTAGGGACATAAAACCAGAAGTTCAGTGATATATGCCCTTATACTTGTACCATCTTCTTACAGTATTTATTATGTATTAAAAAAGAACAAACTATTTATCCATATTCCATGCATTGTACTGCACAACATGCTAAGAATTTTGCATGCATTCTGATAGTGTGAGGAGACCATTAGTGTACTTGAAACAGTTAACTCTTGTTAGATCCAGCAGGCACTACACTCCTAAGAATTTAACTATTCTAGCACTTGAGCAGCTACCATATTGCTCGGTATTTATATTAGATTTTATATTGTAAAGTTACTTCTGTATTTTGCTGCATACTAGTAGATCTAGTCACTATTTACTAGGATTTGGTGTTGTCCTGTAGGAATTTCAATTGGTTGCATAATAAATTGACAAAATGCAAAGAAACTCTAGCACCTAATAGAGGTGAGCTGGTAAAGCACATTGCACATGCATATCTTATTATGTGAAGCGGCACATAAAAAAATATTGAAGAGGAACATAAGGCACTTGAAGAACATATCTTGTTTTATGTAATAAGGCAGCACAGTGATCGTAACATATTATTGGAAGGAGAATAACCCACACTCAAAATCATGCAATAAAAGATAAGAGCAGGAAAAGGATTTACCTCATTTTCCTGAGAACTGGAAATTTTCCAATCATCAAAGGACTATGCAGATAATTTTTTTTTCACTCATTAAGAAGAAGAAGCAAGTTACAAACTATATCCTCCCAGAGACCCTAAGCTAATCATAGTCTACTCGACTCTAATGTTTATATTACATAAAGCATGTCTGGAAACTGCGCAGATCACTGAGAATATGCCTTTCTAACAATCAGCACAAGTTTACCATATGAAGCAAACATGGACTTTAAACATTTTGACCGTAAATAACTCCAACAATCAAGAAAAGTTCATAGTAAGAACATTTTTTTATATATCACTGGTAACTATAATGATGGGGATTGAGAAAGGGAAACTACAGACGTATGAACTTTTGAATATGTGAAACTGTACATAATAAATGCTAATTTATCTTAAAAAATATTGATTTAGCCTCGAAAAATCTTTTCCACCATGAAAGCAGGAAACATACTAGTCATTTAAAATCCCCATCAGATTGAAAACAATAAAACGGTCATGTTATTGGCATTCAATAAAGAGAAATGGCAACAGGGAAAAAATATTAATTTTGTGCCTAACAGTAATAATACTATCTGATAAAAATATTGATAGCAAGTGAAAGTTGAGGGCACAAATAGATACGGCTTGATTATGCAGATGGCATATAATGGAGATCCTCTGTTGTTCTGCCCCATACATATACATATTCCTTGCTAATTCTATAGTACTTAAACAATCTGAACATAATCTTCTCTTCTCTTTTCAGAAGTATTAATTAATTTTCAATTGAACTTCTCAAAGTAAGTATGAGAAGTTAGGCATCATCTCTGTAACACCCCAAAATTTGCATGTTTTTGAAATAGCTAAAATAATTTAAATTTGTGTTTTTGTGAGCATTTAACATAGGCTAAATAAATATTTTTGGTGAATTAAAATCCATGTTAAGGCTAGGAACATGATGATGCACTCATGCTGCTGCATAATATTTATTTGGTTGTCTGGTTTTGATCAAAAGTGCAAAGGTATTCAAATGCTTTTTGAAAATGATTTGGAAACTTGATTCAAAAGCTTGAGAAATAAAAAGAAAAGGATTTATTTATTTATTTTTCCTCTCTCACTTTTGGTTTTAGACCAAGCAATCAGCTATGCTGTTAGGCATGCTGCCTTTCTTCTCTGTCTTAGCCGAGTGGCCAATGTACCGGCCCATTTCTCCTCTGGGCTGCAAGGCCGGAGACAAGCCATCAGCACACAGCAAGAAGCCTGCTGCCATTCCTTGTTTCGCTGACCATCAGGTCCCGCTAGCCAGCCCTGTTCATCTTCTCCATCTTGATCACGAATCGGCAGACCGAGCTAGGCAGCGTTACGGTCGCTCGTCTCTTCGTCTCTCTGCGTCCGTGCCGTGTCTTCGATCTATAAAGCCACAGCGCCACGGCCGTGATGCCCTTTTCCAAACCCTTGAGGTCGCCGCTGTCCGCTGATCCAGACACCGAGGTTCTTCCATCCGTTCCTCGCCCCTGCGCGATTCGTAGTGTCGAGATCACGATCACGATCGCGATCGCCACCCACCGTCGAGTTCCACATCAAGGGAGGCCGACTGCCGCTTCTTCCTCCGTCCTTGACTAGCGGACTCGACTTCCGTGGCAGAAGCAACCGATCGCTTCGTCAAGCACCGGGTCATCGTCGTTGTTTTCCGATCGTCTAAAATCCCCGTGGTGAGTTCTCCGTGATGTCCACTCCATCCTCTTTCACTTAGCACACAAAACATGGTCTGCTTCCATCGATTTCCAGTGAACCTACATCGGCTGCCATGGCACAATAGCAGCGCCAGGCATGCTCTGTGCGCTACGTGCTCTAGTTGCTAGCTTGAGTTGTTAGCTTTTCATGACGTAAATCCTAGCTTTGATGACATCGTGATGACATCATCTATTGTTTTGTTGCCGCTTTTCTTCACAAAAATAAATCTAAAAATCCCATGAAAATACATATATATATATCTCCAAGACTCCAATCATTCATTCAGAACCGAGACTTCTACGCTGTGTTCATCGTAGTCCAGAATAGCCTCATCGTCGGCCATACATATCTTGCTTGCTTTGCTAATGCCAAAGCTAGCTGATGTCATGAAGTTTTATTGCCATTTTCCTTTGGAGAGGTAAATCTGCAAAATACAATGAGATACATTGCGTCATCTGCCATTCAGAAATCAGGTTTTCAGATTTATTTTATTTCAAAATTAGGTTCAGTATTAATTTATAAAATTGCCACTGAATTCAAATGCTTCTAAAATTATCATTTTAACTCGTTTTGATCCGTTCAACTCGCTTTAGATTCATGATTTCGTAAGCTATGTGTTAATGCCTCTGTTAGTTCAGCTTATAGCATTTAGATTTCGAGTTCATATTTTAAAGCATTATTAGTTCATAGGAAAAACTTGGAAAATTCATATCTTCACCGTTATAGCTCCGTTTTCAAGTGAATTTGACGTCTATTTGATTGTAGAAACGAGTAAAGTTGTTTTACAAACTTTCCATTTTGTTTTATTATGATTGATGTACTGTTCTAATATAGTCCCGTTGTTGCTTCGTTTATGATTGCTCGGATGATTGTGTGATGCTCGTGATCAAGTCTAGTCGGTGAGATTTGCGTTGGTTATACGGAAGTTGATTGTGAAGAAGTAGTAGAGATCGAGAAGCAATTCAATGAAGTTTTGGTACACTTGAAGAAGGATCTATTTTAAGGCAAGTATAGTTTGGGTTTTCTTTCTATGACTATGATCTAGTAAACTTATTAATGAATATGTGATAAACATAAAAGGTGAATATTATCCTTTGGCAAAAGTCGGGACTTATCGTGCCCTTTGTGAGGGCTATATGGCTCGGCTCTAGTTCATCTAAGAGACCTTTTCTAACGAGTGAGAGGAATTGCCGATCGGGTATAGGATGCCTCTGTCCTTATGTGTATAGCCGGGAAGGAATGTGCCATATTGGAAGGAGGGTTCCTACATCCAATGACTTAGCGTCCCTTGCTTGTTAGACGAACTCTTGGGTGGCTTTATAGTGAACCCCGCCGGCCTTCCTTGGTAGTGGGCTAAGAGGCCGATCACCTCGGGCGAAAGGGTAAATCACGACTCACGGGGAAAGGGTACACCTCTCGCGTTGAGTTAAATCGATATATCGGCCGTGCCCACGGACGGGCGGCTGGAAAACCGAGGGAATGGTTGTATATTCATTTAAATTGTTTATGCGCAATTCATCATTCAGTTTCACTTGATCATTTGGCTATGGGATTACACTACCTTTGCTATACTTGTTGAGTTCGTCATGAACTCACTCTTGCTTTTTCCCCCACGGCTCGGGAGAAGTTTAGGCTTGTGATCAACCGGTCGGTTGGATCTAGTGGAGTGAGGTCAATACCCGAGGTTTGGAGTTGTCTTGCCGCCGATTTGCTTCTAAGGTTATATCACTTTTTGCTAAGTACGTTATATATATTAAGCATTGTTATTTGATATCACCCCTTATTTGTAGCTATATGTGAGATTTGACCTCTAAAGCTCACGTATGGTGTATATCTGGTTTTGTCCTTCAAATCGGGTATTACAAGTGGTATCAGCTCAATGCTGACTGTAGGACGCAAGCCTAGCTAGAAACTGGTCGCCTTTAGGTTTTGAGACTGTTAGAAGAACTTTGTTCTACATACCTTGACATTTTCTTCTCCACTACATCTCTAGCCTTATATTCATCTCCTTGATGCTTGTTTGAAAGCCTTTGTTCTCATCCTTATTGATTTCTTATCTTTCTAGCCTTGTTATCTTCTAAAAGATAAGCTCACTTTTGTCTCTACTCCGTTATGAAAACCTTGCCTTGTTCTCTAAGTTATTCTCTCTATAGATGGTTCGTAACAAGAAAGCTGCTCGCATCGACTATGAAGAGGATGATTTGCAAAAGTATTTTCCTCGACGGCCCTCGGGAATGTCGCAAAGTGTTCTCGCTGACCCCTGCACAGAGCGGAATGAACAAATAAAGGAGATGGCCTTGACCATACAAATCCTACACGAGAAGCTGGAAGATAGTCAACTAGAGTTAGCAGAAGTAAGGTAACACTATGAGGAAGCTCTTGATGAGATAGGTGAGTAGAGAAGTCATGCTGGATTATCCAAGATAAATGAAGTGGAAGACATGTCTCTCTCAACCTCATGCAAGAGATGTTACCCTAGATGTCGTTGTAGTTACATCGTGTTCAAGAAGTAGGAGTTAGTGTCCCCTATGTACCCAACCGTTACTCGCGAAGTTAGTAGAGTCAGTCAATCGTAATATGTGGTTTGTGAACTTTAAGTGCTTAGATGTTTTGTGCTTATGTTAATGATTGTTTTGGATCTTTGTAATGAGTGCAATTATCTTGTGGTTTTATCTGCAATTTCTTTTAGCTTATAGGCCTAAGGTATAAGGATTAATGAATAGATAGTCGGGGTTTGGTTTCTCCTATTTTATGCATCCTATCTTCTCGGTGCAATCTGTCTTCTTTGGCTCCTACCTCTGTTTTTGTTCAACCAAATATCTTGATAAAATTCTGGACAAAAGTATACTTCATCAAATTTCTCTGAGCACAATAATCATCATAAAAGCTATTGAATTTGGGAGTTACAAAAATCACAAGATGAAGTATCTGTGCTGTTAGAAATCTGGAGCAGTCATTGATGTTCTGGTCATAACTTTTCACCTGTTTGGGCAATGGTCATGAAATTTTTATGGGAAGAACTAGACTTCTTTATCTATCCATTCCAACAAGAATCAAGTTCATATATGTTCTGAGCTGGAAGTTATGGCTGTTACAATCTGATGTTTTTGTGCTGTCTGGAAGTTCTGAGAAGTCTCTGTGTTTGTCTATTTTCGACCAATTTAATATCAGAATCTGGTAAAGTGATCTGAAATAAAGTTGTGGAGTTTTTTTATAAGCTTTCCAACGGTGTAAAGTATGGATTCATTGGTTTAACAAAACTGTAGTAATGGATGTTTCACTGTGTTGTTGTATTTCTGCTCGCGGAGAATTACAGGTTACATGTTCTTGCCAATGGATATGAGTCTCTGAAAAATTACATGAGGATATGACAATAATTAGAAGTATGTGCAAGCTACCCTTTGGCTCCCCTAGTTGATCTTTTCTTAAGCGGGGTAGCCACAAAGAACAAGTTGCAAGACGAAGGTTTTATGCATTCAAGCACTTTACCTAGAATGGAGCAGCTATCTCTATTGTTGTGAGGTATATCCTGGTGCAAGTGTTTTGTTCTTTGGTCATTGACTTGATGGATCATTTTCAATGAGCTCATGATTGGGTTTGCTTCAAGCTATCATCACTTGACAATTCAAACTTTCAACTCAAGACAAGTGGGCATTGATGACAAAGGAGCATGATGTTGGCTTTATCTACTAAGATAACCCAAAAGACGACCTCACCTTTGTTATGCCAAGCATGTGAAGTAAGTTTGGTTGAAGGAATTTCTCTCCATGGTCATGATATATCTAAATGGTGAAATCACGTGAAGAACTCAAGGAAGATGTATTGAGTGCACCGCCTAAGTATGTGAGAGTGACTTGGAATTTTTCTTTAAAATGGAAAGGTTCTATCACGGGGTTTGTTGGAAGCATTGTAATATCGACATGAGTTTTCTTTATAATGCGTCTTGACAAGATTGTGGATGCGCTCTATATAAGAAGAGTAGAGTTTTATGCATCATGAGTCAATGAAAGAAGCGTGAATGGACTACCTGCCATCCGTTCTATAGTTATCATTGTGGAGTGTGGAGATGTCACCTACATGGATATAAAGTGAGACATCAGATCAAAGGAATTTAAAGGACATCTTCATTAAATTGGTTTCGAGCTGGAAACATCATTGTCAGATTCAATAATCAAAGGTTCATGACTTGGAGAAGTGCTATCATTTGGGTGAAGGAAAATGTCGTTGTCGATGCCTTTAGCAAAGGAGAGTTATGCTAAGAAGATTCGAACAACACCACAGATTAAGAATTTTTGCTTTTAGTTGGAGGAACTTAACCTGAGCATATGAGTAAAAAGATTTGGAGGTTGGGACCTATTTTGGATCAAGAAAGCATAGAGGCTCCATTAGAATGTTTTCATATGAAGAGATTGGATAAGTATGGATTTGAAAGGATATAGCAGAACATGTTAAGGGTTATTGTGTTGCATTTTGGAATCATTGAGGACAAGGGTTTGTCACACAATTGATCTCTAGGTGGTCTATATGAGAAGCATAGAGTGATGGAGCGAAGAGTAAGCTAACACCTCGTTACCTTGATTTATCCAAGAAAAGGAAAAGAGTTGCTTCCTAACCGAAGTTAACCAAGCATTTCATTGGAATTGTATGGAGTATCCATCAACATCATGGAAGTAGTTGGGCAAGTTACTCGAGGTTATCAAGCTACAGTGAGTGAGGTGCAATCTTTTCCGAATCTCGGACGAGATTCATCTTAAGGGGTAGAATTGTAACACCCCAAATTTTGCATGTTTTTGAAATAGCTAAAATAATTTAAATTTGTGTTTTTGTGAGCATTTAACATAGGCTAAATAAATATTTTTGGTGAATTAAAATCCATGTTAAGGCTAGGAACATGATGATGTACTCATCCTTTGCATAATATTTATTTGGTTGTCTCGGTTTTGATCAAAAGTGCAAAGGTATTCAAATGCTTTTTGAAAATGATTTGGAAACTTGATTCAAAAGCTTGAGAAATAAAAAGAAAAGGATTTATTTATTTATTTTTCCTCTCTCACTTTTGGTTTTAGACCAAGCAATCAGCTATGCTGTTAGGCATGCTGCCTTTCTTCTCTGTCTTAGCCGAGTGGCCAATGTACCGGCCCATTTCTCCTCCGGGCTGCAAGGCCGGAGACAAGCCATCAGCACACAGCAAGAAGCCTGCTGCCATTCCTTGTTTCGCTGACCATCAGGTCCCGCTAGCCAGCCCCTGTTCATCTTCTCCATCTTGATCACGAATCGGCAGACCGAGCTAGCAAGCGGCGTTACGGTCGCTCGTCTCTTCGTCTCTCTCGCGTCCGTGCCGTGTCTTCGATCTATAAAGCCACAGCGCCACGGCCGTGATGCCCTTTTCCAAACCCTTGAGGTCGCCGCTGTCCGCCGATCCGGACACCGAGGTTCTTCCATCCGTTCCTCGCCCGCGCGATTCGTAGTGTCGAGATCACGATCACGATCGCGATCGCCACCCACCGTCGAGTTCCACATCAAGGAGGCCGACTGCCGCTTCTTCCTCCGTCCTTGACTAGCGGACTCGACTTCCGTGGCAGAAGCAACCGATCGCTTCGTCAAGCACCGGGTCATCGTCGTTGTTTTCCGATCGTCTAAAATCCCCGTGGTGAGTTCTCCGTGATGTCCACTCCATCCTCTTTCACTTAGCACACAAAACATGGTCTGCTTCCATCGATTTCCAGTGAACCTACATCGGCTGCCATGGCACAATAGCAGCGCCAGGCATGCTCTGTGCGCTACGTGCTCTAGTTGCTAGCTTGAGTTGTTAGCTTTTCATGACGTAAATCCTAGCTTTGATGACATCGTGATGACATCATCTATTGTTTTGTTGCCGCTTTTCTTCACAAAAATAAATCTAAAAATCCCATGAAAATACATATATATATCTCCAAGACTCCAATCATTCATTCAGAACCGAGACTTCTACGCTGTGTTCATCGTAGTCCAGAATAGCCTCATCGTCGGCCATACATATCTTGCTTGCTTTGCTAACGCCAAAGCTAGCTGATGTCATGAAGTTTTATTGCCATTTTCCTTTGGAGAGGTAAATCTGCAAAATACAATGAGATACATTGCGTCATCTGCCATTCAGAAATCAGGTTTTCAGATTTATTTTATTTCAAAATTAGGTTCCAGTATTAATTTATAAAATTGCCACTGAATTCAAATGCTTCTAAAATTATCATTTTAACTCTGTTTTGATCCGTTCAACTCGCGTTAGATTCATGATTTCGTAAGCTATGTGTTAATGCCTCTGTTAGTTCAGCTTATAGCATTTAGATTTCGAGTTCATATTTTAAAGCATTATTAGTTCATTGGAAAAACTTGGAAAATTCATATCTTCACCGTTATAGCTCCGTTTTCGAGTGAATTTGACGTCTATTTGATTGTAGAAACGAGTAAAGTTGTTTTACAAACTTTCCATTTTGTTTTATTATGATTGATGTCTTGTTCTAATATAGTCCTGTTGTTGCTTCGTTTATGATTGCTCGGATGATTGTGTGATGCTCGTGATCAAGTCTAGTCGGTGAGATTTGCGTTGGTTATCTCGGAAGTTGATTGTGAAGAAGTAGTAGAGATCGAGAAGCAATTCAATGAAGTTTTGGTACACTTGAAGAAGGATCTATTTTAAGGCAAGTATAGTTTGGGTTTTCTTTCTATGACCATGATCTAGTAAACTTATTAATGAATATGTGATAAACATAAAAGGTGAATATTATCCTTTGGCAAAAGCGGGACTTATCGTGCCACTTTGTGAGGGCTATATGGCTCGGCTCTAGTTCATCTAAGAGACCTTTTCTAACGAGTGAGAGGAATTGCCGAATCGGGTATAGGACAGACCTCGTCCTTATGTGTATAGCCGGGAAGGAATGTGCCATATTGGAAGGGGCGTTCCTACATCCGATGACTTAGCGTCCCTTGCTTGTTAGACGAACTCTTGGGTGGCTTTATAGTGAACCCGCCGGCCTTCCTTGGTAGTGGGCTAAGAGGCCGATCACCTCGGGCGAAAGGGTAAATCACGACTCACGGGGAAAGGGTACACCTCTCGCAGAGTTAAATCGATATATCGGCCGTGCCCACGGACAGGGCGGCCTGGAAAACTGAGGGAATGGTTGTATGTTCATTTAAATTGTTTATGCGCAATTCATCATTCAGTTTCACTTGATCATTTGGCTATGGGATTACACTACCTTTGCTATACTTGTTGAGTTCGTCATGAACTCACTCTTGCTTTTTCCCCCACAGCTCAGGAGAAGTTTAGGCTTGTGATCAACCAGTCAGTTGGATCTAGTGGAGTGAGGTCAATACCCGAGGTTTGGAGTTGTCTTGCCGCTGATTTGCTTCTAAGGTTATATCACTTTTTGCTAAGTACGTTATATATATTAAGCATTGTTATTTGATATCACCCCTTATTTGTAGCTATATGTGAGATTTGACCTCTAAAGCTCACGTATGGTGTATATCTGGTTTTGTCCTTCAAATCGGGTATTACAATCTCTTAGCAAGGGCTGATGAATGGAAAAGGAATTGTGCAAGTCGATTACCTGAAGCAAATGCAAACTCCAAACAGAGTCTGCGTTCTTCCAACATGACATTATCTGTTACATCTTCCCATAATACTCGCTGATCTGAGGTTCACACCTTCTGACCTTCCTCTCCGATTACTATTCATTATTCAGTCTACAGAATGGTTCTTCCTTGTAGCGAATAGAACCCAGAAGTTCAGGTCATCAAAGCACCAACAAAGTTCCATGAACGAACATACCAACAGTAAGTGCAATGCTAATGCACATGCACCTAGACACTGAGCACATATTTAGCTTACCAGTGCATGTGCATCCACGGCCACCCCCATTCCTGCTCATTCGAACCGGTGCACAGGCAAAGCTTGCTGGTCTGGTACCACTCAAGCCTAGTTCAACAGAGTGGCATTGTCCTCCTGCCCCTGCCCACTTTTCAGCCATCCAAGATCCAACCATCAATCATCGGAGTCCACGGATAACGACACTAAGCCTTCTGTTTACCTAGTTATACAGAGTTGCAGCGTGCCATGCCGCCGCCAATTCGAGCTAGCCGTGCCACGCCTTCCATCTCCACAGTCACAGAGTTGATGCCGCCGCCTATTCAAGCTAGCTGTGCCAGCCATTTGCGGTGCATCAATCTGCTGCATCTGTGTAAGCCATGTCGCTCACGGCAGCCTGCCCCATCATCTCGCTTAGCATGCACGGCGCGAAGGACCGCGCACGGTGGCCGGTGGGGAAATCTGCCGAACAGGTCCCGGGCACACGGCGCTGCACCCGCGATGCCACCAACAGCGGCGTCCTTGCGGCCGATGATGAGAGCGAGACTACAAGACAGACATCTTTCGATCACCGACCGGAGTTACGCTAGCAATGAGCCAATGATTAATCCGGTAAAACAACAGGCGATCCGTGGAGAAGGAAGAACCAATCTTGGGAGCGCGTCAGCAGCGGTGGCAAACTGCAGCACCGTTGGTCATAACCGTCATATCGTCGGATTGGCCAGGTCCACGCACACCTGAACTCACATCACAGTAACGCAGCAGCAGAGCAGGGCTGGACCTGGACGATGCAGCAGCCTTTTTGGGTTCTTGCTGGGGCAACAACACCAGCAGAGCAGAGCAGGGGGACCGGGACCTCACCTCCTTGCTGCTGCTGCTGCTGGTGTCTGTTTGGCTTTTTCATTGGATGCCTGTGATTTGTTAGCAGCTGATTTGATAGTAAGTGCACCGTTTGCATGTTGTAGTTAACTGAGCAATGACTGCTGACCGCCTCAGACTTTAACAGCCATGTCTTCGTGGTCGAGAAAGCAAACCTCTACTGTGAAAAGGTGACGAGCAACAGCCACATCGAGCTCGAGCAGGGTATACCTGGGCAGATTTACCTATCGGAAAAGGTGTTCGGCTTTTGGTCCAATTTTATCGTGTCATTGGAGAACACAGACACTGCCCCACTGCCTGCGTTTTGGTACAGTTTTGGCCGTGCAATGAGTAGTACCAAATTTCGCGCAGAAATGGCATGCATGCAGAGTAGAGGGGCTCGGCCCATGGACACGTCACATGCCTTTTGACGTTTCTTGTGGCAGCCAGATGGCCAGAACTGGTACCAATCATCTCGCAGAGTCACCATCTTTCGGTGATGTAATGGTTTTTTTTTTTTTTACAACAAGTGATGTACATGGCTAACTGTGAGTACAGATAAATGTAGATAAATCTTGTGCGCAGGGGTACAAAAATTTTCTCTAGGTAACTGAGTCCCAATTCATTTAGAGGAGTTTGGATCTGTCTATATATCCAAGTCCAGATATTCAACCCTTGATACTGTCTCTATCTGAATACTTAAATCACATAATTATGATGTCAATATCCATTCATTTCCTATCCAAGCATGGCTAAAATTAGATGTATTTGAATATGGATATAAATATGAAAACAAATAAAATATTAGTGATATTCATCCATCTGATCCATTTGCACCCCTACACACTGCGAGGAAATTGAGTTTGTTAGACAATCACTTTGAGGGCTTTTCTTAAAACCAACCTCGGAATCATACCTCCAAACAGTACGAGTTAGCATGGGCTCAAAGCTAATGAAGAGGAGATCACAACAAGCAGTTCTGAACATCGTCATGGTGTAAAAGAGATGCATTGTGAAACATGCTGAGACTATCTCTTCAGTTCAAACTAGTATATTACTTTTTACAATAATTCAGTGATTAAAAAGTTGATTCATCTAGCTCTAGGCTCAAATATTAGAGTCCTAAGAACCATATAAATTTATGTGATGAAAACCAAAGCAATGTTGTAATTTTGTTAAAGAAATTTTAGGTGCATGCTAATAGGGACACAAATCGTGCATTATGTTATTATTATTATGTGGAATTTGTCCCAAATGTCATAGATTTTTACATGACTCTTATTTCAAGTACTCTCGTCGTTCTAAACTGTAAGATATTTTTTTCATACATTATTTTTACTATATATCTATATATAGTGTATGTCTAAGTATATAATAGAACTATATACTTACAAAAAGGAAGTATTTTCACTCATGGTCGAGGAATGGTGGATGAAAATTGCTCTACTGTTTTCTAGACTAGTCTAGCATCTAACAAAAAAGAAGTTGCTCTAGTAGAAATGAGGAATAGAAGAGCCTAGATGACAAAGAAGAGCTTTAGCCGCAGTGAAGGGAAAAAATATGTATGAGGCCTGAAGAAATGGGAACAGTGGCTAGTACGCACCGGCCACGACTTTCGCGTGTCATCGCTGGCCTCGCCGGCCCGATCCGGCCTTGTCCATTATTATCTCCAGTTGGTTGGACCAGTGCACTATAGCTAAACTGTATGAGGTTATGTAGCACTCATGAGCGTTTGGATTATTCACGGCGCGTGGTAAGAAAAAGAAAAACAACTGCAACCTTTTCAGCACATTATATCGCGGTTACAAACTTGCAAGAAGTGTGTAGTACTCCTACGTGTTTAGGCAACTAAGTGGTCGAACCATTATTGATGGATCCAGCCAGGCAGGCCTATATGCATGATCATATTACGAGCTTTGGTCAGCCACGGTTAGCAAGGCCACTCTAGGTCAGGCTCAGGCCCATATGACAGGAGAAATATGCCACTACATGAAACCACCTGTCAAGGTTGTTAAAATATTGGTCCTACTCGGATATAAACTTCACTTATACGATCACAAATCATTTGACCATAACTACTAGAATTTTAGAATAAACACACGTACTAAACTATGACTGTAAAGGCATTAAATTGAACACCAGAATAAATATTTTAACAACCATGCTGCGATAAGACAACACTTAAAGTTTTTCACCAGTCCCATGATCCTTCTAAAATCTAACTTATTTACCATTTTTTTTATCTTAAAGGTGAGAAATGATCCTTTATTACCTGCATGAGACTCGTCCAAAATTGAGTCTCCAGGTCTTAGTAATGGTCTTATTATATAAGTACTTCATTTTAAGTAGGTTTTGCCATATGACTTTCTAAATACACCTTTAGGAGCTTCAAAGGAAGGCTCAAGAGGACTCAATAAATTTAAACTAGCCTACCCCAGACTGAAAGAAGTTTTTCTTTCTAGGTACTAAGTCTTTTTTTTTTTTTTTGGAAATCTCTCTCCACCGCCACTGCTCACTAGTCCTGATTAGAAATCCTATGGTGATGCATAGATATTC
The DNA here is from genome assembly GCA_018135685.1 of Themeda triandra. Taxonomy (NCBI): domain Eukaryota; kingdom Viridiplantae; phylum Streptophyta; class Magnoliopsida; order Poales; family Poaceae; genus Themeda; species Themeda triandra. Next base: position 122,671 of record JAENPR010001095.1, read on the forward strand.
CCAAATATTGAAATGGAAGAGATCCCGTTTTACACCCAAAGAGTTTGAAGTGCTCATTCGTGAAGGATTGTGCCTCACCATATAAAAACAAGCTTTTATGAAATTTGATTTTGAGGCTGATAACTGTTCAAAAATACATAGTTCTAACTTCAAGTTTTTTTTCCTCCTCTATCTACACTACTGCAGAGTTGATCATCTGAGATGGCTCATAAGGGCTATCAGTGACCGATATGCACCGTATCTCAAAATTTGGGTCTCTAATAATAGCACAGTAGTGACGGGTAGACAACCGTCACAAATCTATTACAAAAGAGACCGCTCGTAAGACTCACCGTCTCTGACGATGCGACCGCTTTTGCAACTACTGCCCGTCTCAGATCTGTTGAGACGATTGAATCAGTCGTCTCTAATTTTTCAATAACTAACATTCTGTGTTTCGTAGCACTATTTGTGACGGTTACAACCGTCTCTAGTAGAAGGGACACCTGACGACTAATTATCCGTCTATAAATTCTGCCACACTGCGGCGGGCTTGTACCTGTCACAAACTATTAATTTGAGACGGCTAAATACCCGTCCCTACGAGCCACACCCGTCTCATGTAACAAATAATAGAGACGTTCGCCCGTCTCAGATAATGGCCAATTTCACCTTCACACCTACACTTTCTTTGTTAACAATATTTTCAATCCACTAGAGAGAAGAAACCCTTCATTCTCGGTGCTTGTTTTAAGAAAGACTAATTCACCTTGGCATTATGGCATATATGGGGCATGGAGCCGTTACACTTCTCTGAACTATCTTACTTCAAAACAAAACTTCTCTGAACTATGGTACCACTACTCCAGCAAACACACCCACGTATCCGTGGACCGTGGGCCACATCAGCACATGGATGCCGGTTGCCGGCGGCGTAGCTCCACTCCATGTCACTCTACTCTGTTCATTGCCATGCTCAATGCTGTGCTTGCTACCACTACAAGAAGCATTAGTGACACGAAGCATTATGGCGCATTCCAGCACAGAGCATTGCTCGCAGTACGTCGCAGCCAACCAAAGAAACGCCGGCGGCCGGCCGAGCACCATGATGGCGTCCATGTCCCCTCGAGCTCCAACTACTACAAGCATGCGCGCCGTCGAGCCCATGGCCGCCCACAGTGCCTTCCCGGAGCCACGGCTCTCCTACTCCCCGGCCGCCGCCGTCGCCATCGCCACCCTTCCCGCGCCAGCGACGACTCGTGCGTGGTCAACGACGTCGACGCCTTCGCGCGCACCATCGCCGCCATCCGGTCCAAGCCGCCCGCGGCGGCCGCCTCCTCCGGGTCCGGGTCCGGGAGCAGCAGCAGCCTCGCCTCCGTGCTGTCGCACTACGCTGCAAGGTGGCTCCCGGACGCCGCGTCGTCCCCGTCCGGCCGCTTCCTGCTCCCGCCGGAGAGCCCCACCGCCGCGTGGCTCAAGAAGCGGCTCCTCCTCGAGTCCCTCGTCGCCGCGCTCCCGCCCGACGACGACGGCCACGACGACGACAGCAATAAAAGCGATGGCATCACGTGCGACTTCCTGCTCCGGCTGCTGCGCGCGGGGAGCACGGTGGGCGCGGACGCGGCGCTGCTCGGGGACCTGGAGGCCCGCGCGGCGCGGCGGCTGGACCAGGCCTCCCTGGGCGCCGTGATGATCCCGGCGTTCGGCGGGCTCGGGCTGGCGCGCGGGGCCCCGTGCGCGCCGCCGGCGACGCTGCTGGACGTGCCGCTCGTGCTCCGCCTCGTGCGCGGGTTCTTGCGGGAGGGCGCCAAGGCCGGCGGCGGCGGCGCGGCCGCCGGCGCCAGGGTGGCCAGGCTCGTGGACGCGTACCTGGCAGAGGCCGCGCTGGAGGGCGGGCTGCGGCCGGCCGAGTTCGAGGAGCTGGCGCGCGCGGTGCCGGCGCACGCACGCGCGGCCGACGACGGCCTGTACCGCGCCGTCGACACCTACCTCAAGGTGAGTGAGTGCACTGCACTTGTGCGGCTTAAATTAGTCATCCGTGTGCAGGGCATGCTTAGGAGCAATCATAGTTATCTCTCGTGGTTAATCATGATCATGTTTCGCTTGGTTAACTAATACTACAATCCGTACATTATCATGGGTTTCTCATTTATAAATTTGCTTCCTTTTTCCCTCTCTTGGTTTGAAAAGGGGTCTCTAGCCATTCGCTCGTGATTTGTTCATTTTTTAAAAAAAACTAATGATCATGGTGTGTTTCAAATACTCCCATAGATCGATTAACGTGTTTATAAGTAGAATATTTTTCTACTTTTATATATAGAAAACAACATGCTCATGTTTTTGTGTATTCACCAAGGTTTTAATGGATGACATCTAAAACAGCTATAGCGAATGCTAAATGGGCCTATAGCCGCTTAGTTCTAAATAGACACAAAATAGCTTGATCAGCATCAAATTGCTATAGGCAGTTATAGCGTTATAGCCGGAGATTAAAATGTTATTTTTGTATTCACTAAAAATTATATCACCGAGGTTTTTTTTTTGTATATGTATTCTACCACCATTGTCAAAAAAATATGTTCAAAACTATAGTTCACCAAAAAGAATCACGCTAAAATGAGCACCACTAAACAATATTTCATTGATATATAGTGTTCCTCTCTTAAAGTTTTTGATTGCCGAAGTAAAGAAATCTTATATAATTTATAATTATAACAGAGAGAGTATAATTAATCTTACTTTGGCCTATAACTGCTTTCTTCTCTGTCAATTTAAGAGTGGGGCCACGAAAAACAAGTGAAATACAAACAAACCATCTGAGTACAACAAGGATGACGACGAGACGTTGAATTGCTCATGGCCAAACAAATCATCATCAAACGTGGCAAGTGGCATGGCACGCGCATAAACAGATCCGTTGGCTCCATGGATGTTATGAAAAGCCAAAAAGGCGAAGGAGTGTTGTGTGCGTGATTGGCGCGCGAACATCCATGCAGAGGCGATGACGATGCACGTTACGTCGGGCGACGTGACGACAGAGTTGGACGCATGCAGCTGCTATAGTACACCGGGGCCGGGCGCCTGGCCGGGTACTACTGTGTGGCACGGACCAGCTGTTTGACCACAGCGGCAGTAGCCCCCTTATCAATCTGGACCAGGGTTTTTTTTACCGCGAACCGCCGGTTGGTTTTTTTTAAAAAACAGACCGATTTACCGGTAAAACCGTCCGATTTCGGTTTTTTCGCTTAAGCCTGTGTCGGTTAGGGGCCGGTTACCGGCCGATTTCGCTACCGGGCCGGACCGGTAAGTCCGGTAACCGGGCAAACCGGCCGGTAAAAAATACCCTGATCTGGACCATCAGACTCATCAGAAAGTGTCGACTTTCATTAGGCGAACTGTTATAACTTTAGAAGAAAAAACCGGCACCAAAAGGTCTGCACTCTGCAGTCACATGGTCATATAGAAACAGTTCCGTAGAGAAATAGTAAAATCATCTTTTCGTTAGCACTTTAGTTTTTACTGAACATTTGTCTTCCTTTTTCATTTCTTCAAAAAAATCAAAATAAGAAAATTACTCTCCGACGTCTGTAGTGTGATCCACACCCACAGCTTAGTACTCCATCTGCCCATAAAAGATAAAACTATAGAATTTAGATCGATCAAACTAGCTAGTTTAAATTTGACTGAACTTATAATAAGTTGTATAAATATTTGTATCACAAATAAAATTACTATGAAAATGTACTTCATAATTAATCTAATATGCTTCACTGTATCATAAATGTTATTACCTTTTGTATAATTTTAATTGAATTTCAATTCCTTTTATTGTGAAAGATTGAATATCAATTCTTTGATTCTTGTAAAAAGATTAGGAATTGGATTTTTTATGGAGTAGACCTAATATCATTCAACAAATCATGTGTACCAGATGTCCGGTCAAAAAAAATGTCTGCAAGCTATACATCGCTACAATGCGATCCTGATAGAGATCACGTGAGCTAACTCAATCTACAAGCGCTACAAAACAAGGAACCATCTGCCGCTGCACATGCAGTCTCCGTGTACATATATGTGATGCTCTGGTTGGTAGTACACATCAGCTGGATCTCGTCCTCTGTTTTCATCAGAGAAAATAGAACAGTTTAGGTCAGCTTTGGAAAGTTGGTGTCTTCTCTCTCTTTTTTCTAGGAATGTTAAGTAAATTGGATTGAATCGTGACTAAGAAAAGAACACGTCTTTAAAGCCTCACAACACATTGATATGTTTTAAGTTTCTTAGTCCCAGGCCATTATTCGCTCAAACGGCTGTTTAGCCTATTTACTCGTTGTTTAAACACGAGAGTAGGTCATTTTTCATATGGCCCATTCAAATGGCCATTTTACTTGTTTGAGTGGTTGTTTAGCTCAAATAATGGTTAAACGATAAGTGATCGACTGTTTACCGTTTAGATTAACTCTCAATTTAAGATAGTGTTAAAATAGAAAACAGAGGTTCCAATAAATTTTATTTTTGTAATTATATATTTTAAATGTTTATCTGTCTCTTTCTCTCTACCTCACATATCCATTCCTCTCCTCTTTCGTCCGTTGGTCTAGGGTCCATCACTCTCATTCTTCTCGCTTTGGGTTTAGAGCTACAGGGTTATGTTGTTTGGCTAATGATTTTTGCGGCTAATAAGTTGGTTGGTGTTGTTATGCTATGAGAAAAATATTATACCATGGTAATAAACCGAGTTGATGAGTTTAAGTGAACAAGGTAGTTTGTTCGGGTCGCATCACGTGTGCAACCTGCATGGCTTATCTTTCATCTTTCTCAAAATTCATAACAGGTGAAGTGGTACACACATTAGCATTTTAAAGTTGAACGCATGCATGATCCTTGTGAAATTCAACATTTTAATACATTTCCTCAAAAAAATACGAACGGTTGTATGAGTTGGTGCGCGCGTGCAGGCACACCCACGCGCGACCAAGGAGGAGCGGCGGTCGCTGTGCCGGCTGATCGACGCGCGCAAGCTGTCGGCGGAGGCGGCCGCGCACGCCGTGCAGAACGACCGCCTGCCGGTGCGCTGCGTGGTGCAGGTGCTTTTCCTGTCGTCGTCGTCAGAGCACGGCCGCAAGCTCATCGCCGGCCACCACCGCCTCGCCGAGTGGAGCGGCGCGGGCGGCTCCTTCCGCGACCCGCAACAGAACATCAGGAGCCCCGCCGCCGCCGCCGCTTCCCTCGACCTCCCCTACTACGGCGCTGCCGTCGCCGCCGCCGGTGGCAACGCGCGGTGCCCGTCCAAGCGCGACCTCGCCGCCATCGCGGCCCAGCACCAAGAGCTGCGCCGCCTACGCGAGGACGTCGCGCGCCTCCAGGTAGCACTTGTGTGTACTTCCGTGCGTGCAAGCCAGTGTCGGTGTGTGAACAGTGGACTCACGTGCGTCCATGGTACCTCCAACGCATGAATGCAGATGCAGTGCCACGCGCTGCAGGCGCAGGTGGACCGACTGGCCGGCTCGGAGAGCGGGCGGCGGCGGCGGGGCTGTTCAGGTGGGGCGCCGCGTTCCTGTTCGGCGGCGGTGGCCCGGGCGCCGGCGCGACGTCGAGGGTGGACGACTCCGACTGCGGCGTGGACAGGACGCCGCTCAGCGCGCAGGAGAAGCAGGGGCGCCCGGGCACGCCGACGACGGTGTCAAGGTGGCGCAGGTCGCACTCCTGAAGCCAGCCAGCATCGTCGACGGACGTACCCATATCTTCGTCCCTTTCAAGTTTCAAGCAAGTGAAAGTGTGCTGTATCATTATTATATTGTTGGTTTGCTCATGGATGTGTTCCTTCAAATCGTGGAGGAATTGAAATGGAGGCCCCAGCGCATCCTCTCCGAGATCGATGACGGCCACGAGCTGACGAGCCTGTGGCCTTTGCCCTGTGCTGTGCATGGTGCCCTGCCCTGCATATCTATTATATACACTGAATGCGTGATTGGTTAGCTATTACTGCTTGTTTCTTTGTGTTTGAAGCAAAGCGTCTTTGTCTGGATTGCCAGCATATAATCTCAATGGTCAGTTCTCTTGTCCTTTCCATTTCCAACGGTAATCTGATTGGTGAATTGCAGAATGTCAGGCAAGATCGCACGTCCACCTCTAAGGGCGCGCGTCCCCAACAAGGCGTTTTGCACAAGCGATTTAATGTTTAGAATCTAACGTGGAGGAGATAGAGTGCTGAAAAACCAGTCGCTAGCGCTTGAGTCGTTACCGGTCTCGCACCAGTTTCAAAAATTCTACGGTCTCTGGTGTCTCAGGGCCACTTCACCTGCGTTCATTTTTTCTTCTATTCTTTTCTCGTCAAGTGGTGAAGTCACCGGCCTCGTGCATTCATTTTTGTTCTATTCTTTTCTCATGCCACGTTAAGTCTTAAGTGGCGAAGTCGCTGGCGCCATTGCGGACGACCTAAGAGCTTTGCAACGCACCAATGCGGCGTACTGCTTGCGTTGGAAGATTAACTGCCATGATATGATACCTACTCCATTGACGTGGCGTTTCTTTGTGTTTTAATTTTTTTCCATTTTCTTAATGGATCATGTTTTTTCTATTTCTTAACCCAATATATAAGACGTGTGCTTTATCAACAGCTTTTATTCCCAAAGCATATATTCCTTAACCCGACAAGACACGTGCATTTTCACAAGGCGGTGGTTGTGAGTTCGGTTATCTGACAAGTACTGTGTTCAAATTTGTGCAAGTTTGAGCTTGATTGTTAAATTTAAGACTTATTTTATTATTGATTAGGAAAGTTGTAATAATTGTTGGAATTTATATGGGCTTGGTCCAATAACAAATCATGAAATTTCTAAAGAAATCTCAAAGGCCCATTCATAAGAAGTAAGAGTGGATGTGAAAACTCTTTAGTACCACCTTGCTAGTTGAAGTGGAGTAAGCCATGAATGTCTTCACTTCCTCAAGTGTGGAGAAGAGAAAAGGAAGCCCACACGCGTCGCCGTCGCCGGGTGTGGCGTGGCCTGGCGAGAGGTGCGGGTGTGCGGCACTTGCGTGAATGGTCCGAAATGGCTTTCGCCTTGTGGGAGCTTGCCTCCTTTTGCAGTTTTAGTTTTTGGCTTTCTTGGCGGTCAAGTTGCAAGAGTTTTAAAGCGTTACGAGTTTAGAGTTCTAAACTGATTTTGCTTGTGATCGCGACACGAGGTCGGTTGTTCGGGATATATAATCAGCCTACCGGCCACGCCAAAACGTATCAAATTGAACTAGAGTTTTCGCCTCTTCTCGTTGTTGCGCCACGTAGCTACTCCAGCCCGATTGCTTGCATGCACTAGTGACCGGGCGGCGGGTCTCCGGAACCCTCGTCTTTGCGATCCTCGCACCGGGAGAAGGCGAATAAGGTTTTTGGGAAGCGCACTTCGCGCGACTGCTCCCAATCTTCACGACGGGTCGTCTTCCATCGGGTCGAGCGGCGCTGCGTCCGGCGTATTCGTCGTCGGATCAAGCGAAGTCTTCCACCTCCGCTCATCGAAGACAGTGATCTCGAGAACGCCTTCGACGACTACGACATCGAGCTCGCCTTCGACGACCTCAACATTGTGTCGTCTGCATCTTCACCACCAAGAACTTCTACAGTGAGAAGGTATAATCTTGTTGGTCTGATCTTGTCATTCGCAATGATCAATCTATCTGGTGTACGAGTCATGTTTACACTAGTCTTCATGTTTATGTTATGCGATATCATGATGGAAAGTAATCTGAAAATTGCCTAATTTTTTTAACAATAAATTCTAAAACAAAATATATTATTATTTATCAAATTGGTAAATGAATTTATCAAAGTGTATGTTAAAATTTTAATTGGTTCCATATATCCTTTAATAAAATTCAAGTCCACCACTCACCAAGAATAAAGCTATTGGAGATGGTAGAATGCTAGTGGAATGTAGGCTGCTGAAGTAAAGAAGAGTACAATAGCAATAAACAACATTGAACATTCTCAGAGTGACGACCCGAAACAACCACATTATTCAGGGTTGATGGTTTCACGATTGATTTCGGCTATTTTAATATTGTTCTGTGAGAGAGAATAAGTTGTAGACCTGTAGCCGGCTGATGCGCAGCTAAAACGAGCTAGTAGCATAGTACTCTGTTTGTTTCAAAGTACAAGAACTTTTGTTTTTTATCTATACTATAATTGAATTCTTCCAAAGGAGTGGGAAGCCTGGATCTCACCCTCCTTCTCACCCGCGCCCATATCCCAACGCCCGCAAGGAAACATACTCGAGTCCTCATCGAGTCCGTGGCGTCCAGATACGCGGACGCGGGCGGCAACCGCCGCCGGCCGTCTCCTCCCGTGGCGGGTCGCCTGAGTCGGCCGTCTCCTCACGTATGTGGAGTATGCGCCGGAGTAGAAGACGCGGGCACTCTCCCCCACGCACCAGCATCTAGGAGCCGCCGCCGCCGCCACCATATCAGATGGCGCGGGCCAGAGAGGAGGCCGGTTCTACGGTGGCCGTGGCTGGTGCGTGCGAGGGGGCCGTGGTGAATGGAGGAGGATCGGTCTGGTGGTCGATCATCTAGCACTAGATCCTTTGGAGCGGGCCAGTACTACGGCTGCGTGGCTGATGCGGGTGAGGGGTTGTGGCGAAGAGATGAAGACCGGTCTCGGTGTTGGAAATGGGCTGGACGCGTTGCGGATTTTGACACTGCGAGCCGTCCCCGACCCGGCTGCGGCCGCTCCCCTCTCCGACCTGGTTGTGCGTGCTCCCCTCCCGTTCACAATCATCGTGGAGGCGCGTTCACCTCCATTACTCGCTATCTCCTCTTTCCCAGTTCCCTTTTTCCTTTCACCCAAACTGACTTTGATCTCTTATTTAGGTTTTGCTCCTGGGTGTGGACGAGTGGTCGTGGAACAGGGTGGTGTACACGGTGACGGTCGGCGTTCTTGCGCGGTTGGATGAGTTGGACGACTCCAAGGCTGCAACCAAGCAGATGCCATGCCTTGGTGAATCCCCCTCCCTCGTGACTTTTTTGTTTGATGAAATATCTGCAATCCCGATGGTTCTGTGTCTCCTAAATTAGATTGTTTAGAATAGGTGTATTCGTTCCTTGCATTTTCTATTAGTAAGGGTGTACACTGTACACAAGTAATCCATTTAATCCTGTGACGTGTTTTGCCAGTAAGTAGAGAAATCATTTGCTTTAGAAAATTAGGAAACTGAATGTCAGTTATCTGAAATATAACCAAGGAGGAAATTTTTTTTGTAAATTATTCTGATTCTATTAGTACTTCAGTTCTTTTCTTGGTTTTGTTTGGTATGATCTTCATATTGTTGATGTCCTTCATTTTAGATTTAAAATTCAGTCAGTTATTTAGTTAATTAACTGACTATAACTCTTGTCATCATATAGATTCTCATCAAGATACCCTCCATCTGGCCATCCCTGACTCGTCTCTATTGATGGGCAAATTCTCAAATCTTTTAATTTTTTTTGGTGAAATTTCTCCAAGTTAATGCCTTCCTGTTGTTTTCATACAGATAGCAAGGGTAGAGTACATGCACCGGAGAGTGTTTCTTCGTCATGGTATCAAGCCAGGCAACTTTTTATTGTGGCTGGTTACTCAATTGCTCAAGATCTCTACATGATGTTTAATCTTGGGACGCCATTCAAGTTTCACATACATGACAGGTTTCATCTTTCAGAGTTTTGGAAGGAGAGGCACCTGCCATAAATATAAAAAAGGTAACTTTCTGAAATTTGAACTGAGTGACAACATGACTACTGAAATGTAAAAAGGCATGTGAAATTTTTGTTTCATAACTTGTGTACCTTAGTTCCCAGGCCGCCGCACAGGCCAAGTTTGACGAGATAAAAAAGAAGGTTGTTGCCTATGGGGACGCAGATGAGGCTTCTGATGATGTGGAAGAGGAGGACGAGGACAGTGATTCCTCTGATTCAGACATCGACCCTAAGCTGGAGAAGATAATTGCTTAGTGTGAGCTTGCCGGGGATCGGGGCAAGGAGGCCCAGGCAGGAAGAGAAGTCGTCAAGCCACCGCCATAGGAGGAGTAGCAGCAGCAAGAGAAAATCAAAGCACTCAAGGAGTAGGAGTGATGATAGTGAGCATGAAAGGAGGAAGGTAGAAGAGGCGGGGACAGGAAGAAGAGGTCCAACAGTCGAAGAAGCATGGAAGATCGATGAGGATAGTAGCGCGTAGTGACTCTGATAGGCAGCAGAGGCACAAGAAGAGCACGAAGGACAGGAAGAGGAGGAGGAGCCACCGTAGGAGCGAGGACGCGTTCGATGTGTCTGCAGGTGAAGAAAGGAGGCATCGGCATCACCGCAAGCGGAGCCATCACCGGAGGGATGCATCGGCGACCGTGACAATGGTGGCAGTGATTTTGCGGATGACAAGAATCAATCCAGCAGGCAGAGGCGGCGGGGAGGCACCGCCGGTCAAAAAGCAGTGGTTCCAATGAGGATGAGCGACAAGACCATCGGGGAGCAAAGCGATCTGGGAGAAGAACAGGGACCACAGGAGGAGCTAAAGAGGAGCATTGATTTGGTAATTCCTATTTGATGATGTTATTGAGTTCCTCTATTTATCAGCTGGTCCATTGCCTTATCATAAGTTTGAAACATTTGAAGCATGATGCTTAACATGTGTAGCAATATAACATGTTGATGTATTACTGTATGTCTTTTTGAACTATGCTTCAAGTATATTATGCATTCATGATTTGATAATTTGAGGTTTTTTTAATATGATGTGTTCAGTTAGCCTTCCCTCTCAGTTATACTGCATGAGATAATTATCATAGGGTATTTCTTTTTTAAACCAAACTAGAGTAATTCTAGGAGACCTACATATCATAAAATTACAAAGTTACAGACTGAGTCACTATATTCACAGGAGAATACGTCTTATCTGTTTAGTCACAACAAATAACGGTCAGCGAATCGTTGGATTGCTGATTCGAAATTCAGCAGTGGAGTCAGTATGTTTAGTCACAACAAATAACGGTCAGCGACTATTGTAGCTACTTTGGGTGTTGGGAGGTGTAATTGCATGACGCTGCCCCGTATCTACAATATGTGCTAACTGCTAATGGTCAACCTCTGTTCCTCATTTTTATTTTGGCACGCATAAGCTCAATTCAAATGCTGTCTTCTGCAGGTTTGCAATGGGTCGAGGACATTGATGGCTGCCATGGAAAGGCTTGAATTTTGTTTCGCATCTGCATTCATTTTACCGATTTGTTTTGAAACTTTCAATACTGTAGCTGTCCAGGTTCAGATATTCACCCACGAGAGAATGTAACTATGTCTTCTTATATGCAAATGTGTTCCCAAATTGTATATAGGCTCAAATATATTTGTGCAAAAATTAAACTCTGCAAAAACAAATTGGTTGTTTTTATATAGCATTCACTAGATAAAACCGCAATAGCAAGACGGGCATTATACTAGTTAATAATAAAAGCACAGTAGGGGCTTGCACTCCTCCTGTTTCCATAAAAAAAACATAGTTAAAATTAACTACTTATCTAGATAGAAAATGATAAAATGTTTTGTAATTTGAAATGGAGATAATAGTTTCTTAGGTGGCGGCAGCCCTCCCGCCTTCTCCATCCTCATCCACCTGCAGCATCTCCAGGGCCGACGCATCCGTGCCAAGCATCTTGTGCTTCAGCTCCATGTACTCCGGCCACGTCACGGCCCGGAACGCGGCCTGCTGCTTCCTCCCCGGCAACATTGCGGACGCGAGCGGCGCCACCTTCATGTCGTCCGGCGGGCCAAGGAAGTAGGGCACGGAGATCCGGTCGCTCTCCCGGTTCACGACGGCGCGGTGGAGCGCGCTCCGGAACCGGCCGTTGGTGAGCACCTGGAAGAGGTCGCCGATCATGACGACGAGCGCACCCGCCGGCGCCGGCACCGTCACCCACCGGTCCGGCCCGCGGCGGAGCAGCTGCAGCCCCGGCACGCCGGCGCTCTGCGTGATGAGCGTGATGAAGCCCGAGTCCGTGTGCGGCGCCAGCCCCATGGCGCGCTCCGGTTCCGGGCACTTGGGGTACCTATATATTTATCCACGTGCGCATATGTGCACGTCATCATCCAGCACGGAGCCAGTCAGAGGTACGGTCAGTCACTACTGGCACGTACTCACGTACGACAAGAAGAACGTTCGGGCGTCAGAGATTCGTTTTTTGACGGACGTACAGGATCGGGTGCATCGTCGCCGTCCAGTTCTCGCGGATCTTCCGCTCCATCTCGCCGCCGGCGATCTGGTCGGCGGTGAGCCCCAGCGCCCTGAAGAAGAGGTCGAGCAGCCGGCCGCCGAGAGCCCTCATCTCTCTGTCGTACTCCTCCATCACGTCGCTGGTGGGCACGCGCATGCACAATGCAGAGTCAACGTGGGCACGACGACCAGTGTAGCACGCGTGACGTACCAAACTAACACGTGACATGGCACGTACCAGAAGCGGAGGTAGTCGTCGCCGCCGTCGGGCCAGACGCGGCGGAACTCGTCGCGGACGGCGGTGGCGGGGAACGTGTACCCTTCGGACCACATGAGCTTGGAGAAGCGGCGCGACAGGGGCGGCCTGCCGAAGCCGGCGGCCGCGGCCTCGCCACCGAAGCGGCGGCCCGCGCGGGCCTTGTCGGGCGCCGGGAGCGCGAACAGGCGCGCGACCTGGTCCTCGACGCGCGCCGCCACGCCCCGCGGCACGCCGTGGCCGACGAGCAGGAACGCGCCCCACTCCTCGGCGGCGCGCGCCACCGCCCGCGCCACGTCGTCGCTGCCCACGCTCATGTCCACCACCGGCACCGCGTCGCGGCCAGCGGACTCCACCGACGGGTGCTCGTTCACCCCCGGCCACTCGTGCGTCTCCGGCACGCTCGCCGCGGACCCCAACTCGAAGAGGCCGGATGCGGCGGCCGGCGTCGAGGCTGACGACGACGGCATCGTCGTCGGCATTCAAGAACTCGGCACGTCGTACAGGATAGAGATCGAAATGGAGGCTCGCACAAACTGCAGTTATAGTACGTACGGAGTGTATACAAGTAGTGACAACTGTGCCAGCATGTCAGTGGAGTGTACGAGCAACGTTTCTGCCATGTAAGCGGTGCAGCACGCGTGGCATGCAAAAGACAAGAACGGTTGACACTTGTTTGGGCGCTGGCAGATTTCAGTTCAATTTCTTCTAACCTTTTGTGAGATGCAGCTTCAGATTTTGGTGCATGGAAGCTGAGGGTGATGAAAACCATGAACAAGCTGGTGTAAAGAGATGACAAATATGCTTGGAACGGGACAGCCTCCAAGGCTCCCGGTGGCTTCATTATATAGGGAATTACATCAAGAGTTTACATCAACTACAACTCGTATGTCAGCTATACTTTCTATATACGTGTGGATGGAATCCAACACGATTACAATCTGATAGATATGTTAGATACAACTAACCATATCTTCTAACATCCTCCCTTAATCTCAGCCACTAACAAGGTTGAGATTGAATCTAAAATCTCGCAATTTAGCCACCGAAACTGGTTTTGTAAAACCATCAGCAATCTGATCATTGGTGCTAATAAACCGAATATCCAACAACTTTTGCGCCACCCTTTCACAAACAAAGTGAAAATCAATTTCAATGTGTTTAGTCCGGCATGAAATACCGGATTAGCCGATAGGTATTTTGCACCAATATTGTCGCACCATAGGCGAGCAACAGGAGAGTGAGGTATCCCAATCTCTTTTAACAATCTCTGAATCCACATCATCTCTGCAGTAGCATTAGCTAGCGCCTTATATTCAGCTTCTGTACTAGAACGAGAGACTGTAGGTTGCTTCCTAGCACTCCAAGACACAAGATTTGGGCCAAAGAAGACAGCAAAGCCCCCGGTTGAACGTCTGTCATCAACACATCCTGCCCAATCAGCATCAGAAAATGCACTAACAAGAGTAGACTTGGACGAGCGCAACTGCAACCCCATGTCTAGAGTGCCTTTCACATAACGAAGAATTCTCTTGACCGCACTCCAATGAGTAGTAGTAGGCTTATGAAGAAACCGACAAACTTTGTTGACTGCAAATGAGATATCGAGGCCGGGCGAGTGTCAAGTATTGGAGCGCCCCAACAACACTCCTATATCGAGTGGAATCCTCTTCCCCAAGACAACGCCATCGGTGAGACTCAATTTTTCGAAACCGAAATAGGAGTATCCACTGCCTTGCAAGTCCACATATTAGCGCGTTTCACCACCTCAGTAGCATACCGTTGCTGAGAAAGAACTAAAGTACCAATATCACGCTTCACTTCAATGCCAAGAAAATAATGCAGGTCACCAAGATCCTTTAGTGCAAAATCCCGTTCAAGAGCCCGAAGCAAAGCCTTTGTCGCGGCCAAAGAAGAGCTAGCCACAATAATGTCATCGACATAAACAAGAACAAGCATTGCAAGAGAACCTTTCCGAAAAAAAACAGAGAAGTATCTCCTTTGGATGGGGTGAAACCAAGCTGAATAAGTTTACCACAAAGTCGAGAATACCAGGCACGAGGATCTTGCTTAAGACCATAGAGAGCTTTATCTAATTTGCAAACATAATGTGGATACCTCTTATCTGCATAACCCGGAGGTTGATGCATATACACCTCTTCCTCAAGAACACCATGAAGAAAAGCATTCTGAACATCAAGCTGTCGCAAAGACCATCCTTGGGAGACTGCAATAGCAAGAACAAGACGAATAGTGGCAGCCTTAACTACAGGACTGAAAGTATCTTCATAATCAATGCCATAGCGTTGCTTGTAGCCTTTTGCAACAAGACGTGCTTTATATCTGTCTATACTCCCATCAGCTCGCCGCTTTACTTTATAAACCCATTTGCTGCCTATAATATTCTTGCCACGTGGAGGAGGAACTAGATGCCAAGTCTTATTTTTCTGCAAAGCATTGTATTCGGCGTCCATTGCTGAAACCCAACGAGAATCATTAAGAGCGGCCTTAGTACTAACCGGTTCAGCATCATCAGAGGTACTGAGTAAACACCACCGGACTGTGCCATCAGAATACTTTTTGGGCTTCTGAATCCCATGCTGAAGACGCGTGCCATGACATCGTGGAGCAACATCAGCAGGTGCGGGCGCTGGCGAAGCGACAGGATCAGCCACCACAGAGGATCCCGGCGGGAGATCTCCTGGTAGGGACGAAGGTGCAGGAGCTGGATCAGCTGCGGCCGCCCGGTGGACGAGAGCGGAGCGGTGGAACGGTCGGAGCAGCGGACACCGGCGTAGAAGATCCGGCCTGCGTCGTGTCGGAGGGGCCCGGACCGGCGGGCGTGTCGGAGAGGGCCGGATGCGGCCCGACAGGATCGGCTCCGATCCCGAGCGAATCCCCGCCGCCGGGTCAGGTTGCGGGACGCGGATCAGCCTCGAGAGCAGCGCCGCGGTCGTCGTTTTGTGCACCCGAAGGGCACATGAAATAACGAGCTCCGGCCTCATTTCTTCATCAATTGACGCCGGATTTGAACTGCGAAACCACGGGACCAGAGGAACTCGACGGCACATTAGTGTGGTTAGAAGAATTAATCATACACGATCAAGTACATTAGCACTCCCAAAATCGTGTGATGGATTTTTCAAAATATCGGGAAGAAGATCAAGCTCCGAACGAAGACGGGCTCCTGCGTTTGGATGAAGATGGGAGAAAGGATATACAGTCTCATCAAAAACAACATCGCGAGAGACATAGATGCGGCTGTTTTGGGATCAAGACATTTAAATCCTTTGTGAAGATTGCTATATCCAATAAAAACACAACGCAGGATCGGAACTGAAGTTTCTTGGTGTTATAGGGACGGAGGTTGGGCCATACGCACATCCAAACGTCCTAAGAAAGGAGTAATCAGGAGGAGTGCTAAGGAGACGATCATGAGGTGTATCATTTTGGAGAACTCTGGAGGGTAATCGATTGATAAGAAACACAATTTGTTAGAAAAGCTTCGTCCCGGTATTTGAGGGGCATGGATGCATGGGCTAGTAAAGAGAGACCAACCTCAACTATATGGCGATGCTTGCGTTCACAGATCCGTTTTGTTGGTGGGCATGTGGACAGGACACATGATGAGCAATGCCTAGATGCTTAAAGAAGGAGTTTAAGGACGGTATTCTCCACCCCAATCGGATTGAACGGCTAAGATCTTGTGGTTGAATTGGCGTTCAACCATACTTTGGAAATCACGGAAGCATTGGAAAACTTCAGATTTATAGCGAAGCAAATAAATCCAAGTGAACTTACTAAAATCATCAATGAAACTCACATAGTATGAATAGCGACCAACAGAGGTGGGCGCGGTCCCCATACATCACCGAACACAAGCTCAAAAGGTTTAGATGACACACTATTTGACTTTGGATAGGGTAATTGATGGCTCTTGCCCATCGACATGCATCACAAATGACACCTTTATTGGACTCTTTGCTAAACAAAAGCTTATGACGACTAAGAACTTGATCGACAACTGGAGACGAAGCATGACCTAAACGACTATGCCATAACGAAGTATAGGGCTTGAAGACACTAAGGATTTGTTTTGATGAAGGCCGATTGGAGGACTGAGGCTTCAAAGGATAGAGGCCCCCTTCACATCGCCCTTCGAGAAGTGTCTTCCTCGTCACCTGTTCCTTCAGAGAAAAATATCGAGGGTGAAGTTCAAGGAAAGCGTTATTGTCTTTAACAAGGCGGTGTGCAGAGACAAGATTCTTATTTGCATGAGGGACATGAAGAATATTATGAAGATGAATATCACGAATTGGAGATTGCAAAGTACTATGACCAATGTGATTAATTTTCATACCTGCACCATTAGCCGCGAGCACTGTTCTCCTCCGCGATACTTGTCACGGAAGGAGAGCTTCTCCAAGTCACCCGTTATGTGATCGAGTGGCACCCGAGTCGACGTACCAATTTGTGTCGACTCCGTAGGAAGAAGTGTTTGCGATGAGGCGCTCTTTTTTTCTTCTTCTTGTGGACCGGTGAAGTTTGAGTCGAACCGCTTGAAACGAACCACCGTATGTCCTTCTTTGCCGCAAAGTTGGCGAGAAAACACCGAGAGGAAGTTGCGGCCACCGCCGCCACCACCTCCTCCTTGTCCGCCATTGCCACGACCATTGCCTCCATTGTTTCCACGGCCACCACCGCCGCGACGGAAACCACCACGACCACCATCACCGCGGCCACGAGCTTGATTGAAAGAGGAATTCCCCCCACGGCCGCCCTTGGCGGCCATATTTGCAGACGACTGAGATCCGCCACCGTGGAGCTCCTTGCGCTGCTCAAAGGCAACGAGTTGCGCATACAACTCATTGACTGAAATAGGCTCTACACGAGCCGCAATAGCCGAGACTATCGACTCGAACTCTTCACCGAGCCCAACGAGGATATAGGTCACAAGTTCCTCATCTTCCACCCGACGGCCTGCCGAAGCCATGTCATCGGCAAGGCCCTTCATCTTGACAAAGAACTCAGCCACGGTCGATGATCCCTTGGTCGCCGTGGTGAGAGCCATGCGCGTAGAGATCACGCGCCCGAGTCTGGGAGTTGTGGAGATCTTGGATGGCAGCCCATAGCGTAGCTGCAGTCGTAGCCTTGGAGACTTGACCAAAGATCTCGCTGGAGAGAGACGAGATGAGATAGCTGAATACAATCCGATCTTCGGCCATCCACTTATCATATGCGTGGTTCGGCTCGGGATCCGGCTTCTTGCCGTCGATGATATCCCGGTGCCGGGGATAAAAGCATCGGGCGGTGCAGCGGTGTTCAAGATGTAACCCGCAAGACGAGCACCGCGGAGCGAGACAGAACCGTGGCATGCCACATGTTGAAGTTCTTCCGAGTAAGGCGCTCGGAGACAACTGGAAGAAGGCCGAAGGCCAATGGCGTGTTGGTGGAGCTTGACGACGCCATGGAGGTGGAGAGGAAAGACTAGATTGGATCGACTTCCGTATGGAAGATTTTAGGCGATTGATACCATGTAAAGAGATGACAAATATGCTTGGAAGGACAGCCTCCAAGGCTCCCGGTGGCTTCATTATATAGGGAATTACATCAAGAGTTTACATCAACTACAACTCGTATGTCGGCTATACTTTCTATATACGTGTGGATGGAATCCAACACGATTACAATCTGATAGATATGTTAGATACAACTAACCATATCTTCTAACAGCTGGAGCCCGACAAATGTTCAGCCGGTGAGTGCTGAAAGGAGGTGGGCATCGCGTGGAGTGTTCGGCTACCCCATCTTAGACCAAGCATGATAAGAAGATGACACATCATAATTATGTTGAGGTAGAGGAGAGAAAAGCAGAAATAAATAAAGCAGGCTCTTCTAAACTGACAGTCAAGGTAGGTTAGATGCTCCCTGTTTGCTCGGTTGGTAAGCTAGCTGATGTTGTCATGTTTTGAGAAAAACATTATATCATGACTGCTAAACAAGGATGATAAGTTCAAGCGAAATGGTGTGGTATATCGGTAGCTAGCTATTACAAGAGTGGAATATTAGAATGTCGTAAATGATATGGCAATAATATACAACTAACTATTAGTTCATTATTAGCAGGTTTGGAGTTGCTAATGGCTGTTAATATAGTTCATATATACACCTTCAACTAATTAACTATCCAACCACAATTAGTAGGTGGATCCAAACAACCCCTTGCTAAAAGTTGCGTAGCTAAAAATTAACTGTTATTAATTATTAACTAATTTTTTAGTATTAATGGATCAAACATGCCCTTATTGGCCATCAGCTTAAAAGGATATGAGAGGATGGAGAAGGTGAGGAAAATAATCTTTGTGGGCCAAAATGAGAAAAGTGAGCGAGGGTTAATTCGCAGAGCTTCTAGAAATGAGCAAAATTTTCAGTTTTATGTTTGGGAGTCAAACCATACTACTATGTAATGATCGAGTTCAAAAAGCAGAAAATCAATTTACTTTCTTTTAGAAAACCGTACTCCTAATAGCAATCAATGTGGACCAGGATGAGAAAAAACAATGTGCACGCCATATAGCTAAGAGCCTCTTTTTCTGTGGGCTACAATGGTTGCATCAATTCGGAAAACTCATTATCAGTTTCTTTGCCTCATCAAAAGTGCTATCCTATAATGTTTCGATCTTAATTTTCCACCAACGTATAATAAAATTTCTATGGATTTGACTCCTGAGGCCACCTTGTTTGACAGTTTGAGAGAAGTTCCTTGAGACCTTTCCCATGAAGAAAAGAAGATTCTAGAACATTGACTCATGGAGCCTCTTAATTTCACCTAGTCTAGAAAGGAGAAGAATTGGAGAATGTTAACGTAATACTTTGACGTTGTCCAAAGGAGAAGAAATTCTGTTTGGAACCGACGCTCCGGCGAGGAGCTTGGCGACGGTGCGACACCGGCAGGTGGTGACCGCGTACACTAAAACCCTACCGAGAGCGCGAGGGACAGAGAGCACGAGGGAGCCGATGATCACAGGAGTTTCACACTGCGATACGCAACGCCTTTGGATGCATTCTCTGATTGATAGGATACATGGGCTTTCGTCCCCCACCCCATCACGGTTCCACAGCTGCACGACTCGCCGTTATTCTCGATGGCCGTGCGACATGAAAAAACCGCGGCCATGATGGGGCGACTCCTTCTGCGGCTAGGACGCGATCGTGCACATCTTCAACCCGTCCTAGTTCTACGCTTACAAAACGTGATGGTTGTTACATAAAGCAATCAACTAATGTCACGCCTGATGCACCTATATGACTGAACATGCTAAGACACAACTCTGACAACGATTACAGAATGAAAATTTACATTGCAGGCATGGAGATTACAGGAAAGGACAGCTGGAGAGGCAGACAGTTAAGATGACGCTTATCTGTCATAAACATAGAATTAGTTCAGCAAAAACTGCCGAAGTGGTGACAGCCCGAATTTACACGTATTCCTGTAATTTCTTCGTATCCTAAATGTCTGTACAATTCTTTTCTCTTATAGTAACTTGCAATCGATAAGCAAGATAAGAAAATCTGCTTCGAGTTTGTCCAACTGAGATATATGGCATAATAAAATTGCTTGGGGTGCGCAATGGTCCATATCCGAACAGCAATCCTAGGGAGTAACCAGGTCATTTGGGTCTTCTTCAGTCTTCTAACCACTTTATGCTAGGCCCTTTCGCAAGAAAGACCAAGGTAAATTTGCATCATGCAGACTTAAGAATGAGGTAATTTCAGTTTTTCACACCTGCATCACAATAATGTATTCATCTGACCAAGATACAAACAGATTTACATCGTTTCACAAAGCATTTTCAAATGCAAATAAAGATCATGCACACAAAAGATTACATCAAACAGACACTAATGCAATTTAATGTACATACATATAAGTACAGCATTTTTATTTGATGATCATAGTTTATGTATGAGACAGACAGCTGTGAGTACCCCGCATGGCCACATCTCCACGATGATGGATGCCCATGCATGCCGTCTAAGCTGATGAACTAGCAGCAGCAACAGATGGCCTCGAGGCAGCACTCGCAGGTCTCGTAGCAGCAGAAGCAGCAGCACGCAGTGAACAAGCTGAAAAGAACAACAAAGCTTCCATTGTTAACTAAAGTTAATTAGCCAAAAACTTATTCACAATCTGAATTGAAAACCAAATCATTAGCTCTACTGAAACTGAAAGTCGAGAGGATAATTGTTCCAACAGAAGCGATGTGAAGGACAACATCACATCTAGATGAAGGCAAATGTCACATGAAAATGACCAGCAACCACCAAATTGACATTTCCCATTTGGCCATTGATCACATGAGCCAAAGGCACTACAGTGTAGGGTGACTTGTGCGTTGGACCTCAACTGTCATCGATTGATAGCCCAGTAGGGACCTTGAAAATGATAGCTGATGGACCCATCCTCTGTTGAATCATGATAGGCTAGGACAGGTGCTAAACGATGTGTCGAAATAAAGACTCAAAAGAAGAAGAAAGCTAGCATGCCATGGACTCACATGATCGAAAAGGAGTGTAGCACCTAACTGGAGACAGGGATTTTGTTTTGAACAAGAGGAAAGCTAGCATGTCATGACGAAAATTCAAAAGTATCAGATGAATTGAGCTTATTCCCTCTCTCAGGAAGAAGATTTGAAGTGGTTTTTTCTTAGCGGAACTGTATGTTACCTTCCATCCAAGGTTTGCTTTCCAAGGGTATCTTCCTAATTCATGTTTACTCAATTGTTCTGGAAACCTCAAACCGTACATGGTTCTCTTTTGAAAACTCAAACCACTTTTCAGAAACATGAGAACAGTATTCTGTAAAATTGTTGCCGAATACCAGTTACCATTTCCTAAGCAGGTATTCCTAACTAAATATATAAAAGACTAGACACTGCAAATATTTGATTTCTATGAAGGGTATAAGGTGTAATTTGCATATGACTTCCTAGTTTGATCTTTCCAATCTGTACTTATGCATGTTAGGCTGATCTTGTGACAGAAATCTTCTTTATAGTATTCAAACAAATATTGGAGGTTGGTTGAATCCATATACTTGTGAATTATTCTCCACACTTTTTTATCCAACTAAACCAACCAATATTTTGAAACTTCACTCCGATGACCATTAATATCAAGTCTCAATACAAGAATCTTCTTTTCTTTCCCAAGAAGACAAGTTTCAGAGTTGGAAGTGTTTATAGTTTTCATCATGGGTATCATTGAAAATATGTTGCAATAACATTACAAGAAAAAAACACTTATATAAAAGAGTTAGTGTAATCAAGAAGAATAGAAACAACAGAAAGGTTAGGAGTACCATGCGTATAGGCAGCCCTTCTCCTCATGGCGCTTCTGAACATGATCGTAGTAGGACATGTCTGGGCACTGGGAGGATTATACATCTTGCTCACTAATATGGAGATCCCTGTTCAAGTATCTCTAATTTGCAAGGACAGAAGAGATAGGGCTCTGAACAAAGCAAGGAGCTGCACAGAGGGTCTGCTAATTGTCTGGGTGGAAGCCTTCAGCCTTCTTTATAGCGTTTTCAGCTCCAACTAGCATATGACGCCTTCTTTATAGCGTTTTCAGCTCCGGCTAGCATATGACGCTGGTCCCAGGCACCTTCCCAGTGCCCTGCTGGATAAGGAAAACCTGACCATGAAAGCAATATTTTGTGCTAATTTCTTACATTAATCAACCATGTTTTTTTTTTTTTGAAACAACCGTGCTTTGTTATTTGCACAAACAAACAAAAAATCAACTAATGGTACGAAACATGATTGTTTATACTTTATATAGAATGTATCTAAAACACTATAACCAGCATACCTATGTCAGGATTCAGAATTTTTATTTTTATTCAGGTGCTTAGAGATTCTTTCCTTCAGGACTGGAAATACTTTACTTGAAGTAGTTACTATTAAACCTAAATTTCCAACTGAACCCTGCACGAATTGCTAAATCTCTTCAGTCGATAGCCAGACAGGTCACATCAGAATTGGATGGAAACAAATCCACACAGATGCAAGGATGTCCAGCTTTTTCCTCCTCGTGAGTATCTCCATCTGGCTGAAAGTCAGTACCGGGCTCATAGCTGGATGGAAAATGATGATCCGTTTTAGTGAAGTTAGGTCCCTACCACATTCACTGACAGGTGGTTACATGAGGGGCCATGCTTGTTATCTGGACCAGCTGCCATCATTTAAGAGAGCAACATCCATTGATCCGCAGTGACAAAGGATGAAACTCACGCTGATGAGGGGGGAATAATATGAGACTTTCTTCAGTATACATATTCTAAGGTTTAGGAATCTTGAACCAAACAGTTACTTTTTATGGGTGAGCCAATATCTATGAACCTAAAATTAGGTCAAAATCAAAGATTTTCTGACTCCTAGCATCAAAACCTATCTCTATGCAATAATTAACACGTTTTTTTTTTTTTTTTTTTTTTTTTTTTTTTTGCTAATGCAGATTTGCCCACCCAATATTAACTGGTGTCTTCTCTGGTAACTCACCTTCACTGGATGAATCTGGAGAATGAATCTTGATATGATCCTTGGGAATGACATTTGAGTTAGAAAATTCAAGATTTCATATTTCATAACTTAATTAGATAAGAGTTAAAAAAACTCAGGCTCAGTAAACTCTTAGTGGCATAAATGTTAATTTTTCCAGTTAAATCTAGAGACACTACCATACTTTGAGCTAAAACTAATACTCATTTACTCTACTGTTTACTCTTCCAGTTTCATGAGAAACAAGTTGGAGTGGAAAGCCCATAATTTGAGCATTCATGTATTGTTAGCCTAGTAGCCTTTTAGCTTGGTTGGCCCCAAATCTAGTATGACAATCAGAATCTGAAATTTACCATCCTAAGTAAACTAGATTTTTAGCTTTATCACTGTTCAACACTATTTTGTACCTAAAACTTGCACAGTGATTTCCCCATGTCAGGGACCAAGGGCAAAGAAGTCAAGGTTGAAATATTAATTAGGAAGAACTGTTCATGTCATGAATTGACAGGACTTGCAATTTCCATGACCAACTACAAATTGTAGTTATGAATCCAGATTTCTGATACCTTACAAGTAAAAAAGGAAAACAAACATTTGACTTATCAAATCATGAAAAGTGATATGAACATACCTCGTTTTCATGTTCACCCGTCAAATCTGACATTTCTGCAGATCCATCAGAACCCAAAAGAAAAAAAAACAACACATCATTATGTGCATGATATCAGCTACTCAGCTCCACTGGAAATTTTCCAAGGAAACATTTTTTCACCCCTCTGGTCAAGTAGAACTAGGCATTACCTTGAGATACAAAGGTATGACCATAACTTGAGAGTACACCAAAGAATCAAGCATTCATTGTCAAACCAGCAACTATTAATTACAGACTTGGCACAAGGGGCTTACAAAGGCAACAAAATTCCTCGTGCAACACCAAACATCCACACCTAGCTAACAATCCAGCAGTATGAATTACATCTGGGCCCATGATTAATCATGTCATAGTGGGAGCTACCAGAGGAGCAGATGTAGGAGGAACTGCAAAGCCAATGTCTCCGGTTACAGGATGAAATGCAGCATTCCTCTCGAGATGCTCCCATACAAGCCTTCTTCGCTCCTCAGATGCAGCTCGCTTCTTTTCCTCCTCTTGAAAATTTGTTTGACAAGCCAGCAGCAATCTCTCATCCATGTCAAAGAACATTTTCCTAACATTCATTGTAACATTTAGAACTGACTGGTTCCAGTGCCAACGGGCATTCCTCTCCAGAGCTGGATAGATGATTGGCAAGATAACTTGACGGTTTTGGGAGATCAGGTCAAACAAATGTTCATTATTCCACAGGAATAAGGCCCTTTCAGCAACCTGTTACAAATTACAAATAATGAGCAGCATTCTTAAGTTTCTGCTAGACTTAGTGTTCAAGCACCTTTTCCATATTTTTTTCATAGTGTTCAGAGATGCCATGCTGTGCAAAGCATCTTGTAAAGCACTTCTCTAATGGATAGCTAGAAAAACAAAATCGCTTTAAGATTAAACTTTTTGGGGGAATTTACATTGAATTATTAGCATTTGATTTTGAACGTATACCATAGCTACATCCAATATGAGGCTATTTGTGATCAAAATAGAAAAATTCATTTCCTACAAAATAAGAAAATCTGTTCCAACCTGCACATTATCATTTTCGAGGGCTCAGTGGGGTGGCGCACAAGTGGTGCAAAAGAGCTTTCAAAACCCAAAAGAAAAACAGAACAAAAGGTAGGCTATATTCTCTAACCAAAGATTTAAAGAGCCTGCAAGGCTAGCTTTGGCCATGATACAAGTCAAGCCAATTTCCTCCCAGAAAAGGACTCTCCAGCTGTTGAGTGCGCAGGGTTTGCTGTCAAAAATCAAACCATTTTTTGACTTCCAGATAATCCAGCAAGCAGTGATTACAATTTCTCTACTTCCAAACATTGTTCTTGCTTCAATGATCATAAATTTTAAAAAGTAAAAAGGCTCTGTAATGCTATTCTTACAAGTTGGATCACAATGTCCTCCTTTCTCATAAAATTCCTCTTAAATGATTTACCCTCACTAGAGGGTAGAATATATTTATGTTGAATTCTCAATATGGGATCCACTGCGATTATGTAGCATTTTTACTTGCAAGTTAGGCATGGTCCAAATCTAAATAAAACTTGTGGATTGAAGTGACTATGAAATTTTCCTCACCACAGCTTGATGTTTAAATTCTAAATGGCTAATTCAGCCATGTTATCCTGTTTTGTTTCTTCATAAGATACCCAACACATGCAGGTGAAAGAATAAGTCAAAATCTCGTTTAAATCTAACTATCAATACTTCACAATTTCTAGTCTTCCAAAGGAAAACAGACAGAGATGAGATTAACCCCTTGGCTACTAGTTTTTTCTATCTAAGGCTAGCAATAGTGGACATATTTGTCAGCAAGATACATTAAATAAACATATACAAGCAATATCCAGTGTTCAAAGGACAGTCTCAAATCAGTATTCAAGGAAGAAACTTTACCTGAAAATGAGAGCTATTTAGGCACTGTGCGATCCTGCGAAACAGAGGAACCGCACACTTCTGGAAATCTGCCAGTTCTGTCAGCTCCAGCACTTCCTCCAGCTCTCCTAAAAACATCATCTCCTTCTGACTATTCGTCACCGGCCAGTACTTGAGGAGGCCTCTGATAACAGTCCCTGTGAGCTTTGGTTCCTTCTCGATAAACTGTGTAATGCAGTATGTCAACTGTGGCAAATATACTCCAACTGTTTTCGGCTTGTGAAGTGGAATCAAAGCCTTCCATAGAAACAACTTATGCTCCTCCTTCAATGGCTTTGCAAAGCCACTAATCACACTCCCAAACACCTCCAGTAGCTCAGCAATCCCATTGTGGTGATCTGTCTCGAACACAAACCTATAGAAGATGTTGCTCACAGCCTTGCGAATGAAGGGGCGATTGCCCATAAATTTCCCATAAATCCTGTGCAGCACTGTCTTCAAGCATTCCCTCTCCCTAGGATCATCAGAATCGAAGAGGTCAAGCAGCCTAGAGATGAAGGAGTTGTCCATGTACTTCCTAGCGACCTTGACATCAACTGCCGGGGACATGACGAACCGCAGGAGCAACTCATACACGACCTGGAGGTGGTACCACGAGGGGTCAAAGAACGGCTCGTCCTCGTCGGCGGCGGCGGCACTGGCACCGGAGCGGAGCTTGGGCGGGAAGACCCTGAAGAGGTTGATGGCGAACATGCGGACGCAGGCCGACAGCATCGCCTCCGTGAGCGGCTCCTCGGCCGCGGAGACGCAGTCGACGAGGGACACGAGCACCTGCCGCTTCCGCTCCACCTCCGGCGAGTCCCTGCCCCGCTCCGCGGCGAAGTCGAACACCACGCAGCAGACGTTGAGCTTGCGGAGGAACACGTCCTCCCTGGTCTCCGCCCCGGACGGCGCGGGGAACGCCGCCGACGCCGGAGACGAAGCGCTCAGCTCCGGCTCCGCCCCGTTGGCCGCGGCGCCACGCGACGACGGGGGCTTCGCCGGCGGCGAGCCCCCGCCCCCGGCCCCGCCGGATTTGGGGGACTTCCGCGAGATCTTGCCAAGAAACTGCTTCCACATGGCGGCGGCAGGAGACCCGTGGGCGCCCACGGCTGGCATCAAAGGCTCCGTTTCAAGAACCCATGGCCGGCCGAGCCGAGCCACGGACAACTACCGACCACCCGCTACCGACTCCACGGAAACCGAGCGGCGAATCTTGCACGGCAAAGAACCGTGCGGCGGTCGGACCAGGCACCAGCGAAGCGGAAGCGCTAGGGAAAGAAAATATCTCGCGGTGGCTGGAACGGGCTCAGATCCGGAGGCAAGGCGCGGCGGCCGCCACCATCACCATGGATGGGATGGATCTCGGGGAGAGGAGAGGAGGGGAGGGGAGGCAGAAAGCGCAGAGCTTTTGGAGTTTTGGGCGGACTCGCAGCGTGGGGGAGCTCGAGTTTACAGCTTGGTGTCGGGTCCTCGGTGGGCGTACGGAAGACGACGAGGGTGGTAGCTGTAGCTCCACCCGTCTCATTCTCATTCTCAGCCGTCAATCTCCATGGACCGCGATGTATCGACCGTTGGCATGTGTCTTCGTACATGTTTGAATTTCACGCCAGAAATTTCTTACTGCCAAACATGGTTCACACCAAACTGATTGAACCTAAGCATTTGGTCCATGATATCTTTTGGGAGGAAGATGTTGCCCCATTCCCTCGAACTTATCAATCATGTTATAATGTTTTTCTCTCACGATAAAACTGCATAAACTAACTTATCAACTGCAGAAACCATGAGCTGAACATGACGTTGGTTGCCGACGTTCCACCACTTCCAAAGCAAATTTATGGTTTTCAGCCGATCCTCCTCTTTCAAATGTAACACCACCTGAACTACCGCATTTGCCCGAGCTACACTACCCCTCCTATCGAACCTGCGCCTCCTCCTTTGCCCTCCAGGACATTATAAGCTGACTTGCCCGAGGTTCGTTGGTAGGCTAAGTGATCTTCAGGGCCTGGGTTCGTTGGTGTTGCGAGGTTTCTCTGAGCTTTGTAGGCGAGTTCACAAGCAAAGACAAGACTTCTTTCTTTGCGGACAGCAAGGCCAGTGCAGCACACTAGGACTATAGAAGATCAACAGTTATGGAGCAAGAAACACAGTGATGCAGCAAGAAACACACAGGGATCATCGCTGGCTGGTCGACTGACAACAGTACCGGATGTGTTATATGCAGAAGCTGTAGCATGTACGAAAGCTTTGCAATCGGCAACGGACTATGGGATCTTTTGCGTCCGAGTTGAGCTGGACTCAGCGCTTCTACAACAGGCGCTTCTCTCGTCGTCGATGGATCTGGCGACCAGCAGAAGATTGATTAGAGATACTCGTGAGTCGTGGCCTTCTTCAGGAGCATTTTCTTTGTACTAATGGTTTCCTTATTCCTAGAGCTTGTAATTTGACAGCGTATGATCTACCAACCTTCAGTACCAAGTTAAGGCTGGGGTGTGTGAGTCCTATTCGTATGGACAAACCTTCTCTCAGGCCTTGTTTAGATCCTAAATTTGGCATGCCAAATTCGGGAGTTCACACACTATAGCGCACCGTAGTAATTTCGTTTGTATTTGTGAAATATTGTTCAAATCGATTAATTAGACTCAAAAGATTCATCTCACAAAGTACAACAAAGCGTGTAATTAGTTTTTGATTTCATCTATATTTAGTACTCAATGCATGTGCTGACATTTTGATGTGATAGAGAATCTTCTTTTTGCATAGTGAAATTTGGGGAAAAATTCTGGAACTAAACAAGGCCTCAGAGTAAAAAGAGTAAAAAGAATTGGTGACTCTTGGTATTGCCGAGCCCGAGTCTCTTGGTAAAGCCAGCTCCGACTTAATAAAAAGCATATACATGAGCTCATCTCAGCCATTGCCCCACCCCAAGCACAATGATTTTTCTTAATAAAATAAATACCTTCTTACGATAAATATCATGTTTTTTAGATTAAAATATTGTGCTTTTTTTTGTTGTGAGCCTAAATATATATGCATGTGTAAAAACATTGAAAGCGGTTGAGATATACTTTTATATATATTATCATGTTTATGAGATGTCCATCGTATTGTGCAGACTCTCCCGATCAAAAGTTCTAGTTCTGCCACTATGAACAGTTGCCAAGCGAAGGGCGCGACGGTCACAAAAGATCCTACGGTGCATCCACACTGCGTCTAGGTTTCATACGCATTGACCTCGTATGAAATCCATGAGTTGTTACACGAGTAAATCAACATGGACTACAAACCACGCCCGACGTTGTCGCACACTTGCCATTGGTGTCAACATGGACTACAAATCAGGCGTTGTCACGCTTGCCCACTGGCGTAACTAGAGGTGCCAATAGGGGGCTCGTGCCCCCCTCCCCCCTAGCTACGCTACATAGTGTTGGGCAAAAGAGTCCAAGCATATCATTTGTTCCATGCTAGGCGTATGTCCACGAGAATTGGAATTTATTTTTGTTATCGTTGAATGTGTTGCATGTCTCGGGTTCACGCTGATTTTGCTTCCAGTACACAACGAAACAGCCTATAATTTTAAACAACCGTGTGGTTCAACTAAAATTTAAAATGTATGACAAGTTCACTAATCGTTGAAGTTGCTTTAGCAAGTTCTCATTCCATAATAAAGATAAAATATTGCTTCAGTCATTCCCCATTCCATAAAGATAGAATAATTGCTTCAGTCGTTTTTGTCATGTACCTTCCTGCACATCAGAAGAAGTACCTTCCTGCACATCAGAAGAAGAGTGATTTCGCACGTATATATGGGACTGGGAGGGAGTGTCCTTGTGGTTAGGCATTGAGAATGGTGGTTAGGTATTGAGAATTTTTATTTGTTCAGCTAAGAATAGGAGATGATTTCGCACACCAGTTAAGATGGGACAGGCTGAGTAAATCTAACAATGATGGCTTGCCATGGGGAACATCCCTTATTTAGCTAACCGAAGACTATGATCGATAACCACTCTAGTGAGTTGCGAGTTGTAAAAAGTAGGAACGTGAGGATTTTTTACCGCACAGATTGTTCAAGTTTTGTGTTACTCAAAAAATATCGAAGAAGGGACGTCACTTTTTTTTTTACAAGGGACGTCACTTTTTTTTTGACAACTGCATATATTAAAAATTAAGGCAGCCTCATTACATAGGGTCTTTCAAGGAAGACCAAGTTACAAGAAGGTCCTGCAACCTAGAAATAAGACAACAGCGTCGACTAAAGCAAGGACGAGGACGAATCCGCCGGCGTGGGGTATACGCAGGGACGTCAAAGACGCATGCACCCAGATGGACTGACCGCGCACAGCGACGGTAAAGAGAGGGTCGGTAGAGCCAACAAGCAGTAAACATGCCAACGACCGAAGGTTGATGTTGTAGTCGTCGCCAGAGATAGATGAAGCTCATTCCGAAAACCCATGTGGAGGCAGATTCATCAAGCCAGTGCAAGAGAAGTAGCTGTCTCGATGCAGAAAAACTCAGTAGGACCAAAGGCTGCATAAGATGACCATCACCGGAACGAAGTCTTTGAGCCAAGAGTTGGAGAGCGCGTGACAAAGGCAGACAACATCGAAGCTGTGCCTTCCACGAAGTGTAGTTTGCATGGATTGCGGCGGGCACCAAACATCTATCAAGCCTGTAGTGAGGGTTTAAGCTTTGTGTGTTTTCTTCTTATGCTAAGTGGGTCTGTTGTCCAGCTCGTATCGTATGCAAACCAAGGTTGTTGTGCAACCTTGGAAACTAACATCATGAATGTTCATAGGGTTATGTTCGACTTGAACAGATAACCTTGCATACGATACAGAGCCCTGTTGTCCTAGGGTTATGTTCGACTTGAACAGATAATTTTGTATAGTGTCTTTTTCAACTTCTCCTTTTTAGGCCTTGTTTAATTTCCTCCAAAATTCAGAATTGGGCACTATGAAAAAAGAAGATTTCCATCACATCAAAATACCGGCACATACATGAAATATTAAATGTAGATGAAATCAAAAACTAATTGCACAGTTTTATTGTACTTTGTGAGACGGACGTTTTGAGTCTAATTAATCAATGTTTGGATAATTGTAACATCTCTGATGTTATGTTACCTAAAACCCGCCATGTCATCATGTTTAGTTGCAAAGCATTCATGTTAGGTAAACCCACGATGTGCACCAACTAAAATAAGTTTACATTCTAGGTTGATTGTGCTCCTGAGATGATGCGTGTTCTTGTTTTGATAGACTAGAAGTGTGTCGGCTAGAATCAAACCAGTTTTCGTTTCAAAAACCCCGCCAGACAAACTCCCTTTTACCCCCTTTTCTCTAATTCAAAATCTACAAAGAATTTGGGGTCGGTCCAAAAAGCAATATTGTAGGGCTTGATGAGACCTACAATGTTGGTGAACAAAGTTTTTCAAGTTTTCAAAAAGAATTTCAAACAAATTTGAAAATACCGTTTTCCAAGCAATTGTTCCCCTTTGAATTTCAAATCATAATTCAAAAACTATGCATATTTTGGAAAAACTCTTTTTGGAGAAAATGTGCAGTTTGAAAAGTTGAGTATTCCATAGTTTTGGAGTTTTTCAAGTTCTTTAGAAAAATCCAAAGTAATTTCAAATATTTCATTCTAGGGTTTTTGTCCCCTTTTCAAAATTTGATTCAAATTCAATTTTCCTTTCAAAATTTGAAAATGGCCCAGTTGAGAAAGTTGTAGAGCATGAAATTTTAGCTAGGGTTGCTTTTTGGAAAATTTTGAGCACAGTTCAAATTTTTGGAGTAATTTGCAAAAATTCACTGCTGTCACTGTTGCTGACGTCATCATCGCTTTTTCCCCCTCTGTTCTTCGTCGCCGGCGCCATGCCGCTCGGTCGCCGCCGGCCGCCAGCGCACGGCCGCGCGAGAAGCTTCTCCGCCCCGTGTCACCCCCTCCGTCGCCGTCCCTTGCGCCATAACTCCACGGCCCGGACCCCTCCTCTCTCCCTTATCTCTCTGCCGCCTCGCTCTGCCTCGCCCCGACGCCATTGCCGCTCACCCCGCTCTCCATCGCCGTCGCGCTCGCACCGCCATTAGCCCAAGCAACAGCACCACCGTGCTCGCCGTGAGCTTGCGCACCCACCCCGCACCACCAAGCTCCCTCGCCTTCCCTCAATCGGCCGCTCGCCATCATCTTCTTCCCGGCCGGCAAGCCGAGCCGCCGAGGATCGCCGCCGTAATCCGTCGTCATCTCTGCGCATTTTCTCAATTCCTTGCGTGGGTAAGCTCGCCCTGACGCGCTGCTCACGATGCTCCCCTTGGTTTGGTCATCGGTGCACAGGGCACGCCGGAACGCCGCTCCTGCCACCGGGTCCGTCGCCGACGCCATTTCCGCCACCGCCAAGCTCCCATCTCCGACCGTCCATCCTCTCCATCTTCGAGCGCACCATCCCCGACGAGCTCCTGCCTGCCCGTGCCTTTCATTTGGTCTCTAAGGCACCGTAGCGCCGGTCGCCGTGTGTCGCCGTCGCTCGCCATTGCTGCCGCCGCCGCGTCCGAGGCCAAGACCATTAGGGTCATGCGCTGGGTCCTTGAGTTAGCGCATCGCGTCCATTACGTCGCATAGCACCTCGCGCGCGCGCTAGCGCGCCGGAAAGCTTCCGGTGAGCTTTCCGCCGAGCCGCGGCTCCGCCGTCCGCCCTTGCCGCCGGCAGCGTGCGCCGCCGCGTCTGCGATCGCGTTACCTAGCCCAGGAGATGCGCCGTGTCGTCAGGGTCACGTAGGTACCGGCCAAGTCACCTAGGACCTCGCCGCCGGAGAGATATCATCGGCGAGCTCGCCGCCGCCGTCGGCCCAGCTCGGCCGGGCTTGATGGGCCGGTCTGCTACTGTTTTGGGCCGGACCAAAACGATCTTGGCCGAGCCGGCCGGTTCAAATTGATCGGCCTTTTCTTTTTTTTAAAATCCTTTTTCAATTCTATTTTGGCGAGAAAATGTTATTTTCTTTCAAAATTCATAATAATTCTTCTATAGCTCCAAAAATTCGAAAATTTTTGTGTGTGTTCCTAGTGATGTCCTCTATCCGGGGAAACTTCAAAATGCCAAATTTGAGTACTTTTGATATGTTCAAAAATTAGTTCTTTTACTTGAAAAATGAGTCTTCTCTGATTTTTAGTAATTTATTTACTTATCCAAAAATCATGAAAAATTTATTGGTGCACTGTTTCTAATATAAGCTACTTAAAATTAATTTTTGAAATCAATTTGACAACTTTTTGTTTTAGGTTTTAATTTCCTTAGTTAATTAATTAATTGTTTGACTTTGGATTTGAGTGAAGACCCTAGGTCATCAACCCTAATGACCTTCGGCACTTTAATTAATTGATTGCGCTTGTCCTTAATCTTCTTTATGCATCTGTTGAGCATCATGTTATATATTCCATCATGTTGAAACATATCAATATCGTGTAGATTACGTGAAAGAAGAGAATCCGTTGACCCCGGTCAGAAGGAGGAACCGTTCGGAGTCGGGTTTCGGTGTTTCCGGTGTTGACCAGTCGGTTTCGTCTACGCTCTCGATCAAGGCAAGCCCGGTTTACATTCAACCCTACCTTGTATTACAAAGCTTTTACCATTTATGCCTTTGCTTTGATGCATTAAGTTTTAGGAGTTGCGTTATAACCTAATTGATGCATTACCTACCTTGTTACTTGTATATCATCCTTGTTACCGGTTTATTTCAAAAATGCTTAGTATGCTTAGCCTTGCTTTAATAAATAGGTTTTCAAGCGTGTTACTTCGAAATGTTGGAAGTTGATTTCACATGTGGCATCTTAATGTTGGTAGCTAATGATTAGCAAGATCGGTCGGGTAACTTGCATCATATGGTTGATGTAGTGTTTCCGACTT
The DNA here is from genome assembly GCA_018135685.1 of Themeda triandra. Classification (NCBI taxonomy): domain Eukaryota; kingdom Viridiplantae; phylum Streptophyta; class Magnoliopsida; order Poales; family Poaceae; genus Themeda; species Themeda triandra. The sequence continues at coordinate 156,145 of JAENPR010001095.1, forward strand.
GTCGGTTAAGGACCGGCCGTTGTTTGGCCGGAATTTGGACAAGACCTTGCAACTACTCACATATCTACGGAAAAGCTTTACCCTAGGATAATCTAAGGACTAGTACGGTGAGCCCGTGCATTGGGAGTGGCGAGATGGCGGGAATGCTAGTTACCCTCGTGGGACGTAACCGGAATGGAGGTGTACAAGTATTCTCGGATGGCACGGAAGCGAGCCTAGTTCTAGAATGTCCGACGGTATTGTTGATATAATTGTGGGTTAGAGTCCCACTTATATCGTGTGTTTAGGAATCCTCGAATTTGAGTAAATCGATTCGAATCGTCGTGCTCCTCGGTTATGGAGACTTGATCCTCAGACCATTCATCGTAGATAAAGCTGGTGGCTACTTTATGATAGAGATAAAAGAGAGTTGTTTGAATTATCTTGATCTGCATTTGGTTTTACTTAAGTTAGCTTAGCATAAATAACCCCACGAGTTAACTTGAAAGTAAAACTTGAGGTTAAGGACTCACTATTAGTGGCTTTTACGCAAAAGAATTGATTCTTGCTTGAACCTTACCTTGATTCCTATCGGCTGCATTCCGAGTCTTCACCACCTTTTTCGTCGGGTTAGTCTTGTTGAGTACTTTTGTACTCGGGGTTTGTTAAACCCTTGTTGCGGTGTGAGTCTCATGCTCGGGTGTGCTTCGAACCCCGTTGCATGACGGTCGTTCCGAGAGTGACGACGAGTAGTGTGTTTGGCCTTGGGCAAGCACGCGTTTGAGGTGTTGTATAAAGTTATCCTAATGCTATCTACTACTCTATGGTTTGTAATAACTTAACTTATGGTTTGTAAGGTTAAAACTTATAGGCTTGTAAACTTATGTTTGTAAGACTTCCGCTCTTATACTCTGATGTATATTATTTTATTGTAAAACTGTTGTACACTGCAATGTCTCTTGTAATGATTGATCCTTGCTCGGAGAATCGTGGAGGTTTCGGGTTTAACCCGACAGAGCTAATTAAGTCTTGTGGAACACATGCATTGTCATCCGAGGTCTGTTAAGACAAGGATTAGTGCATGTGGGCCACATTACTTAGGAGGTTCGCACACGGTGGTATCGAGCCGGATCGTTATTCAGTATTGCGGTGTCTATTGCAAAACTTCAAAAGGTTTTGGATCTATAAAACTTAATATGACTATTTTGAGTCCAAATTGCTTATCTCTTATCTAAACTCCATTCTTTTAGTCCTCTATAGGCATATTTGAAAATCCTAGTGGTGGATAGCATGCATTATTGCCCTAATTACGAAAGTTTACTTTAAGTATGTGCTTAGTTTAATGTTTTACGCTTAGATCGTTAAGTTCGTTCATGCATCATGCTTAATTAACCTGTTTTAATTACCTTCCTTCTTAATGTGGTTTGGGTTAAGTAGTATCAATCCTATTCATGCTAACTTTTGGATCCCATCTATCTATCCTCATGATCTTTCTATTTCTTTAGGATGGCCCGTACCAAGCAGACTCCTCGCAAGAGTACTGGACCTCAGGGAGTGCCCCGCTATCAGTTAGCTCCAAGATATGAGATTGGAGAGAGCAGTGGCAGTTCCAGCTCAGATCCATAGGCTGAGATAGCAAGGCTTAGAGCAGAATTGCAGAGGGCAGAACATGATCTAGTTGATGAAGCTTATCAGTTTCGTCAGCTCAGGCGTCGTCTGAAACACACAAAGAACCAGAAGGACCATGCTCGTGCTCAATTACAAGAAGCCAATGAACGAATTGAAGAGTTAGAGGGGTATGTGGCAGAGTTAGAAGAGTATGCTGATGATGCCGATGATGAGTGCCAGAGGTTAAATAATCTGTTAGATCCGGAGTATCAGCGAATGGCAGCTGGAGACGATCTTGGTTATGTTATGGGTCCGGATGAGGAACAAGATCCGGAAATGATGGAGGAAGAAGACCCCGAAGAAATTGAACCTGTTGATGAAGATATTATTGATGAAGATGAGATGAATGCCGCAAATGACACTGAAGAGGATCCAGAAGAAGAAGAAGATCCAGAGGAAGATCCTGAGATGGTCATAGAAGAGCCAGAAGAGGAAGAGGAAGAGGAAGAGGTTATCCCAGTAGAGGATGACGATGAGGATGAGTAGAGAGTATAGGTAGCAAGTGATGTAATATATTCCTTCTCCTTTGTTCTTGAACCCTAGTGGCTATGGGAAGTCTTGCAGAGGTGCAGACTGATGTAACAAAAATAATGTATTATAAGTAGGGTGTGTACTTGTAATATGTAACTATTTTCTAAGTTCAATAAACCCTGTGAATGAGGCTGGTTTGTTTATTCAGCAGATGCCTGACACACCTGAACATGAGCAACGTGCGGAAGGTGCTCCTTTCCCACCGCCAGTTCCACCCACCTTGGCAGAGGCTTTAGCTGCACTTGTCAATGCAACCACAATATTGGCCCAGAATGCAAGGCAGGGTAATCATGGCCGTAACAACAGGGATGAAACTACTTATGTGGATTTCACTGATACCCGTCCCCCAGTCTTCTCTAAGGTTGATGATCCCCTGGAGGCTGATGATTGGCTCCGCACTATGGAGCAGAAGTTTAGTCTGATTGATTGCACTATCTATCAGAAGCCTGTGTTTGCCGCTCAACAGCTCAGAGGTCGTGCTGGTGCCTGGTGGGCAAACTTTCTTGCTGAACAACAGGATGGACATCGTGTGACATGGGATGAGTTTGTTGAAGCTTTTCGAGCTCATCATATTCCTGAAGGTTTGATGAAGATCAAGTTAGAGGAATTTCTGGCACTGCAGCAAGGTGATGATTCTGTTATACAGTATGTGGGGAAATTCAATCAGTTATCCCAGTATGCTCCAGATCATGTGAATACTGATCGCAAAAAGAAGGAATGCTTTATCGAGGCCCGAATACTAAGATTCGGGTAATGCTCTTTGGATCTCCCAATGCTACTTATCAAGAGGCGTGAACATTGCCATTGCATTTGAGGAAAAGCATCGCAAGCATAAAGAGTTGAAAAAGAAGAAGGGTGGTTTCTCTAGTTCCTTTGGTGGCAATGCAAAGCGCCGGAAAGTTGTTTTCCATCCTCGAATCATGGTCGTTTCCCTTATCGTCCACCACAGTTCCAGCCTAGGCGCGGACATTTTTCCGTCCCGTCGGCTCTCTGACTCCACGACAGCCCGAATGCCCCGGTGTTCGTATCCAAACTCCACCAAACTATAACTACCCATGCTTTAATTGTGGCAAGCCCGGCCATTTCTCAAGGGACTGCCCCGTATCCGAAGCAAGTATGGTTATGGTATTCCAAGAGCTCGCTCCCACAAGATGCGACGCCAGAATCGGAATCGAGGTGGTAACCGGAATGCTCTCGAAGGACAAGAATGACAAGAAGACTGGTCGAGTTTTCCTCACTCAAGCTGGAGAAATTCTGACGGTGAACCTATCATGCCGGGTATGTTTTTCGTTGCCAATCATCCCGATTACGCTTTTTGATTCGGGTGCATCACATACATTCATCAATGGTACTTTTGTTAAGAAGCATGACATACCTATAACAATTACAAATGAAGAGTTCTTTATACGGTCGCGGTGGGCGAATGTGTACTAGAGAGATGGTACGCGAAGTGCCTATAGATTTGGGAGGGCATATCTTTCCCACCAATATGATAGTCTGGAAAAGCGGACAATAGATGTCATAATAGGAATGAATTGGTGAGTCGGCATGGAGCGAGTGATAGATATTTTCAATAGATCTGTGAGAGTCAACATACCTAATAGTAAGTCTAAGCTTCTCATCCATTTCCCAACTCTCAAGAGAAAGGTTGAAGTAGTCAATGCCATATCGGCAACAAAGATTGAGCATATACCAATTGTTCGAGAGTTTCCGGATGTGTTTCCGAGATGAGTTACCGGGGTTACCTCTGACGAGAGATGTTGAGTTTGTGATTGAGTTGAAGCCTGGTAATCTTTGCTCCTATATCTAGAAGAGCATACGGGATGGCACCTCTGAATTAGCAGAGTGAAGAAACAAGCGCAAGATTTTTGGATAAGGGATTTATCGAGGCATAGTAAATCGCCTTGGGGTAGCCCTTGACTATCTTTGTGAAGAAGAAGGATAAAACTCGAGATTGGTTGTAGATTATCGTCCGTTGAATGAAGTGACTATCAAGAACAAATATCCTTTGCCTCGTATTGACCTACTTTTTGATCGGTTAGCGGGAGCAAAGGTGTTTTCTAAAATAGATCTCGAGATCGGGTATCATCGAGATCAAGATTCGTCCCGAAGATATTCCAAAGACTGCATTCACTACCAGATATGGCTTATATGAATACTTAGTTATGTCTTTTGGGCTTTCCAATGCACCAGCCCATTTCTCATACCTTATGAACTCGGTGTTTATGCCAGAGCTTGATCAGTTTGTAGTGGTATTCATTGATGATATCCTGGTTTACTCCAAGAATGAAGCGGAACATGCGAAACACTTACGCATTGTTCTTGAACGTTTAAGGAAACATCAATTGTATGCTAAGTTCAAGCAAATGTGAGTTTTGGCTAAAGGAAATTCAGTTTCTTGGGCATGTCTTGTCGGTGAAGGTGTTTCGTAGATCCTAGCAAAGTAAAAGATGTACTTGATTGGGAACCTCCAAGGACAGTTCATCAAGTTGCGGTTTTACGGGAATGGCGGGATATTATCGTCGGTTCATTCCGGATTTCTCAAAGGTGTCCAAGCCTATCACTGAATTGTTGAAGAATCAAGTGAAGTTTGTCGGGTCACCCGAATGTGAGGAAGCTTTTCGGACTTTGAAGAAGTTGTTGACAACGGCACCAATCTTAGCACGGCCCGGATGTCCAAGCCGTTTGACGTATATTGTGATGCTTCGTGGCTGGTGCGGGGTGTGTATTGATGCAAGAAGGCCGAGTTATAGCATATGCTTCAAGACGGCTTAAGCCACATGAAGAGCATTATCCAACTCATGATCTTGAGTTAGCAAAGCAGTTGTTCATGCATTAAAGATATGGCGTCATTATCTCGCTAGGCGTGACTGTCACATTTATACGAGATCACAAGAGTCTAAAATATATTTTCACTCAAGATGAGCTAAATATGAGGCAAAGAAGATGGTTAGAGTTAATAAAGGACTATGATCTAGAGGTGCACTACCATCCTGGTAAGGCGAATGTAGTCGCCGATGCACTCGATCGAAAGAATCAATGTAACTTGTTTTGACGGTGAAGCCTCTGGATATTTCATTGTCTTGTGAGCTTGATAAACTTGGCATAGAGATTGTTCAACAAGGCGGTTTGTCTAATCGAATATTGAGACAACTATCGAGAGATCAAATTATTCTTTGCTCGGAAAAGCAATAAGGGAATCAAATGTATCAAGGAAAAGATTAAGGAGAAGGCCAAGTAAACATGAAGATTCTTGTTTCGAGAATTGATGCAGAGGGTGTGGTATGGTTCAAGAATCGGTTGGTCGTGCCAAAAGTTCCCGAGTTACGTCGAGAAAATCCTTGATGAAGCACACAACACTAAGTTCTCTATTCATCCAGGAAGCAACAAGATGTATCATGATTTGAAGCGAGATTTTGGTGGACCAAAATGAAAATAGAAATTGCTAGTTATGTAGCAAGGTGTGATACATGTCGAAAGTGAAAGTTGTGCATCCGAAGTCGCGGGAGAGTTACAACCATTGCCTATTCCTGCTGGCAAAATGGGAAGATATCGTATGGATTTTATTGTCGGTTTGCCCAAGGTATCAAAGGGCTATGATTCCATCGGGTCATTGTCGACCGTCTTACCAAGTCAGCTCACTTCTTACCGTTAAGACAATATATCCCGCATCCACCTATGCGGAGTTATATTTGAGTAACATTGTGAAGCTCCATGGTGTACCAAAGACCATTGTGTCGATAGAGGTACTCAATTTATGTCAAATTTCTCGGAAATCTTTCAATGAATCAATGGGTAGTGATCGCTTTACGGTTCGGCTTATCATCCGCAAACCGATGGTCGACGATTTAAAGGGTTAATCAAATCTTAGAAGATATGTTGAGATCTTGTGTGTTGAATTTTCCGGAGAAATGGGATGAATGTTTACCATTGCGAAATTCTCATACAACAATAGTTATCAAGAAACTATCAAAATGGCACCTTTTGAAGCATTGTATGGTCGAAGATGCAGAACTCCACTAAAGCGGTCGAGCCCGGGAACGAAGGTTGTTTGGAGTTGATCTTGTGAAAGCAAGCGAAGAGAAAGTTGAGCGAGATCTGACGAAGAATATGAAGATAGCACGAGTCCCGCCAAAAGAGTTATGCGAGATAGGAGGCGTCGGCCATTGATATTTGCTACGGGAGATTATGTGTATTTGAAGGTATCACCTATGAAGGGAGTTACCCGATTCGGAGTTAAGGGCAAGTTAGCACCACGATACATTGGCCCGTTCCGGGTTATTGGGTGCTTGTGGAAAAGTAGCATATCGTTTGAAGTTGCCGGAACGGTTGTCGGTGTGCACAATGTGTTTCATGTGTCACAACTTAAGAAATGTCTTCAACCACGACAAAATTGTTGACATTGAAGGAATTGAACTTGAGCCCGATCTAACCTATTCGAGTATCTGTCGAGTTCGGATCGAAAGATCGAGTTACTCATGACAAAACAACCAAGTGGTACAAGATACGGTGGAATCGTCACTCGAAGAAGAGGCTACGGGGAGTCGGAAGAGTATCGTCGAACATTTCCCGAGTTCTATGCTTCTATCTAAGTTATAATTCCCTCTATGAGTTATAACTATTCTAGTGTGAGTTGTAAAAACCCCTTTCCTTATGTCCTTGTTTGAAGATGTGTTGCTTGACACATTTCCTTTTCCATTACCTAACCCAAGGCTTTAAATCTCGGGGCGAGATTTCCTTAAGGGGGAAGGGCTGTAACATCTCTGATGTTATGTTACCTAAAACCTGCCATGTCATCATGTTTAGTTGCAAAGCATTCATGTTAGGTAAACCCTGATGTGCACCAACTAAAATAAGTTTACATTCAAGGTTGATTGTGCTCCTGAGATGATGCGTGTTACTGTTTTGATAGACTAGAAGTGTGTCGGCTAGAATCAAACCAGTTTTCGTTTCAAAAACCCCGCTTCCGACAAACTCCCTTTTACCCCCTTTTCTCTAATTCAAAATCTACAAAGAATTTGGGGTCGGTCCAAAAAGCAATATTGTAGGGCTTGATGAGACCTACAATGTTGGTGAACAAAGTTTTTCAAGTTTTCAAAAAGAATTTCAAACAAATTTGAAAATACCGTTTCGAGCAATTGTTCCCCTTTGAATTTCAAATCATAATTCAAAAACTATGCATATTTTGGAAAAACTCTTTTTGGAGAAAATGTGCAGTTTGAAAAGTTGAGTATTCCATAGTTTTGGAGTTTTTCAAGTTCTTTAGAAAAATCCAAAGTAATTTCAAATATTTCATTCTAGGGTTTTTGTCCCCTTTTCAAAATTTGATTCAAATTCAATTTTCCTTTCAAAATTTGAAAATGGCCCAGTTGAGAAAGTTGTAGAGCATGAAATTTTAGCTAGGGTTGCTTTTTGGAAAATTTTGAGCACAGTTCAAATTTTTGGAGTAATTTGCAAAAATTCACTGCTGTCATTGCTTGACGTCATCATCGCTTTTTCCCTCCTGTTCTTCGTCGCCGGCGCCATGCCGCTCGGTCGCCGCCGGCCGCCGCACGGCCGCGCGAGAAGCTTCCCCGCCCCGTGTCACCCCCTCCGTCGCCGTCCCTTGCGCCATAACTCCACGGCTCGGACCCCTCCTCTCTCCCTTATCTCTCTGCCGCCTCGCTCTGCCTCGTCCCGACGCCATTGCCGCTCACCCCGCTCTCCATCGCCGTCGCGCTCGCACCGCCATTAGCCCAAGCAACAGCACCACCGTGCTCGCCGTGAGCTTGCGCACCCACCCCGCACCACCAAGCTCCCTCGCCTTCCCTCAATCGGCCGCTCGCCATCATCTTCTTCCCGGCCGGCAAGCCGAGCCGCCGAGGATCGCCGCCGTAATCCGTCGTCATCTCTGCGCATTTTCTCAATTCCTTGCGTGGGTAAGCTCGCCCTGACGCGCTGCTCACGATGCTCCCCTTGGTTTGGTCATCGGTGCACAGGACACGCCGGAACGCCGCTCGTGCCACCGGGTCCGTCGCCGATGCCATTTCCGCCACCGCCAAGCTCCCATCTCCGACCGTCCATCCTCTCCATCTTCGAACGCACCATCCCCGCTGTGAGCTCCTGCACCCGCCCGTGCCTTTCATTTGGTCTCTAAGGCACCGTAGCGCCCGGTCGCCGTGTGTCGCCGTCGCTCGCCATTGCTGCCGCCGCCGCGTCCGAGGCCAAGACCATTAGGGTCATGCGCTGGGTCCTTGAGTTAGCGCATCGCGTCCATTACGTCGCATAGCACCTCGCGCGCGCTAGCGCCGCCGGAAAAGCTCCGGTGAGCTTTCCCGCCGAGCCGCAGCTCCGCCGTCCCGCCCTTGCCGCCGGCAAGCGTGCGCCGCCGCGTCTGCAGTCGCGTTACCTAGCCCAGGAGATGCGCCGTGTCGTCAGGGTCACGTAGGTACCGGCCAAGTCACCTAGGACCTCGCCGCCGGCGAGATATCGCCGGCGAGCTCGCCGCCGCCGTCGGCCCAGCTCGGCCGGGCTTGATGGGCCGGTCTGCTACTGTTTTGGGCCGGACCAAAACAGTACTGGGCCGAGCCAGGCCAGTTTCAGCCCAGTCGGCCTTTTCTTTTCTTTTTAAAATCCTTTTTCAATTCTATTTTGGCAGAAAATGTTATTTTCTTTCAAAATTCATAATAATTCTTCTATAGCTCCAAAAATTCTGAAAATTTTTGTGTGTGTTCCTAGTGATGTCCTCTATCCAGGGAAACTTCAAAATGCCAAATTTGAGTACTTTTGATATGTTCAAAAATTAGTTCTTTTACTTGAAAAATGAGTCTTCTCGATTTTTAGTAATTTATTTACTTATCCAAAAATCATGAAAAATTTATTGGAAAATCTTGTTTCTAATATAAGCTACTTAAAATTAATTTTTGAAATCAATTTGACAACTTTTTGTTTTAGGTTTTAATTTCCTTAGTTAATTAATTAATTGTTTGACTTTGAATTTGAGTGAAGACCCTAGGTCATCAACCCTAATGACCTTCGGCACTTTAATTAATTGATTGCGCTTGTCCTTAATCTTCTTTATGCATCTGTTGAGCATCATGTTATATATTCCATCATGTTGAAACATATCAATATCGTGTAGATTACGTGAAAGAAGAGAATCCCGTTGACCCCAGTCCGAAGGAGGAACCAGTTCCGGAGTCGGGTTTCGGTGTTTCCAGTGTTGACGAGTCAGGTTTCGTCTACGCTCTCGATCAAGGCAAGCCCCGGTTTACATTCAACCCTACCTTGTATTACAAAGCTTTTACCATTTATGCTTTTGCTTTGATGCATTAAGTTTTAGGAGTTGCGTTATAACCTAATTGATGCATTACCTACCTTGTTACTTGTATATCATCCTTGTTACCGGTTTATTTCAAAAATGCTTAGTATGCTTAGCCTTGCTTTAATAAATAGGTTTTCAACTGTGTTACTTCAGAAATGTTGGAAGTTGATTTCACATGTGGCATCTTAATGTTGGTAGCTAATGATTAGCAAGATCGGTCGGGTAACTTGCATCATATGGTTGATGTAGTGTTTCCGACTTGTCAGTTAAGGACCGGCCGTTGTTTGGCCAGCTGGACAAGACCTTGCAACTACTCACATATCTACGAAAAAGCTTTACCCTAGGATAATCTAAGGACTAGTACGGTGAGCCCGTGCATTGGGAGTGGCGAGATGGCGGGAATGCTAGTTACCCTCGTGGGACGTAACTAGGAATGGAGGTGTACAAGTATTCTCGGATGGCACGGAAGCCGAGCCTAGTTCTAGAATGTCCGACGGTATTGTTGATATAATTGTGGGTTAGAGTCCCACTTATATCGTGTGTTTAGGAATCCTCACTGAGTAAATCGATTCGAATCGTCGTGCTCCTCGGTTATGGAGACTTGATCCTCCGACCATTCATCGTAGATAAACTGGTGGCTACTTTATGATAGAGATAAAAGAGAGTTGTTTGAATTATCTTGATCTCGTTGGTTTTACTTAAGTTAGCTTAGCATAAATAACCCCACGAGGTTAACTTGAAAGTAAAACTTGAGGTTAAGGACTCACTATTAGTGGCTTTTACGCAAAAGAATTGATTCTTGCTTGAACCTTACCTTGATTCCTCTCGCTGCATTCCTGAGTCTTCACCACCTTTTTCGTCGGGTTAGTCTTGTTGAGTACTTTTGTACTCAGGGTTTGTTAAACCCTTGTTGCAGGTGAGTCTCATGCTCAGGTGTGCTTCGAACCCTGTTGCATGACGGTCGTTCCGGAGAGTGACGACGAGTAGTGTGTTTGGCCTTGGGCAAGCACCGCGTTTGAGGTGTTGTATAAAGTTATTCTAATGCTATCTATTACTCTATGGTTTGTAATAACTTAACTTATGGTTTGTAAGGTTAAAACTTATAGGCTTGTAAACTTATGTTTGTAAGACTTCCGCTCTTATACTCGATGTATATTATTTTATTGTAAAACCGTTGTACACTCGCAATGTCTCTTGTAATGATTGATCCTTGCTCGGAGAATCGTGGAGGTTTCGGGTTTAACCCGACAGAGCTAATTAAGTCTTGTGGAACACATGCATTGTCATCCGAGGTCTGTTAAGACAAGGATTAGTGCATGTGGGCCACATTACTTAGGAGGTTCTGCCACAATAATTTTTATCAAATACAAAAGAAATGCTACATTGCGCTACAGTACTAAAGTGTCAAATTTGCCATCCCCAAATTGGGAAACTAAACAAGGCCTTAATACAGTAGAGGCAACTCTCATGTCGGTTCTTTCAAAAAGAAGAAGAGGAGTTGATAAGTTAGGTCTTTTCTTTATGATACTTGATGCAATTGTAAATTTTCTCAGCAACTTTTGAAGCTTTTAGTATGAAAAATATAAATGTCACACGTATGTACACTTATCTCAAAAATTCTCTAGTAAATTTATAAGCTAAGATTTAAAATATAATACTGCAATGGCGAAGCTGAGAGACAATGGAAACCAAAAAAAAAAAAAAAAAAAAAAAAGGCTAAGAGACAATGAAAACAGAAAAGACAACGACCGGTGCATCTTTTTACCTTTAGAGGGTACACGTACAAGTACAAGTACAACACCGGCCGATTTTGTATTCTGAGCCAAGTTAAGCATCTTAAATCCTTGGGTACCATACTATTCACCTACGAAAACACGAAATGAACAAAGAAATAAGGAATGGCAACCTTTTTTTCCTTCCTTTACTTTATTATGACAAAAAAAGGAAAGAAAAGAAGGGGAGCCCTACACAAAACTGAATGAAAAGAAAAAGTTTACCAAAACGACAATGCATCATGGACAAACGTAGACATGGGCTACCACACTGAGAGGTCCTTTATTTGATTTATTTTATAGACTAATTTGACAATTTGTTTATCCTCCGAGGATAGGGAAGGAAACACCATTGAGTCGATCTGGATTGTCTAACTGTGACTTACCACCCACCCGATGCTGTCCATTTGCCATCCAACGGCTGATAAGAGAAGCAGCTACTTCAGGTTAAATAGGAGAGCCCAGTTGAAATTTTGGCCCAAATATAGCCCAACTAGGAATTACGTGTTTACTGCACTCTTGCCCTCTCACTATTTTACATGCTGGCTGTAGAATAAACACATGAGTATTATGCACTGTGCATACATCAGCATCTTAATGAGTACTTTCAATTTCAATAGTTACATGCTCCAAATAACCAAGGTAAAGTCCACCGAAAGACAACTATAAAATATATATATATAATATAAGTATGTAAAATTAGCCATATAATTGTTGGGGCTAAAAACAAAATAATCTTCACCAAAAACCATCTGTCAGCAACCGATCGGTCAGCAACATATCTGCTAGACGAATTTGCCCAAAAGAACAAAATATCCTTCCATGTGGTAGCAGCCTACAGATGTTCTGGAAGAGACATATAGTCAATTGTGCTAGTACCCTGGAAACACAAAGGGAAAAGTTAAATAGAGATAATAAATAATAGTCAATTCTACACAATTGAACAAGAGAGTTACTGAAACTACCATTATCAAATCTGTTAAGTTACGAAGACAAAGGTATTATGGTTGTTTTGAGCATTCTCCATGGATTGTTGAGTTTGCACACCACCAGCATTCTCTTCATGCTGCATTAAGCATCCAAAATCTTGTTTGTTAGCAAGTAGTAATAATTAGTTACAATATATTGCAAGGGTTTTCAGCAATGTGCATTAGATTCATCTGGTATTTTCTTTTTGAACTTTCGAGTCTTGTCGAGCCAACCTCTATGCCGCTTTGAATTTTTTGGTTGAATGTCTTTCTTCTTTAAGCGTGCAGCAATAAGCATGTCTGCATCTTGTTGAATCCCGCCCAAATCCCGGGCGCCGTCCAGAATCCGCGCCCATTTTTTCACCAGCGGCGGCAGCAGCAAGGTAACGCGATGGTCTCGTGAACCCGAGCTGAGCCGTACTTGGGCCACGAAATGGTATTGGGCTGTATTTTAGAAGGTGGGAAAGCTGCTCTCTTATTAGGCGTTAGATATCAAATGGACGGCATCCAGCGGGGGGCAAGTTACCTGTGACTTGACTGCTGTACGTTAGACAATCCAGATCGCCATTAAGTAGAGTTGCAGTTGTTGGTCCATCGCTGCCGAACCGAACAAATCCCCCATTGAGCAAAGCGGCGACAGCCCATTTCGACAGCTCACGCATGATCGCACAAAGCGAAAAAGGAGACAAAAGCAAAGCCTGAAAGTAGAGGCAACAACAACACGCGGACCATATACATACTATACTATCCAAGACACAAAACTTGGAGCAAAACCGTTACATGGCGCGCACAACAAGGCCTAACCATGCCAGATGCCTTACCTGCATTGCGCATCACATGACATGATCCAACGAGCTAGAAGCAACAGATAATAACAGGGGACGCTCCATGTAGCTGGCCTTATTCCCCGTATATGACATAAATAATATATGGGTTGTATTCAAAAGCATAAACATATTACACCTCATCTATATCACAACTATATACACCACGAACCGGTGGTGCTACAGACTCCCAACCTTTTCACAACTCAAAAGCATGCTGAAACCAAAACTGAAAGTAGAAGTCGATGGCTGTACACGTTTCTCGTTGACACATGAAGAGCCTCCACTGCCTCAGCAAGCAAAAGAGCCCATTTTCCCTTTGAAGCAATTTGTAGCAAAGGAGTATGGAACTGTGGACATGCTTCATTCAGAAGCTCTCGGTGCTGCATAGGAAATGAAATATTAGACTCATCCAGGAAAACTGCTGGAGCCAAATTATGTAGTAGCGAATCACCACAACAACTCTGCAAAATGAGGTTCAGAAGATTGAATGTACGAACCTAAGTTAACCGCCTCAGAGCTTTTCATCAGACGAAGACGCTGGCAGGTTTCCACAAACATTCTATAATCAGAAATAAAGCTGGAAGGTCAGAATCATCTAGGATGACTTATTGGACTCAAAGTCTCCAACTGTGAGGGAATATTTTGCCAAAAGAATATATATGTGTAAAGAACATATCCCTCCACCTCAAGCCATATCAGTGTTCCTGTGATGCTCTGATTTGTTGAAATCGAACTAACATGGAAAGGTAACAACTAGGTTCGAGGCATGCTCCAACTCCCTAGACAGGAATCTGATCTCCTAGACCTACTCCTATGCAAGTACTCCTAACATCTAGCTGGAATCTAATGTTTGTCAAAAGATATTAAGAAAAGAAAAAGAAATGGTTGGGCACGAACAAACAAAACCATCAATGTTGGCCTTAACCCAAAAGGTTGTGCCAAGAACAAGCAAGCAGTGCAACCTCATCCAAACTCCAAAGCAGTTTCAACCAACTTGTTTCCTTTTTTTTTTTAATATCTATGCACATGTTATTCTAACTATGGTGAGACAAATATATCAAATCTATTCAGAGAGTCAGTTACTTTAGAAATAAGAAAGGCAAGTCTGTTGAGCCTAGCCTACTTATGTAAGTAAGAAAATCATATGATGCAAAATAATCAGCAAGGGAACTCCCATAATTAGGCCACTGGCAGGCACTCGATAAAAATATTGAAATGGGGAGCACCAGCCAAAATTGTTAACTGTCAAGAACAGTTTCCCACTGCCCAACCACCCTTAGAAAGCTGATTAAATTGAGTTAGACACATTTGAAGCTCAGTCTCAGCAAATAAAGGGAAACAGATTGCATTTAGTAGAACACAGACTAGTAACCAATGTTGATTACGTTCTGCCTGTTGTTTACTTGTTTCTACCGTTATTAGGTTATCAGGTTCAGGGTAATGTACTCATATGCCAGTGGAACAGGGTAGACACTATTCTAGATTTACTGGAATAGGGTACAGCAGACCATTCTAGATTTTCAGGACTTATCAGGCTGCCAATAATTTCAGCTCGAATCTTCTGTGGCTGAATTCTAAAGATGTATCCCAATTGGCTCCAAGATCCACAAGGCAAATAAAACTACAAGGCAAGAATGCTAGATTGTACAGTTTATGTTTATGGATTCAAGACCAACATATACTGGTATAATCCAACCAATAACCCAAGTGCTACCTAGTGGCAGTGGAAAACAATGGCCCATGTCCTGATTCCTTAGCAAGCAGATAAGCAGTGGAACACACTTTGCCCACAAACAATCAAAATTTCCAATTGAAGGGATCATTTATCCCTATTTACCAGAGTCGGGTCCAGTGCTGACCGTCTGGAGATCGATCCTAACTGAACTTAATTTAACCAATTTGACCGTAAAACCTGAAATTGGCCTCCAAAAGGCACCAAAAACCTATGAATTTCAGATTTGACATGTCACCACACTCTGATCCAACGCTGGGCCCGGCCAATCCGTGAACCTAACTATGAGTTGTCTGCTTGATCAACTTAAACGATGTGATCTTTATCTTTGCAGCGGCGGTTGTGATAACAGCGAGGAAGGTCCCCGAGTGGAAACTGACCTCCAGGGGACGTCCCCGACGAGCATCCAGTCGCCGTCCTTGTCCTCGTACGTGGGCACGTACTCTGCCCCGCTGACGGCGTCGACGAGCGCCATCTCCTCGTTCCCCACCCGGCCTGCACATATTAATTCACACACCAATCCATCATGGTAAGGCAACAAGGAAAATTAGCGATCGACGCGCACACTTACGGCGGACGGTGAAGTGGGCGGTGAACTTGTCCTGCAGCGCGGCGAGCAGCTGGTCGTAGCCCGCGTACGCCTCGAGGTCCACCTTCCGCTGGTACGGCGCGCCGGCCACCGCCACCTTGACGAACCTCCCCCTGCCGGGCAGCGAGTTCCGCCGGGTCCGGCTCACCGGCGGCCACCCCACCACCTGCGCCCTTCATCCCCAACCCAAATTAAATCGACCCCCCGAAATCAACGAACCCCCACGACGAGCGTCGGCTTCGGTGCCTCGCGACGGAGGGAGCGTACGTACTTGGGGGCGGGCGGAGCCTCGTCGGAGGCGGAGGCTCGCGGGGAGCTGCTACTGCGGGCTGGGGGTGTGGAGGTGGAGGCGGCGCGCTTGCGGTCGGGGTCGGAGCCCGGGAGCCGGAGGGTGAGGGTGAGCGCGGTGTCCTCGAAGTCCAGCCCCGAGGATGGCGTCGCCGAGGAGGAGGACTCCGCCGTGGAGCTCCCCGCCGGGCCGCCTTCCGACATCGCTAGCTGGTCGCCGGTCGCGTGCGGCGGTTGCTTTCCGGCGGTGACGAGGCGGGCCGGGGACGGACGGAGCAGGCGGGAGGAAAGGAGGAGGAGGTGGCGCGGTCACTGGTGGTCTACCGGTCATCCGGCCGGGGGTTCAAGTTTAATCCGTGGGCGACGGCTAGTCGGGTTGCGACACGTGGCGCGCCGGGCGGGTGGCTTTGTGTGGGCCACCGTGCCGCTCGGCTCGCGGGTCGGGGGGACAGGCGAGAAAGCGTGGAGCGCGTGGGCGTACCAGGCTGTCGGGAACCTGTCCCCCCGCCGCAGCCACCCTGCGGCCTTGGACTTCCGTGCCGCATCTCCCTTCCATTCCGTTCCGTGCGTCCCTGCTGCCGCGATTTGCCGTGCCGGTGCCCGTGCGGCGCGGCCGGCGTGGGACCGGATCGCGTCTTCTATCCTCTGCCGCACCCGCACGCTTTGCACGAGAGATGACAGATGACGGTCGGCATGACCGCACGCGCTGCGCCCGGACCCCCGGCGTCGGCACGGGCACAGCAGCCAAGGCGATCGATGCTGCTCACCGTCACCGAATCCAGTATTCCCCGTCCCAGGCCGAGTCCCCTGCATTCCCCGGTGTGCCACGAGTTGTGGCTGTGGGCGCTCCTCAAACTCAAGAGTGCACCTACGAAACCACCATGCGGAGGCGAAGCGCCAGCTGCATCGTGCAGGTGCCGCCGTTCCGGGCCTGACGATTTCTTTTCCACAGATCAAATTGCCACGGCACAGGTCGTTGTCCCCTAAAAGAACGGCCGCACTCGACCTGCATCCTCTCCTCTCACCGGTGTAACGACTCATGGGCACCATTTTTTTTTTGGTGGTCTTCCAGTACCAACTACACTTTCAGCTGCCTGAAATGAAAAGAAAAAAAAAAAAAACACACTCTACCGGAGTACAACAAAGATATCAAAATCAAACAGCGACGACAGACAGCATTGCTGATTTCCTGGCCTGTCGGTTGGACTAATCGTTGAGAATCCACCACTCGTATGTGCCCATTTGTTTATTTCAACGATTGACTGTCCGCTGGCCAACCAAGCTGACGATATGATGATGGCGTAGCTGCGTCTGCGCTGGATACGATATCTATTTATATATTTTAGGTAATAATATCCATTTTTCCTAACTACATGACAAATCTTTTATTAAAAAAAATCGCCTCTTATATGTCCCCATCGATCGCATTCGCATGTCTATAGTTATCTACCATACCATCAACAAAACTACTCCAAGTAGTAGATCGGGTAGGTCAATTAGAATCTTCCGTTGTTCTCTCTTCAGACAGAGAGTAGTTCGATCTGCATTTCGTCTGCCCACATGGAGATTTCTAACTGCGAAACACACGTTGTTTACATCCGCAAGTTGCCATCCGGCCGGCCGAGAACCTGTCAGTAGTTGCTTACCAGTCTATTCACTTGTAACTCAAAGCCATCATTGCCAAGGTCAGTGCAATTTCCCTTTAGCATTCATCAACCCTAACGGACCGAAAGGCGACCATCGGAGTTGGAGACGACAGCATTTGTAGCTTTAGCTACCGCGAGCATATATGCTCGGCTGGAGGGGCGTGGACCCAAACCAAAGAGGCAAAGACAGCAGACCAAAGCAAAAGCTGAAAGGGAACGCCCGGATATGATGTGAGTACCTTGTGCTTTGTAGAAATAAAGCGAAAGCAATGGAGTACAATGCAATGCAAAAGGAGAGGCCATCGGGTGTATCTTATTCTGCACTGCAGCACAGCGAGAGCCAGATCCACGGTTCAGTGCGTCCCGGAACGGCTCCGTGTAGTCGTGTTAACATCACTACAGGAATTCATTCAGGATATCTTGGCCCCTGCAGCTGCGTCTGCCGCTCAAGTGCTTGACCGGAAGACAACACTATGCTTCTGATATCTATCTGTCTCAGTCCTAGGAGTATTACATTCTGTTCTGCACCGTTTTGTTAGTACAGTATTTGTCTCTTAATTATTAAAAATTCCTTTGGTTGTTCATCTCACGCTACAGATAAATAGAAGGCTTTTCAAAAGAGCCTATTTGCTCTGTTCTGCTCAGTAGGGACACCGCACAAGAAATGGAGTCAACACACTCGCAGTTAGCTGATACGTACAGCATATATGGCGGCTCCAGCAAATGAAGAAGCATCATCATCAGAGGCTCAGAGCTCCCTCCCGGACCATACATACAGAAGTGATGCTCACACATGCTGACATGCACATCGGATTAGATCAAAGCTAGCAAATCATATGGGCTTCAAATAGACGGCCGGAGATGTTGTGTCAATATCCTGGGCTGGAAAAACAGCCCCACTTGGTGCAGTCCTCGTGCGACTACTAATAAAGCCCAATGGACGTCTTTTTCTTTCTCACGTTTCCAACTGAATCTTCTTCACTTTGATTTGATGCGCGTCCGGCGCATTTGCTTCCTTGGACTTGCATAGATAGCCAGGCCTTGTTTAGATCTAAAAAAAATTGCATGAAAAAAATATAGCATTTTTGTTTGTATTTGACAAATATTGTCCAATTATGGTCTAACTAAGCTCAAAAGATTCATATCGCAAATTAGAGGCGAACTATACAATTAATTATTATTATTTTACCTATATTTAATGCTATGCATGTGTGTTAAGATTCGATGTGATGGAGAGAGAGTGAAAAATTTAAATTTTTTTGAACATCTAAACAAGGCCCTAGTTTCACATTGTTTGTACTTATGTCACCTTTTTTTATAAAAACCAAGCGGTAGAGCTTTATTGATCAAGAATTGTTACATCATTCGACAAAAGATCAACAATAAAGGTAGGGGGGTCATCATCCCAAATACAATATTTTTTAAAATCATAGCTTGCTTTGCTAATTCATGAGCCATTTGATCTGTTTACCTTTTTAACTCAGCCGGTGAGGGGAAGAGACCCCCCCCCCCCCAACTCACGGTTTAAGTGCCTGCCAGATCCTATGGCCGTGCAACACTCATCAGCGCTCTCACAACGGTCACATAGACCGGACCAGGCTTTAAAGAAGGAACTCTCAGTCCTCCGACCGAGAAACCCCCCGAACCCTGCCCCAGCAGCGAGGGGAGTTTTTTTTACGCAGCCGGCACGGTGAGCGGTGCGGCACCGAAGCGCACACACACCACCCACCGGCCGGTTCCTAAATTCGCCCACCCCGGGGATCGAACTCAGGACCTGGGGTGCCACAGGAAACGCACTCGACCACTTTTTTTTTTGCGACGAAAGAAGAATTATATTAAAATATAGCTGGGTACATCATCACGTTACAAGTGCTCGGAAGAAAAGACATCTATCCAGAAACCGAAATTCATCTATATTGTACCCATGCCGTAAAAGGCTCCAAATCTCAAAACCAAACCTATTTGACGCTTTGTATGGATGGCCGCACGAGGCAAATACTCGGCAACAATTATTTTCGGCCGGACAGTAGATGCCCAATGGACGGCCAACGTTCCGCAGCGGAGTTGAGAAACTTCTTCTTCCGTGTGTCTTCCTTTCTCTTCTTTCGCCACCGAAGAATGAGGAAGACCGACTGAAAAGTATTCTCCCTAGTCCTTCATTGTGGTCGAGATCCAACCATAACAAAACGAAGAAGGGATTTGGAGAAAATTATTCCATGGCGACAAAGCATCATCTCCGCCTTGATGCCGCCGTTTGGAAGTAAAAATCTCCCCGTGGACATGTCGATGAAGATGCGACGTCGAAGTTGTCGCCTCCATCTTCAACGAATCCGCCACGGAGAAAACGAATCCAACCTTCTCCTTCACCGTCGCCGAGAAGAGAAGGAGGAAGACACAAATCTCCCATACCAAGAAACTTGGCATGGAAAAAACCTAACCCTAAGACTCAACCTAAGGGGAAAAACTTATTAAAAAGCAATGGATCCCCACTCCCTCCGGCCTCCGGTGATGTACCGGAGGAGGAGGGAGGGGGACCAGCGGCGGGCGGCGGCGGCGGCTACGAGTCGGGAGAGGAGAGGCCCTACAGCGCTGCACCTGGTGCAGTGTAGGGATGAAGCCGCACTCGACCACTTGGTCTAACACCCGTTGGCAGGTTTGTTTACCTTTCTGCAATGCTCGATGGAAATCTCCTCAAATCCTAACGAGACAGTATTGCACTCATCATATATCGCCGCTGCCGAGTTAGCTGTAAAACCTCCATCACCCATAATTTCGACGACCTTCATACAATCAAATTATTGGACAATCACTTGTAGCAACCAAAGATGAAACTAGAAAAAAAATTTGGTGGGAATGGAGACAGTTATAACTTAACAGGAAACGATAGAAAATTCAGCTACTTATAACAGGGTCTTCTTCAGTAAATACTCCATCCATTTCAAATTATAAGTTATTGCAAAAATCTTGGAAAGTCAAAACATTTCAAGTTTAATCAAAATTATAGAGAACACTATAAATATTTATGACATCAAATAGGTATAAAATAAAAATATAAGTAATAAAGAATCTAATTATACTTAATTAGTATCATAAATATTATTATATTTATGACATCAAATAGGTATAAAATAAAAATATAAGTAATAAAGAATCTAATTATACTTAATTAGTATCATAAATATTATTATCTTACCGTATAAATTTTATCAAATTTAAAATGATTTAACTCTTCAAAAATTTTAGAATGACTAATTTGTGATGGAGGGAGTAGTAAAAAGTGGGTGCGGACGCTTATAGCTTGGCTTGTTTAAACCTGACAACCTTGTTTTAAGAAAATTACATGCATTGTACTTTTGGAACAACTACTTTAGTGATCCGATAATCAGTTAATCATCGTCATCACCCATGCGTTCTGATTCAGTTCGAGTAAAGTCATTGACTCGGTGTACTTTTTTTTTTTTTGAAAAGGTTGGTGTACAATTTGAGTATCGTCTGCATTGCACTCGAAAACAGCTCACGTGTATAATGAACGAATCCTTCAAATGTGTCGTCATTCGTAATTCGTAATCGATGTACAGTCATCCTCAAATCAAAACTGTCAAAGTTTCCTCCAAAAATCAAAACTGTCAAAAAGACCCAATAAAAATCGCCCTCTTCTCTTCTTCTCCTTAAACAGCAAACTGAACTAATCTACACCAAAAAAAAAAAAAAAAAAAAACTGAACTGGAAAAGATCTAAAATACCCCTGGTCCGCCTCGGCCTCGCATCGCGGCCCTAGCGAATCCTCTTCTTTCCCCTTCCCATCGCGGCCGGCGCGCCGAACGCGCACGCCTCCGCCAAAGCCACCGACCTCGACGGAGTCCTCCTCTCGCCGTCACCCTCGTTGTCGCCCTCCTCCTCCTCCTCCCAGCCGTGCCGGCCGGCGTGGCGTGAAGATCCATCCGGACCCGGAACGAGTTCCCCTCTTTTCCTGGTAAGGAAACCCTAGCTAGATTTTGGATGGGTCGCTGTAGAATTCAGTCGCGTGCTGCGGTCTCTTCTATCGAGCTGTGAGTAGCCTCCGTGGTGGATTCCACTCGCCCGGTCTGCTGCGGATTTTGTTTGCCGCGTGGATTGGTGATGCGACGATAGCGGTTTATTCGTAGGAACTTTGCGCGCGTTTAATCTGTTATTATTACGGAGTCGGGGGCCGTTTCTGGTGGAATTTGTTCGCTACGCACTTGTGGTTTCTGTTGTGCTAGAATCGTAAGAGGTGATTGAATTGGCATGTGGGTTAGGGCTACGCAAACATATGCACCACCACCACCAAGGTATACAGTGAAGGAATCGTCTGGTTTATTTGGGTTAGGGTTAAAGTGCTATAGGCAGAATCATTATTCCGTGGAAGATCTGAGCATTTCACTAAATTTTGTAGGCTACTCATGCCCAAATGGGTTATGTAGGTTACTATATAGGCCTTGTATAATTAATAGTTTGTTCATTTGGTTGTATACCATGATGTATATATCAGTTAGATCTTGTGAAAAGATTGTTATTCTTTTAGCTGTGAGTTGGATTTTGATATGAATGTAAATATGGTTTTGTGGCTTGTTCTGTTCCCTAGTATGAGCATAGTGGAAAGCGGAACAAGTTTAGGTTGGCAATTGGCATGTTGGGATAATGCGAAGTAATGCGGTGGTTTCAGTCATATAGGTTGAGGAAAGGGACCATTTTCCACTAGATTTAACTTTTCTGGAAACTAAATGATCTGTAATTCTGTATATGCTCACCCCGCTGTTTTAGGCTTTTAGCAGAAATTTATCTGTTAGCTCCTTGCTTTTTTTTCCGTAGCTTTCTTATCTCCTGACTTTGCTCTTTGCAGGTTACATAAACGTTGGAATAGGAGGATATACCATATTGATATTTGTGATTGAGATTGAATTTTTTTCGGGACAATGGAGATACAAACTTCAGGGAAGCCCATAGATGTGCTGATGGAGAAGGTTCTTCGCATGAACATTCTGTCTTCTGATTACTTTAAAGAGCTCTATAACATGAAGACCTATCATGAGGTCATCGATGAGATCTACAACACTGTCGAACATGTTGAGCCTTGGATGACTGGCAATTGCAGAGGCCCCTCCACTGCATTCTGTCTTCTATACAAGTTCTTCACCATGAAGCTTACTGTCAAACAGATGCATGGTTTGTTGAAGCATCCTGACTCCCCATACATTAGAGCTGTAAGTTTCTGTTTCCTGCCCTTCTGTTTGCTGATGCTGAATGTCTTGCTTCATGGCTCCCCATGTATCTATTCATTAGGCATGAGGTTAGTGCATGAACCCAAATGTTTATCGGGATGATTATAAAACTTATTCCAACAGTATTTTTGCAATAATAAATATTACATTCCTTGCGAATCACTTATACATAATTTTGTGCTTACATTTTGGTTATAGCCACTAACAGTCCTACAACTTGTTTCTTTGGATGGACTTGTGTTTGAATTTCTTGGTCCTAGGACACGGGGATGACAAAGTTTGCAAGAAGTTCATAGTGTACCAGTCTGTGCTTTGGAGTTGTGAGCATTTTGTTTTTTTGTTTGTCTTTACTTAGCCTGTTAAATAATAAAATATTTTGTGGCGAATGACCATTTGGCGCTATTTGGTGCAGATTGGTTTCTTGTATCTTCGTTATGTTGCGGACCCAAAGGTTCTGTGGACGTGGTATGAGCCCTATTTGAGGGATGATGAGGTACACGGTACTTTCCCCTCTTTTTTTTTAATTGCTTGTTCATGTTTTTGTGCCCTCAAACTTGTAACACCACATTATTTTGCTATTATTGTACTATTTCATCACTTCATAGGACTTTCATTTGATACCTGGAGAATGATTATTTGTCAATTTGATATAAGATTGTTTCATTTTGGTCGCCATGTGACTTGTATTGAATTGAAAGTAGATTTATAATTAGCAGTTTGTTTCCTTTCTTTTTTGTTTGGTTTGTGTAATTCTTGTTATCTCTAGCATCCCCCAGCTGATTGGGCCTACTTAATTTGTGTTGAGTATTTGTCTGTGGCACTTTGCCATAAGCTGTGTGGAATGGTTGAGTCTCCATGAAATGTCATGTGCTACAGGAACTGTTGAATATGAATCAGAGCTGAATCA
Organism: Themeda triandra; assembly: GCA_018135685.1. Lineage (NCBI taxonomy): Eukaryota > Viridiplantae > Streptophyta > Magnoliopsida > Poales > Poaceae > Themeda > Themeda triandra. The sequence goes on from JAENPR010001095.1 coordinate 179,595, forward strand.
TTTGCATTTTTTTGTGGAGCAGGAGTTCTCCCCTGGATCTAATGGCCGCAAGACAACCATGGGTGTTTATGTTCGTGATCTTATACTTGGACAGGTCTGTTTCTTTACTTCTGCATTCAAAATGGAAATAAGCACTGTTTCTCTGATCAATTTCTGGGCCCACGTTTTCATGTGCTTCCTAGAGTTCTTGGCTTTCTGCTGACCATGTTTGCACTAAACTAACATGTGTTACTAAACTCATGATTATATTTACCATAATGTTATGTAAATGACTTAAAGAGGGACTTACATTATCTTGTAAATTAGTATAGTTGTTATCGTAACTCAAAGTGGCCATTGAATAAGTTATTCTATAGCCAGCTACAGAGTAGTACTTCTATATATCTCTGATTATTTGTCTATTTTATGATGAATTTAGATATGTTATTATATTTTTGTTCTAATGTATGTGAACATTTTCTAAGTCGTAGATTCATTTTTTGTACCTTAGGAATCTGCTGATTAAGGGTACTACTTTTTGGTCAGTTAAGTCATGGTTCCATAACATAGTTAATATTTTTTTCCTTCCAACATTTCTGCTAGCCAGCTACAGAGCAGTACTTCTCTATGTATATATATCTGATTATTTGTCTATTTTGATATGTTATTAGATTCATTTTTTGTATCTTAGGAATCTGCTGATTAAGGGTACTACTTTTTTGGTCAGTTAAGTCATGGCTCCACAACATAGTTAATATTTTCCTTCAAAATTTCCCTTGACTGGTATCTTGCATGGAGTAAAATCTATGTTTTTCTTTTGCTGATTTTCACTTAATGTACCATCGTCGTTGACTTGACTTATTTATCATCGTTCAATGATGACTATTGATTCACTTTAAGCTGCTCCGATCAGTGTAAACTTATGAAGTTCAGTGTGCTGCTTTGTTTTCCTTTCATGGTGCAGTACTACTTTGATAGTCTTCTACCAAGAATTCCTCTCCCAGTCACTCGTCAGATTACAGCCAATCTTGAGAAGATGAAATTGCCCACTAAGCTTTCTGGGGCAACTGGAGACTCCAGTCGTCAGGGATCAGAAGATACTGCACGTCGTCCTCCTTCAGTGAAAGCTTCTCTGTCGGTTTCTTTTGGACAGCGTGCTCCACATCGGGCTTCCACCCGAGATTCATCCCCAGTTCGGCGAACAGTCACCCATGATGATCATCGAAGATCATACACACCATCTCGTCGCAGTGGTAGCCGTGAGGGCCCTGACCATGACCATTCTGACCGAGAATTGGATCGTTCTAGTCGTGATAGAGACACAGACCGAGACCGTTCAGGCAGGGACCGGGATCGTTCAAGCCGAGACCTTGACCGTGACAGGGATTTCAGAGATTATCATCGCCATGAGTGTGATAGCAGGGATCGTGACTACTACAGGTCCAGGCGTTCAGAAGAAAGATGGGATGACAGAAGAGATCGTGAAAGTAGCAGGCACAGGCGATCTAGCTCTCGCCACAGAAGCAGAAGTCGTAGTCGAAGCTGGAGCAGGAGGAGCCGAAGCCGGAGCAGAAGTCGGAGCAGGAATGAGCAGCGATCCAGCCCATTCAGGGATGCAAATAAAGAGAAGGCAGCCACCATGTCCAGCAACCTAGCAAAGCTCAAGGACTTGTACGGGGACATAACTGTGAAGAAGGAAGACGGTGATGCTGAAAAGCTTCACCGTGATTCATGCGCTGAGGAAGTCATCAGACTGGGAGGCCCTCGATGGAGGTGACTTGAGACCTGTAAAACTGTGGTTTCTACTTTGTTGTGCCAGCCTCTCTGTAGGCCTTATCGAAAATACTTACACTTTATATTCCCAAATTTGATAATTTGATAGAGCCGACTGGTACTTTGGTACCTTGACTTGTTATTGCTGGCATTTGCCATTAATGGATGTTGTTTGGTATGTTATCCCTATGCATTTGTTTACATTAATGGATTGTTTGGTATGTTATCCCTATGCATTTGTTTAAATCTTTATGAAACTCTTTACACCTCATTTCTAATTGCCTAGAGAAGTGCAAAACAGCGCCTTCTTTGTGACAGTTTGATATACTCAAAATCTTAATCTGCATCTGTGATTGCCCTACGCTTTTGCTGAATTAGCGGCTTGTGCGGGTCATTAGTTACTCAAGCAAGCGAGTCATAAACGCAACAAGTCGTGTTCGATCTCCTGGCCAACCATGGTCAGCACCTTTACTTTTGGATAAGGAATGGTATGCATTAACTTAAGAACATTGTACACTTGTGATAGTGACGTTCTCCCAGATTACATTCTGGAGTGTCCAGAGGCAGACAGGATCCTCCGTGATATGGGGTTGAACATACAAAATTAGAGATAGAAAAACGCTAGCTTGTGACGCCGAAGAGTGGGCTGTCACATTTCGTGATCTGTGTATCTTGGAAGTTCTAGCTTTGGTGATGGATGAGAAGGCCATCAGAAAGGGTTTGAGCCTCCAATCTTGTTGCAACGCAATCTGTTGATGAGATAAGGAAGGCCTGACCAGTACCTCATTGTGAGACATGAAGTTTGCTTCACCCAAGTGTGCTGTTACTGTAGCCTTTGCAGTTGCGGCTAGAGAGTGCCACTGAGAGTCGGGCCTTGGTGAAGATGGCGATGCGTGGTGTCGGTTTGTGTGAATGAAAAGTCCCAAACCAGGTTCTCTGGGTGTGGCACGGGGAGTAAGGTGACGGTGCTGCATCAGAGTAGCATCGTACCTTAAAGTAGCGCTACTTTGAATCAAATGCGTCGGAACAATAATATCTTGGTGCATTATCTGCAGAAAGCAACTTGTCATTAAAGGAAAAAGTCTAAATCCCCCTGAAGTATGAGCATCGGCTAACATAACACCCTGGAGTATAAAACCGTCTGTTTAGCACCCCGAAGTATGTTTATGGGTCTAAATAACCCCCTGAGCGGTATTGGAGGGTGGTTTTTGCTTACGTGGCCACATTGCCCCACCTGTCAGGCGTCTGGAGGAGCTGCCCGCTGGCCACGGCGGATGGCGAGCGCGGCCATCTTCTTCAACCAGCGCGGATGGCGAGGTCCATCTTCTCCGAGATGAGCTAGCATAGCATAGCATAGCGAGCGAGCCAAGGCACAGCTAGCTGCTGCCTGCTAGCTGAGATGCAACGCATGGCTACCTAGCTTCGATGCGACGGCCTCCAAGCTTCGCCAAGGCACGCATGGCTACCTGCCTGTACCACGCCACGAATGGCTACCTAGTCGGGTCGTAGTGGATGTGGAGCTCCCTGCTGGCGGAGGAGCAGCACAACGCGGACGGCCGGCGGAGGAGCACTCGTGGTGGTGCGGCGCGTGGAGCTCGCGGCCGGCGGAGCGACGCGGAGGGGGTATCACGGGGCATGGATATCCTCCCTCTACTAAATAGAAAACTTACGTACCAATCTTACCTAATGAGTACCAGCGGACGGCAACGTTGACGACACCGTTCACGACTCCGTTACACAGCACCGACAAGTATCATTTATTACCGGTGCGATGTGTGACTTCACGCCACCAAGCGTAGCCGCGAAGAAAAACCCCTACTCATTAAACACATCTCAGAAACAGATCAGAAAAGGGAGAGAAATCATACACGAAAATACATGAGCGATTCCAAACCTCGCAGCCCTGAAATTGGACGAGCCATGACTCCAATCATGGATCGACAAGAAGGCACTACGTCAAGCGGATCGTTGATAGGCAGCAACACTTTAAATGAAGAAGAACAACATCAGCCGGGCAACCAAAGAATCCACCAAGATTCATCATCTTCTGAAGCACCAAAACAACAAGCTTCGAAGCAGGTACGCACACACCCAGCAAGCAACCATTTGATCTAACTATGGCACACATATTGACAGATCACACATCTTAGGTCGTAAATCCATCTGCATCGTCTGGTGTAAACGAAGGAGATAATCCCCAACAAGCGTCCGAAAATCAGCACATATTTAATACAGACGAAGTGAACAGCCCAAGCAAGCAGCCGGATAGAACCCGAACAACTGAAGAAGAGGTGGAAACAATACAAGCAGTCACTACATCATTATCTTTTCTAAAAAGGTAATAACAAGACCTATGTATTCTTGCATGTAAAAGAAGTCATACCATTTACATACTACATGTAAATATTGCATCATTTATATACAGAAAAAGAGGAAAGGTTGGCCCAAATGCATGCTTGGATCCAACAAAACAGAGTCAAATTTCAAGAGCAATTCAAACATATCCAGATCGAGAGGGAGATCCAGTGTTCATGCCATATGTAGGCACGGAATTCAGTTCTTACGAAGAAGCAAAAGAATTCTATAACCTATACTCATGGGAGATTGGATTCGGCGTTCGTGAATGGAGGGCAAAAACTAATTCAAACGGATACACTACCAGAAAAGACATAGTATGCTCCTGCGAGGTAGTAATTTTGAGCCATCTCATTCTACTTATGAAATTTTAATTGCTTATATGTAAACCGTGCATAACAGAATCAAACCAAACAGGGCTTCTGCAGGAACACAAAGGCAGCATCATGTCGTACAGGTTGCAAAGCAATGCTCCGCCTTCACCGAACTGAAAATCATGGCTGGATTGTAACAAAGCATGATGCAGCACACAACCATGGATTGTCAGAAACATTTGGACAAAAAAAGAATTGGGGTTCCCACAGCTTCATTGACCCCATAACACAAGAATTCATCAGAAGACTACGTTCAAATAACGTGCCTCTAGGCAGAGTGTGCAGCATTATTGATGTCAACTCATCTAAGACTATGGTGCCTATAAGAAAGGCAGTAGTAAGAAACTTGTGTGCCACAATTGCCCAAGAGGACATCAAGGACGACATACATAAAACTAAGAAGCTGCTTGATGACATGATGGCAGATGACAAGAAGATGCAAGTCAGATTCAGAGAAGATGATGAAGGCAAGATTACATCAATGCTCTGGTGCACTGGAAAGAACCAAGAAGACTACAAGCATTTCGGTGATGTTGTAACTTTTGATACAACCTACAGAACAAACCTATACAACCTTCCATTTGGAATATTTGTGGGAGTGAACAACCACTACCAGTCAATCATTTTTGGCGGTGTACTAATAAACCATGAGAGAACAGAAGATTTTGAATGGGCATTCCAGAAATTTATTGAAATAATGGAAGGCAAAAGGCCTCAAACAATTCTAACAGGTAATATGTTACATTAATGTTTACTCTTTGGAATCAGTACAAATACACTATGTCTACATTATGTTTGATAATGAAAGAAATAAGACTAATGCATATTAATATGATGCTGATCAATGCCAGGGAATGGCAGCAGCAATAAAATCAATACTTCAAGGAACAAGACACCGCTGGTGCAGATGGCATGTGTTGAATAAGGCTAAACAAAAAATAGGGCCAACATATTAAAAAAACAAGTGGTTTCAAACAAAAATTCCATGACCTTATAACAAATGAGACATCGCCATCACAATTTGAAGAACGGTGGCACAAGCTGGTAAAAGAGTTCAAATTGGACACCAACAAATTCATGACAAGAGCATATAGATACAGAGGAATGTGGGCAAAGCCATACTTCATGGACGTTTTCTGTGCTGGAATGACCAGCACACAGCGCAGTGAAAGTGCAAACCACATGTTGAAACGCTATATTAAAAGGTCGGCTCCCATGCATATGTTTGTTTCCAAATTCAGAGAATTCCAATTTGATAGAAACCAAGAAGAAGAAAGAGAAATTTACACAACAAAACAGGTACCCCCTGTTCTTCACTACTATATGTGTAGATTCCATTAAAAAATAAGTCTATGCTTATTCATGATTAATATTTATAAGAATGGTCGAGATCCTTACATTTTGAATGACTTGTTTAACTTCTCAATCGATGTCACGGCGTCGAAGGATTGGCGTACCAATAGAAAGACATGCAGAAACAATATATACATGGGCAATGCACGAAAGATTCTACAATGAATTGTACGAATCCGGAGAATTTGTAATTCTCAACAAAACTGAACAGAACACAAAGTTCACTGTTGTTCACTCGTCTGAACTCTACAATCCCATTCAGCATAAGTTTGAAATAATAAGATCGACAGAAGATAGTGTTCAATGCAGCTGCGGCCTATATGAACATTCAGGAATCATTTGTCGTCACAGCTTAAAGGTATGCCAGACTATACTTTGTTCCGTCCAGAAAAACAAATATTGTAATTGCGACCCAGGTACTAAAAATGTATATGAATTTCAAGGTGCTTGTCAACTTGGACATTCCACATATACCTCCAGGGAACATAAGACATAGATGGACAAAGTTTGCAGGTCCTCAGGCTACACCACCAAACAGCGAAGACATAGCAGCAACAATTACACAAAAGGTAACTGATATGAAGCGGCAGGTCTTAGTGATGAGGGCACTTGAACTAGCACAACAGAAGGGGCCGATTGATGATTCAGCCTACTCAGATGCTTTGAGAGCAATGGAATCATGTGTAGCACAAAGCAAACCAGCAGTCAACAAAAATAACAAACGCAAAACAATGAGAAATAAGACAGTGAACCAGAAACAAGGTATCAATTTGCCAGCGGAATGCCCACCAAGACCAAAAAGGACAGGAAGGCCTAGTCGTGGAAACAGAATATCCACAACCAGACCTATGATTCAGAAGAGCGCAGCACAAATTTGTTGGACACCAGCGACGATGAACCCAACAAACCAAATAAGACCAGAAAAGTCTGTGACCTTCTACATGTAACATGAACCAGTACCATCCTTGGTTGTGTAGTGTAGTAAGTTTTGTCCAAATAGTATGGACATGTATGAATGTAATAAATTTGAATTATATGGGTGTAATGCCCCGATGTATCAAGTTTATAAGATCCTTGAACTTTATATGTGCAATGCCAACCTATATGTTTTCTGAAAACTTGGATACATCATAATAGCAATACTGATAAAGAACTCACAATGAAGATGCCATAAAAAGTTTCATAAATTACCACATTACACACATAATATACCGGTCCACAACCATATAGATTCCTTAATACAAGCACACTTCATATATTGATAACATAACTCATATTATTACAATTCTAATACAAATAGTTCCATCACACAAATCCAAGTTGTACGACTAACACAATGAGACTTCAAGACAATGGCATTCTTCATAGTAACGTGGAAAACTCCCATGGTTAACTGCGCCGTAGGCTACAGAGCTTCCATCTGCGAGACAAAAAAAAATGATGAACTCATTATGAAACTCACCTCGTATATTTTAAACACAGTCCATTGCATTGAAAAATTTACAGATAAAATGTGTCCTAACCTTGCCAGGTTTCAAATTTCATATAGTACACCCAGGTAACCTCTTAAGCTGCACGAATCAGACCCTTGATGTTGCCCCTCTCAACCTTAAAAAATATACACAAAGCAATGACTAAAACATATGATTCTAAAATATAGTCAAACTATTATACATACCATAATAACAAAAACTTACCTCAATCAAATTGAAACTGTGGTAGACTGTCTCAAACCTGACCTTCAAATCACCAAACTGCTGAGTATAGTTGCTGAAGACGTCATGTGCAAATACATTCCATCCACTTTCACCTAGGTTATGATGAACAAGCTCTACCCAGCAGCCAAGCAAATACTCACAATAATCTAACATATACTTCAGGCCACTTGCACGACAACCAACCTCTTTGATAACTCCGGGATAGAAGCTATGGAAGTCATCTTGATAGTTTCGATCGATAATTCAGGTCCATAAAGCAACAAGATTCCGTTTTATTGGCATGGCGCAGCACATTAAAAAATAATCTAGCTTTTGCTCAGCATTCGATAGCACAAGGCAACCCAATAAAGCTCATAGGTGCAACTTGAATTGGAGGAATCGAACCAAAAGTTGTACATGGGGGAAATTTAACAACCATACCAAACGATGCTGCACCCCATCCAATTGGTACATGCTAACATCGAAAGATCCCAACCACGCTTTTCAACAACCTTGTCAAGCAAGAGACGCATGGTAGAAAGCGATGCCTCCCAACTAATTGGCTGCAAAGAAATAAACAAGTACCATATAAGAAGAGATGAAACGGAAAGTATGTCATCTTAAAACCTTCACACCCCTTAGGCAATACAAACTTACCATGTCCACGGAACGAGTTGTCAAGTCTAGTTTGCAATACATCTTTGCCGATGACGCTTCCTAACAAAGATCTACCATGATACGTGCAAAATTTATCTCATTGATCATCTTATCGAGTAATCACTGGCACGAGCTTGAAGCTGTGCAACAATAGAAATTTCGACAGTATTATTTGTCCGAGCAACCCCTATCCAATACGACAACTTCTGAGAAAGAGCATGCATGGCCGAGTAGCAATCCTTCATAACAGTTTCCATGCAATCAAATGAATGGACATATCTCATAACAACATCACTGAGCGCATTATGCAACTTGCGCTGTTCAGAAATAACAACATAACTAAAGTTTGCCTGATAGATTTTATAAAACAAACGCAGAGACTCAACCATTGAAATTACAGCCAACCGCTCTGCTTCAGCAACACCAACAAAACTCCTCCCACAACTCTCAAGTTTTATGTAACCAGTGGATGAAAGATTCGAGTCACAGTCAATCGAAATTGAGACCTTATGATTAGTATTCCCATCTGACTCCTCCACACAATGGGTTACCTTCAATCCTTCACAAGCATCATCACCATTTTGAAGATCAACATAAATAGCCCTGATAATATCCCTTGGCCACACAAATATATCAGGCGCCATCCTGAAAATAACTAAAGAAGATAAAGAACACATAAACCCTATCACAGATAAAATGAATGAATCAGCAGAAACAACACTACCACATCCCAAAACCATCATCCCTCTCCATCAATCCAAATAATAAACCAGGACTTTACATATTGACTACAAATGTATATAGATCTACATGGATGTAGTACAAAGATCTACATACCAGGATGCAGCGCCTCGTCCACAAGAACAGATCTGTAAGCGCAGTTCGAAGTTGGTGGATAAGCAAGCGAAGCCTAGTCTGCCGTGAGCACAACGCAAGCTAAGAAGAACTGAATTTATTGCACCCTCTAAGCCAGGAATAGCCTGGTAGACTTACAGACAGAGCATGCTTTTGGCCCACAGCCAGGCTTCCAAAGTAAGACACGCTACCTATTCATAATATTATATACAACCTCATCCTCCAAACGGTTAGATAACATGTCATATACTCCAAATTTTGTGCGCATTTATTGTGAAAAATCCATCCTTTCTTTCAATTTATATCTAAAATAATAATAGCAACTTCTCATGCTCACGTCAAGTTAACTCAGAAATCATGTACGAAAATGTTGAATTTAAACAGAAGTAGCGTTGCGTGACATGATCTGAATTTTTTATCATGAAGGATGGTTGTGAATCGTTCCACTTCGCAACTCTTACATGTGTACATTAAATAAAAATTGTAACTGTACCCACAAATATCCTTTACTAACATCTATTCATAAATAATAATTAAACCGTCTCATTTTTTCCTCGCATTAGCACGTTGCGATACGAGTTGGTTGCCAAGCGCTTCATTGGCGGGGGTGGCCCTTGCGGTTCCACCTTTGAAAGCATAACTGGCGATAAGACAAAATCACGCACTTCGTCCTCCCACCCGGAGGTTGCACTTCGCCTTCCACTTCTACACTTCTCACGACGCCGATCACCAGAAGACATTGCATTCCCCGCCCTCCCCCCCTTCCTCACATCGATCTGTAGTCCCCAACCTCGGCCCAGCAATGGAAGGTGATGGCAGGAACCAGAGGCTCAGGCTCGACTACGACTACACGCGTTCGAGGATGGAGAACCTGCCAGAGGCACTTCTTGTTGACATTGCAGTCCGCATTGCATCAGATTCTCCGACCGGCCGGAGGACATGTTCAAGCCGGGCACGACTTGCATCGCGCCGAACGCGCCGCGAGAAGAACCGTCGCTCGCGCATCTCGGTTCATCGAGTCTTTGTAAGGTCCACTCATATCCAATGACGACTACGTCCGCATTGTCGACAATCTGACTCGCGCCGGCAACGTAGAAGCCAAATTCTACCGTGCTGTGCTTGATGCATTGGTTGATAACCGCTTCAGCATCAATCCTCCACTAGCTCGCCTGGAGGAGGCAGCCACGTCGGGCCACCCACTTCCAAGGTATTTGTATCGACACTATATAAGTGCAGCAATATATTCAATCTAAAACATACTGATCAATCCATCCTATGTTAGCATGTTACGTATGGACATTATATAACTGCAGCCATCTCATGTCAGCATCTATGTTTTGGTACATTGGCATGTGTTGAATATTGATGTATTTATTATGCAATTGATCGGGGAGTTTTTTTGAATTGTCTTTCCAATTAGTAGCAATAGTTAAGTCTAGTAGGCTGTAATTTTGCCTGCCTATCTATCTTGAAGGTGAATTATGTGGATCAATTTAGATTATTTTGGGTGTTGTCAAAGTAGTACAGGTTTTTTTTGAGTAATATTTGAACTGACTCGATATAATTAAATGTTCGAATTCAATCAAATGTCTTTGTGATATGATAAAAGGAACACAATGAATATGGAATCATAACAGATTAGCACCACAAAACAAGCAGTTGTTTTATTCATGCGAAATAGACTGGCATACACTAGTTTTGTATTACAATTAGTCTACTTCATCATCTTGATTAAGACACCCATGACAACGAACATTTAAACAAAAACAGAGCATCCAACATAAGTGTTAACAATGTTAACTATTATCAGGTATGTCCTGGCTGTGACCAAGTATAGGCTCAATGCTGGTGCTTGGACGGATGATCAGGCACGTCTCATCCTCCGCCAACTCGAAGGAGATCCCAATGATGGGCAGGAGGGCGTCATCTGGAGGAACAACAACATCGACCCAATCCGCGTATGTGCTGTCGGGGTTATCAGCACCATTGTCACCAGGTTCTGCCCTTCGACACTGCTAGCCAAACCAAACCGTCAGGAGTTCGGACGAAACTGCTGCCTTCAGTGGCAGGCCGGCTTCTGCAGCGAAGAATGCCGCATGTACTACGAGTACTACACCTTCTTCCGCGACGTCGCTAGGGTTAGCTACAGGCAGTTGTCATACTTCTAGATAGTATGCAATCCGACCGTGCTACTGTGTCAACCGTCAAGTCATTTAATCCCTCGTTTTAGCAATTACCTCTTCGCACCTAGAAAACATACCATGCTATTTTAGTCATTGAACTATGCTACCATGTTTGCAGCTTTGAACCAGTACTATTTATGTTATGTAATGTGATCATACTAGTCTACCATGTTTATATATTTCCACCAGTACTATTTATCTTATGTAATGTCAGATTTGATCTGAATTTTTTATCACAAAGCATGGTTAAAAGGCCTCAAACATCATGTACACCTACAAATTCATATAAATTCGCTTATATCAATGGAGCTGGTGAATTATTATAATGAACATTTCAAACAACATCAGTAATAAAAACCATCCATTATTACAACATAAGTTCATCTCACTGCAACAAAGTTCTAAAACACAGCAACTAATTTACGTCTCTTTATTACAACGTAACTTGACCACAAAATACACTGGCACTAATGATAAACTAAGAGAACGACTACGAATCCAACAAACATTATCTCCAGGTGATGCAAGCTAGACATCCAACTTATTTCAAGAAACCACCGCCTACTCCATATCGATAGCCTGCATTTCAGAAATACAACAGCTATTGATGCATGGGGGAACCACAAAAGCTAAACTACTAACTTAAAAAATAGACAACAACTATAGATGCATACCCCAAGTACACGAAGAAGTCGACAACCGCAAGAATTGACGCCTCCAAATAAGCCTTGTCAACCTAGAAAAAAAAACCATAAATGTCATCATGTTTGAACTTGTGAAAAACTAAGTTAAAATAACTTGAGTAGAACGACTTCTTTCCAAACTAACTAAAAACCCGAGCTTCATACCTTCTCGTTTACAAATGAAGCCCAAAGAGGAGCAAATTCTTGCTTCAAACGTAGTAAATTTCCACGAAAAATGTTAGCATAAGACCTCACATGACCAGTACAACCATTCGATGACAACTTGTGCAGCAGACTTGCTCTATTAGCATGAAACTGCTCATCAATGAGACGCAGAACACGCTGCAGCCGCTGACCAGAGCGCCAAATGCCATGCATCTTATAGTCAAAGAAGCGAATAAAAGTATCTTCATACTGTTTAACCTTATGATGCAAGTCCATGATTGGAAACCCAAGAGCAACATTGACATGCTTAACTACAGCATACATCAGTTTAGCCTTTGCAGCCACTGGAGTCGGAGCAATGCCACCAACAAATGAGAAGGGCTCCACAGACAAAGATACAGAGGCCCTAAACTGCCCATCTTCAGTGCATAGCATCTTGACCACATCAACATCACAGTTCATCTTTCCAATTGCTTCAACAAAAACAGTGCGAAGCACATTGAAGGAAGCTTCCCAATCAACACGCTGAAATATATAAAAAGAAATGACTCAAGAACAATGCTTCATTCATTATGAATCAAAATAACATAAAAAATGCAAATCACACCAACACAAAATTATGACACATATTCTTTTCAAATCTGAATTCAAAATATTACCATGGGCATAGGGCATGTGGTGTCAAGACGGCTCTCATCCTCAGGAACAGGATCACGGTCAAGCAACAACCGCAACAGCAAACCAGACTGTTCAATCTCAATAGCACAAGTACCACCTAATTCAGACACCTAGGATTGGAAACCAGAAACAGCTTTTTCATCAGTGAGAGCACCTCCCGGGTGTGAAGTATCTAACCAAGATGACAAGGAAACTGAAAGAGCAATCATAGCACTGTGACACTCCTTAATAATTTCTTCCATCCTAGAATAGATGCCACAAAAAGAGTCCAGAGATTGTTTCATAAGAGTGTAGAGAGCACGCTTCTCTGCTATAGCAATATAACTGTAATCGGCTGAAAAAATATCATAGTTCACCCGAACAGCTTCAAACATCGCAAGAACAGCTGATCTTGCAGCATTCCCAATAGAGAGAGACTGATCACCAGACACAAGCAATGAAACGCATCCAGTTTCAGAGAACCTACACTGAACCTCAAGACTGATAGAAAATTGTGTATACACAACACCATGCTCCTCAACCTGATTACTAGCAATTTTCAGACCATCAGCAGTAGCCTCACTGCCCGACTGAAGATCGTCATTCAGACCACCAAGCAAATACAAAGGCCACACGTAGGCTGCAGACCCCATTCTTTCTACACACATCACATAGAAAAACAATAAGAGAACATTTACTTAATAATGAATTGACTAGAAACCTATCCATCACACGAATTAAGTAAAAAACTATACTTTCGTATATATGATCAATCCAAATCAGAAACCATTCAAAAAAACAAGAAAAACTTGCAGATCTGAATAAAACCAGTATGGATCCTTTACTAACCTAAACAAAGCACCTAAACAACGAAGCGTAGCCACACCTCGGAATACAGCACAGCAGCTGGCTCCTTACACAACAAGCTTAAGGCCAAGGGGTAGGGGGGGGGTAAAATAAGAGGGAACTATATAGACACAGGCATAATAAATACACCCCAGCAACCGACATACCTTATCGCTTCACTTTCCACAACCGAGACCAAAGACAATGCCTTGCATCCTACGAAACAAGGCATGGGCAACCTGCAAAATTTATAATCGCCTTGTACAAATACTGACACCAATGTGAACACGAAACTGGAAACGAAGACAAAACGGTACATATACAAATTTAATGCAAACACGTAGCAGTACTAGCAACCGAAACCATGTCATATGTAGTTCCTAGTACATTATATTTTCGTATAATTTTACTAACAAGAATAGCATGAACAACTATGGACACCTAAACAGAATATTAAAATCCACAATTCAAATAAATCAATGGATTATCGACCATACACCATTTGTCAAAACACTAATACATACATTACTTTTTAAAGTACAAATCAAGAGGAATACTAAATCCCTACAAGCATTTAACACAAAGAATTGCACATAACAAATAAATATCCAATAATTGTATACATCTCCATCAAACCAACTACTAGTAAAATGCTTATATGACTACCCCAAAACCTAAATATATAATCGAATATTCATAACATATCATGAACCGCAAATTCGAACAAACCAATTTCAAACGAAACATACTGGATCATAGCTAAATTATCCAAGTCGGCATAATACGATATTACAATCCATAGTTCAGAATTACCAAATTACACACCAGCTCGTACGTCATGTACCAAGGTTCAAACGATAGAATACGATATTACAAACCAAGTTCATACATAAAAGTAGTAGAAGGACACAACTAGGCATAAATAAAGGACGATTGCTTCATTCTGCAGACCACACCCAACATCATCATCGAAAGCAAACGTCACTTAGCATCCCAAGATTTCCTTGTTGAAGCGCACCGACCCCTACAAAGACACGGGAAGACCGATAGGGAAGAAACGAATGCGGAACCTCTTGTTGCTGATCCTGATACGAACCACATAATTGGCACCAACGGTCAGCCCAGACTCGTTAGCAAATCGAGACCAACCAGTGCAGATACGAGCAACACAGTCTAAAGGCTCCTCAGGCTTCTTCAACACAGCTGGATAGCGAACATTGGAAGTACCAAAAAACAGAACCACACGCTTCCTGTTTGGCAGCTCCTTGGAGAATTCCTTTGTAAACCACTACACACCGAGAAAAAAAATGATCAATCACCAAATGTACCTACCGAGATAACTAATGTAACCTTGAACTCGACTAACATTTATTAGACATACACCCTAAAAGGTACTCACAAAGTGGCGGTGATCGAGACTTGAGTAGGTGCAATCTTGCACACATAAAGTGAGAAGTCACTACGACGATAATGCCGACGTTTGCCAAAGTCTCGCAAATGTCACCATCCATTGCAACTCCACCTCCAATCTCATATTGCATACCAAGAACAGTAGGAGCAACTGCAACACACATAAATGTTACCAATTAAAACACATGAAATGACAGTGAGTTCAACCCAACCACTACCTTAAATCCAACTAAAATGACAACTTAAATGTCTATAGCATAACTCACTCTGAACATCATGTCCATTCCCTGGATTATCTGCAGGCTGCTCATTGAAGTCCTCAAGCAAAGCATCACCCATCAAGGGACGATTCTGAATTGGCTTCTCAGAACCATCACTACCATAAAGCTTCATATACAGACTACCAGCTCCAACAGAAACAAACATAGCCATATCACCACGAGAGACCCTCTTAGCTACGACAAAAGCAGACCAGCCATCACACATGAACGCCTTTTCACCCCTAATCTCCACAACAACCTCCTGAGTAGTATCAGACTCCCCAAACATCAGCACACTAGTACTATCTTGCTCCCGAATTGCCACCAAATATCCATTGGAATTTCCTAAAAACAAACAAGATTTCACTAAACAATACCGAACTTCATGCTTTCATAAACAGATATACACCGCCTATCATCACACACACATACGAGTAACTAGCTTGCATTGCAAAGACAGCTTCACATTAACTAAACCAACCCCAAAGGAAAGTAGAATTCAAAATAACAATATTAATATTGACATGGAAATAAGTAAACCACCAAGAGAAATTTCACATACAATCTCCCGATGGAAAGGCCCGATGAAATCTTTCATGAATGTCCCTGCGAGTTGAACCAAGATAGCGAGGCACATGTGGAGCAAAGATTACCATTCACAAGACCAAAGACCCTATAAAAACTCCAAACCAAATAAATAAATAACCATAAAATACAGCATTACAAATCCTAAACTCATAAATTATGCAGCTTCCTCACTGTAAACGACCCTAAATTAGGTAGCATAGCAAAGTAACCAGCACAAGCATCTGTAAACAATGAGCAACACCCACCTCGGCAGCAATATCATCTGACCCTGACAAGTCGGCCCCACTTGCAGCCACTGCACTTGCAGCAGTTGCATGAACACTGCTAGATCCACCAGAACCACCACCCCCAACAAAACGCCTAAAAGCTTCAGTGGGCGTAGCCTTGTATACATATCCAAGAAAGAAACAAACATGAGTCAGAACACTATACGCGCACCAGAACTCACTAGGATCCATCTCACTGCAAACAACGGATCTAAAAACACATAAAAAAACAAACAAGTGGTCACACCTGGTGGGCAGCGGCATGGACAAGAGAAGCAGACTCAGCGACAGAACGGATGCCTCCATCAACAACCATGTTGCTCCCACCTGTGCCTCTCACATGGGACAAATTATAATTTTTCCCAACTAAGCCTGTGACAGTTGGACTCCCAGACCCAGCCACCGAGATCCCACCAAAAGCAACTTCCTTCACCTGATTTATAAACAATTATTCAACGTAAGTACACAAGAGTACATCAATCATTACTAAGCAGCACCTTCCATTGATTAATACTTAATGCAGATCTATAGGAGTATAAAACTCCTAACCTGTGGCCCAGAATCTAGCTTAATAGCACCAAGAAGAGCAGATCCGCCGGATGGTCCACCACCTACAGCAGAAAATGATCCACCACGTGGCAGATCTGCTTTCTCAGCTGGTGCTTTAACACCTTGATTAGGCGAAAGGTGGTACTGAACTTGACGACGAATCGGGCTTCCATCCGTTCCGACATGCTTCCCACCAGATGGCAAGCCTCCATACTTCGCACGTGCACTTCCACGAACATCACCCGGATCCGTGCCCCTCCGCTTCTGCTTCTTCTGCACTCACCAAAAACAGCAAAGAAAAGGACATCAGAGCTGAACATAAAAGGAACAGGAAAACATTACCTGCATCCTCCATTAATCCATCAATCCTTCAACAAAAATAGACACACAATCATAGCAGACAAAAGATCTGAACAATACCTCTTCCATCAGACTCCTTTCGCCGTCTTCGACACACACTCGGCGACGACCAACCTGAGCAGGCGAAGGAGGGAGCATGGCTACGGCATCAGACAGAACACTCAGAGCAATGCTCCCACCGGACGCGGACCCGGCGCCGGCAGGCCTCGACAGCAACTTCTTCTTGTGCGGAGTGGTGGGATCCATGGAAGCTTGGAGGGAGAGCTGCAGCGCAACGGACGAAAAGGCAGTGCGCTTTCTGCTGAAGAAAGGAGGAAGAAAGAAAGTGGCGAGTCAGGGCGACAAGCGGCCACTCTGCTCATAAAGCATGCCAGGAACCCCACGCGGGCGGCCGCACAGTGCATGCACATGGGTAGGTCAGCATTAAAAACGCACCAGCCCTCGGTACCAAAGTCTCAGCACTGCAGATTCCAGAACCGAGGCTAAATTCCATCTTAGCACACTAAACCAAACTGTTCCCAAACCACAAAAAAATAATCAACGAGTTAATTACAAAAGTCACACTTAAGATTAGACAAATACATATTTTAAAATAATACCTTGCCAGCTGCTGCTACGCAGAAAGTCAGCATTTGCACCAAAGAACCATCTTTTACAATAAAGCATACATAAATTTCCATCACATAAATAAAATAAACACATAAGATAAATCAGCCTAATAATCCCCATTTCATTTAATTAGTATCAGTTGGTTTCCAAAAAAAATAAATCATATAATACTTTTCGCTTACAAATTCGATATTGCCTTATATGTTGTACATAAATATGATAAATACACAAATTATCATTAATTTCATATAAACTTCGTAGTTCAAAATGAATTTGCATTAAAAATCTGAGTAAATCCAAATACAAAGTTCAGTTGTTCTAACCAACTATAAAAAACAAACAAGAATATCATTTCCTACTTCAATTAAAATAACCACCTTGGTTAGGATAACCATGAAGGAATCACCCAAATATACAATGCAATAAAGGAATCCTCGTTCGTAATGATATTGGAAACTACTACAGGTTGATTGACCACTCCATTCGTGCAAACAAATAAAGAATATATATTTTAAAAAACACAATAACAAGGCACGTACAAATACTTCGATTTGCACCCACTAGTGTACAACAAATATATCAAAAATTCAACAAAACTAAACTCCACAAAAAACTTCGACTTTGAAGTGCAATTCTTCCGTTGAAAACCATCATATAAAACGATCTTAAAATCATCGCATATAAATTAAACCAACAGCTTAGCACGACCGCATTTAACCATTAAGAGAGCACGATAGTACATTACATATTCAGTTCACAAATAGATCCAAGCAAACATTAAAAAGACATCACAGTAGTTCGGATGTGGCCACTTCACACATCACATACTGAAATCCACCAATTTAGAACAACAATTCGTACATGCAGCTAGACAACACGACCACCGACTGGGATAAACCTGATACGATACTTTTCATTCTTCTCAAGAATCCTAACAATGTATGTCTTGTCTAGCTTGATCGGCACCGAGGCTGCAAATTCACGCCAGCCCGTAATGATTCGACACACTCTTGAGTTCTTGAACCTAACCATCTCACCATCATGACGAACATTGCTGGCGCCATACATCAAGACAACAGGTTTCGGAGCATCGAGCCGATCAGGCATCTCAGTAGAGAACCACTGCAATTATCAACAAGAAACCAAAAAAATGCATCAACAAAACATACAACGCCAATATGAAACAACACAAGCATAATGAAAGTACCAAACTAAATACATAAGATTGCAAACTCACAAAATGTCCCTTCGGCCCAACTTCAGTCTTCGATATACAGCAAACAAATAGAGGAAAACTGTTCTCACGATAATGAGCCACATTCACCAGAGTCTGAAAAATATTCCCATTCATGACTACACCGGCACCAACCTCAAACTCCATATCAAGCACAACAGGAGGCACTGCAATCCAGCAGGAAAATAAAATCCATAAGTTATCTATATTGAACACATACCTACTGGAAATGACTCATTCAGCATCCTGGCAATCTAAAAAAAATGACTTATCTTACCATAAATATCTGCACCGTCGGCTACATACTCAACAGCCTGAGGATTATAGTCCGCTAAGATTGGATGACCACTATCAGGACGCATCCCAAAGGATTTGAAACAGCCATCCGAGCCAAAAAGCCGCATAGTCACATTGCCTTTGCTAGGAGAGAAAAACATAGCAATGTCACCGCGGGCAACTCGCTCAGCTTTCACAAATGCCGACCATCCATGTGCAAAGAAAAAGCCACCATTCCTCGATTCAACGACCACCTCATGAAAGGAGTCACTCTCACCACTGAGCATGACTGTAGAGCTTCCTGACTCACATATTGCCTCCCAAAAGACTCTAGGGATTTCCTACGTACACCAAAATAGTAATTCCCAATCAAACTTTAAAGACGAAAACACGATACAGTCCTAACAAGTCCATAATAACATGCTGCAATAACAAGGCAAGATACACAGAAGTTTATTCATAAGCATAAACCAAAGAAACTAACCAATTCAGCATGAAAAGGACTATTGAAGTGCTTCATCATGGTAGACTTGAACGCACCATAGCGAATCGACCGGTACTAGGACTTCGTTAACACCGAATTTGGTCGGGGAATATGACGGGTGGACCCGCAGCGGCGAGGAGAGAGATTCGGCAAATGCATATGCGGTCGGCTAATTTCCATGTGTTCGGCAAATGGCCAAGCGGTCGGCAACCGCTTCGTTTGAAGGCGGAAAAAGGAAAGGGAAGCCGATCGAAAGGGGAAGGAGTCGTGATGGTCAAGGGCTCCGATTATGGATAGAGTTAGCGTGTCTTTGTCTTTCCAATTTTGTTTAGATAGTTCGTAAGTGCTTAGGACTCATGTTCGTCCAGGGTATAAATATAAACCCTCGACCATTGTAATAAGGGTTCACAACCAAATCAATACAACCGGCTACGTGCCACCTTTCGAGTCCTTTAGTCGTGTCGTCGAGTTCTTCGAGAGGGCCAATCGATCCGTCGACCTCCGTAAGTCCCGCAACCTTGCTATCATGTCTAGTATCGTGCGGCGGATTTAGATTATGATGCAAGTAGTCTCATCCGTTTTGCTTAGTATCGTGCGGCGGATTTAAGCTTAATGATGGGAAGTTTTTGCTTGTGCCTTGTATCGTGCGGCGGATTAAGACATGAGTAAAGATAGTTATCGGCTCTCTTAGATTTGGCAAGATCTAATAGATTCATTAAGTTATCACGTGTTGCTTGCTTTATTTAATGTTTAATTATTTGCAACACTCTTTTGCCCAATCTAGATTGATACTCTTTCGGCTTGTTGATCGTTCCTTTCATGCTTATTCAATATCGAGTAGATCAAGCTCATATAGCCGAATTAGATCTATCTAGATTGTCACGTGTTGCGGGTTCATTCACGTTATATGTAGATAAGCCTTGACAGACCGGGTACCGTGCAAAATGCGATGCAGGTCTTTGGGTTACTCTAGAGCTAGTCATCCGGTGGACTAGAGATCGGTTTAATCGATAGGCTCCTTTTACATGTTACTTGTTTGTTCCTTCTTCATGGACCCCGATTCGGCAATCTTGCCGATACGGTTATGCTCACACATGTAGCGAGTATTTATAGATCTGTTAGGTAATTACGTGCTTTTAGCTCTTTATTGTTAGATTGTATCATGCGGTGGATTGATCTAATAGTAAGGAGTGGTGTAAATTCATAGCGAGTGGTATCATGCGGTGGATTAGCTTGCTTGGGTTTATGCTCGACGGGTTTATGAAGGCTAGACGTGCGGCAGACTAGTTGGAGTAGCCTATGCATGTATTATTTAGTGGATTTATATTTATAAGTTACTTATCCTTAGATGTTAGTGCTTGATGATGCTTTAAACCTAAGATATAGTTTGATATGCTTTAATGATTTAATCTTGTTCAAACATGTCTTCATCTACCGTATTCGGCAAGTTCGTTCTGTTTATATCAGTTATGTTACTTTAGCCGAATGAAATGCAATCTGTTGGCAGATAGCTTCTATAGCTATATGTCGTCGTAAGTGGCTTCGGGGCCGTAAAGATGGAACTGTCGGTCTCACCCAAAGACGTTCCAGCTTATGATCTTACCGTTTTATCCCTTGTCGATTTTTCAGGTCAAATCGACTGGCACGCCACTGGATTCAGACGCCCGGGCACCCAATTGAAGCTAGGCTTTCCGGCTTGCTGTGTGTGAGACACAGTGCGCCACATTTTGTGTCAACAACTTCCAAGTCGAGAACCCGAGGCGTTTGAACGCATGTTCTGCACATCGAAATATAAAAGGAAATTATACTTCAATAAACTTATTAACTTTTGCCCAAGGAGAATATTTATCATTAATTACCACAACACTCCGAACATGACCAAACCATCACATCTCCACAGTACATTGGTAAATTTAATCAACAAATTAACTCAAACCTGAACACTGGACTTCACACATTCCTCATCAACAAGCCGATTCGCCCCTACTTTCTTCAACACAACATTCTATTGAAACAGATAACATAATACAAACAAACGATAAGAACACGTATAAAGCATAATTCATCAATTCAACAAACCAATTAACTAATTTCTAACCTCAACAACAGTTTTCTTAGACTTCTCAGCACATGACCCATGAACCATTCCTTTCCCCACACCACCATCCTAATAATAACACAAGTCAATACTCATGTACATATCAGTCCACATATCATAATAGTACATTAAAAAAATATCAGTCCATCTCATCATTGCAATACCAAACAACATAAGACTACGAATTAATTGAAATTCCTAAATAAACCTAATTATCATTCCATGTCTTAACAGTACATTAAAAAAATCATCAATTATACAAACTAATGAACTAATTTGTAACCTCAACACAAGTTTTCCTATACTTCTAACCACAGGACCCATAAACCATTCGTTTCCCCATACCACCATCCTAATAATAACAAGAATCAAGAAACTTGTTCATATACAACAGTAATCTAAAGAAAAAAAAATCCATGTCATCACAGCAGCACCAATCAACATATGATTATGAAATAGTTGAAATTCATAAATAAATGTAATAATAATGACATACATACAAACACTACATAAACACAGACTACAACACTTACCACAAAACAATCTAAATTTATATCAAACAATTTATACCTCAGGTAAAGACAGCTCCCTAGCAGAAGACCGACCCTCAATTAAACGGTCCGATTTGGATTTAACTTCAGGTGTCTTGACTGCACGGCTTTTGCCACCAGCCTGAGAACTTGACAACTTTCCATGTCCTTCCTCATTCTAATAGAGAACAGTTCAAATAAACAGCACATTCATGAGATACTACCCAAAATCAATAGAGGCATATTTGCCTTTCAAATATCAATCATCACTACATAATCAGAAATCATTCAAACCTTGTCCTTAGCAGCAGCAGAACCACTAGGCGCATCATCCAAATATCCAGTCAATGCTTGGTACCATCCAGGCTTCAGGACATCACTGGATTCAATCTCCTCCCTAGTAAACCCATGCTTACAAGTGCCCTGGATTGAAGTTCAAATCCACCAGATTGAACCACAACAACAAGAAACGAGGAATAAAGAGAAGATTAGCGCTTACACAACGTACCTTCGGAGCACCAGCAGCGCAATCCACCTCAGCCATCCGCCGCTTCCGACCCCCGGTTTGACCGCCGCCAGCGGAGGAACGGCCGCCTCCGCCACCGCCGCCGCCGCCGCCACCACCAGAGCCTAGGACAACCTTCTTGCCGCTCCCGGACGCCATGGCAAAAAACCCCACTACCTCCGCCGGCTCAGCTCCCAATCCCTCACTGAGCTATAAAGAGCAAATGAATAAAAAACCCTTCCAGATTCCAAGCATATAAATCATGACACCTCTGACCAAATTTACAATGGCCACATATGCACGTGGCATCACTTTCCTCGTAAACTAGTAACTGCGGGGCCCACTACCGTCTTAAAAAACATCACTACACATCGTTGCCACGTGACCGATCCCTGTACCAATCCTTCTAGCAGCAATGTACCGTGTGAACACAAGGAAAAAATTGCACAACCTCCACCCGGCACTGTCATGAGGCAGAAAACTCATCATACAACCAAAACCAATATAAAACAACCATGAAAATTAAAATCCATGGAGTTATACAAGACAAGACCACTCTGATCTTATTAAATACATAGCAGGCACTTTACAGAGACGCGTCATTCAGCTGCGCTCCTACTACTAAAGTTATCCCCCTCCACAGAACCCTTCTCCACCAAGACTCCCGGCCACCAGAACCAAATCAGTCAAGCTCTCGCCACCAGCGCACCAAAACGCCACGAATCCACCAAACTCAGCACCAGCCCTAGCCTGCCCAATCACGAGATGAAGGATACAAGCATGCAATCTATCGCAAGCGGCTCCAGTTACCAGCCACTGCCGGCGAATCCAACCAGGCAAACTACCGGACTCCCCCTTGTCCCTTGCCCAGAATGTGGATCCGAGATATTGGAGCTCGTCTGCGGTCCAGGATCTAAAGTCCCAGGAGCAGTTTTCTTCAAATGCATACATCATCATAGAGATGTAAGTTCATAACTACATTTTTTATTTTGTTCTTCGTCAACATTACCATCTTTGTATCATTTGCTCAATAATGTCCAATTACAAGTTCCAGGAAGCTGCCCTTGGATCTTGTTTCGTGACAACTATGAAAAATTTCGAGATCCAAAGGAAAGCTTCCAGCCCCCGAGCTGAACACCATGACGAACTAATTATCCAAGCTGATGAACTGCCAGCATTGCAGGAACGAGATCAAGAGATGGACCGTCTGACAACAGCTATTGTTGGTTTAGATGCACAATTTAGGAAGCTTGTAGTCTTGGGCCAGATTGCAGTTGCATGCTCTATTGTAGTTTCACTGTTTGTTATCATGGGTGTCATAATCATGATGATGAAGTAGACTAATTGTAATACAAAACTAGTGTATGCAAGTCTATTTCCCTTGAATAAAACAACTCGTGTTCTGTAATGCAAATATGTTATGGTCACATAATCATTCTGTCCTTTTATCATAGCACAAATGTTGATATTTCTTAGCGCAATCACCAAAGATAGATAAAAAGTCTATCCCCGGCAACGGCGCTAGAAAGCTTGTTGGTATTTCTTAACGTATGCAGAGAATCTGCAAGCGTACGGAAGTACCGTTGTAGCCTTCACCGGAAGTATTCGGGGTATCGTATTTTCCACAGGAACGATGTATTTCTCCTAGCTAATTCGTCCAAGGAACAACCCAAAGGTAGAGATAGAAAGGTGGGTAGAGATGGATTCCTATAGCTTTAGGGTCCTAAGCATAGCGATACAATACTTCCACTTGGTCACTTCGGGCACCGGATCGCGCAGTCCGTCCAGGTGATGCCGGCTGTAGCTCTACGCCGCACCGGACGTGGGGGATTACAAGGGACGGACGTGGCTGTCACCACCCGCCGCCTACCACCTCAACCGTGGAGTGCGAGGCAAACGAAGGCAGTCTCTAGCCTAGACACCACGTCTATACTAGCGACTACTACTCTAGCATCGTACAGGGTGACCCGTCTCTATCAGGGGCCCTCTACTAGAGCATCCGCCACAAGGACGGACGACGAACCCGTGAACAAGTGTTGACAGTAGATATTGCTTGTTTTTACCCCATTACAACTGTCAACAAAGTATTCTTTCTAGAAGGAAACCACCAAACAAGTAGTGACATAGGTACAAATAACTTGGTTCCACATGTACATGTCAGTATTTGGATGCAGCACTCAGAACAGGTACTTTTCAGTGTCCGGAAGCTCCAAATGAAGATAGAACCACCAACCAAGATGGCCAATGGACAAACCAACTTCACATTCATCAATGTCCTGACCTCGAAGGCAAGTGTGCAAAAGATGAGCACAAGGGTCGTCGGCCGACCTGACATTTGTGGATCCAATACCACCATTGTGCTTAGAATTGCATGGTGAAGCTACCTGCAAAAGATGGCCCTTTGGTTCCACCAAAGGTAGGTCGACCGACCAAGATTTGGGACCATCTCAGACACTGCCAGAACACCAGAGTCACCCCAATATAGCCCCAAGCAAGTGCCACCTTTGGATCACAAGTGTTCTTCATCGCAAAGACCAATATCGTACCACATGGATCCATAGGTTCACATGGAAGCAACCAAGAGTCCAAATGAGCTCAAATCTGGGAGACACACTCTATGACATGTGGGGACAGCAGTGGAGCAAGGATGGTGGGCCCACATGATAGAAGTCCGGTCGGCCGACCGAACTTTTGTGGGATTTCACCTTGCCAAGCATCCCACCGACCTCAGGATCTTCTAGAAGGTTGGTGGGGCCCACCTGGCAGTCAAACCCAGGTCGGCCGACCTGGGATGTGCGTCGACCTTTGGTCAGTTGCATCCCACCGACATTGGCAGCTCATCCCTGACGTCCATTCAAGTCGGTTTGGAGGTCGGTGGATCCAACGGCGCATGGTGGAGGGGCACACGGATCGATGACGTGGCGGTGGAGTAGCCCCTACTCCACCTCTCCACTATAAATACAGCCCCTAGGCCTCATTTGTAAGACACACCTACACACCTACACATATTATACTCCTCATTATCAGTAGTAGTGTCCCTCTGGCGGAGTTTCTCCTCCAGTTGTAGAGAGACGAGATCGGGAGGAGATCCGGGCGTGTCGGAGTCTCTCCCGCCTTCTTCCTCTCCGTGTCCGGTAAGTTCAGCTCGGGTGCGAATATTTAATTGAGCATTCGGTTATATTATTAAAGTCTTTACTTTGTTCCTTGCTTATCGCTTAGTATTTATTATTCGGTGTTTACTTACCGCATAGTATATACTAGTGTGAGTGCTTTACTTTGTGCACGGGGTAGAGTAGTGATTGATAGTGTAGACGTGGGGTCTAGGCTATTGATTACCCGGTCTCGCAGTTCAACGGATCGGTGGTAGGGTAGCCGGGTGGTGACAGCCCGTCCGGCCTACGTATTCCACCACGTTAGTTCCCGCTCGTAGGACCTAGGAGTGGGCCGGGCTCGCTTCCTCTTGAGTGGGGTGGTCCCGGCGCCCGAAGTAGAGGCTTTAGTGATCGCTCTTTGCTCAGTTATCTATAGAACCTTAGTCCACTATCCAAGGACCTATCTATCTTTCCTTCACCAACCTTGGACTACCTAGCTTTAGATTAGAACACTTCACGTTCCCTGTGGATAAATACGATACCTTGGAATACTCCCGGGTGAAAGCTACAATGGTACTTCGTGCGCTTGCGATGTTATTTGCATATGCTAAGATTTGCCAACAAGATTTCTGGCGCCGTTGCCGAGGAACGGTAGCTGTTCTTGATCTAGAACCTAGTGGTCCATTAGTTCGTCAATCCATTAATCCATCCTTTACCCCTTCCATCATTCATACAACAAGCCAACACCCTTCTTCCAAAGAGCAATAGGAAGTTGTCTTGCTCAAAGAGCAAGTATGGCGTGTGTCACTACCCACTAGCATACCTTGCTATGGGAGTGACTATGCCCCAAAAGGACCACTAACACGTGGGAGGACTAATGCTAACACTAATCTTTGTTTCCCTAGTGTGTCCTTGTGTTGTCTCACCTTTTGCAGCTAAGAGAAGAAGTTGTTCCACCCAATAATTGCCTGGTACACCTCCACTGAGAGTAAGAGAGTCCCAGAGCAGCCTCATATTCGGCCCTCTTGGACCACACAGGCAAGAAGCCAAAGTGTTGCAGGAACAAGCAGACCCTGCAGGTGAAAGTGTAGAAGAAAACGATGAGGGAGAGTCGACATCAAAAGATGGACATGGACGGCCTCATCGACAAAATTAAGCTTGGCTCAACAAAATGCCCAACTTCTACAACTATACAAGATGAGCAAAAGCCAAGCTTGGGGGAGATCCTCTCCCCCACTAAGGTAAGTTTATCCAAGGTATGTCCTCTATCTTGCATTTTATTTTATTTACTTTATTACTTTATAAATAAAATAAAAATTTGATTATAATAAAAAGGCTTATCTATAGCATGCTTCGTGAGTGCTCTTCTTCCTATGGAAATGATTGCTAAATTGCTAGTTAATGTTTCTCTAATGCTTGTTTACAACTTAGCACTTCTCTAAGTATAGATTACTTGGCGCTATTAACCATCATGAACTTGATCACTTAGTGGGTTGCAAGTGCTAAAACAAAGTCTAACTTGTTGTGAGATACGAGATAGTTAAGATAAGAGCTCTATACTTTTGTTCTAAGCACACATGATTGCCAGAGAATTTATTTTAAAAATGAATAAAAACTTAATTGTTCCTCAATGGTGTTGAAATTCCTACCACGGCCATATATACCTTGAATATCAAAAAGCCTTCTACATAAGCTACTTGCTTGCATTGAGTTTGGTTAAGACTTGTAGAACCTGTGTTAGAGGTTTGTCATGGCCCTAAGATCAAGATCCACAGACCACCAAATATGCTGCTTCTAATCCGGAAGTACGCAACCATGCTACTCTTACCCTGGGAGTACGCATCTTACTACCATCATTATGCTACTCCTACCCTGGGAGTACGCATCTCACCTCCATCATTATGCTACTCGTACCCTGGGAGTACGCATTTTACCATCATCATTATGCTACTCCTACCCTGGGAGCACGCATCATCATCCATACCACCATTCTTGTGCTACTTCTACATTGGAAGTACGCACCTTCACAATTTCCATCATATAGGTTGCTTCATGCTCCATAGTTAGAAATTCTCTCTCAAAAGTAATCATTTGTTAGGTGAGACACATCCTAAAAAGGCTAGGCATCTATTCCTTAGATAGATTCAAGAAAAAAGAGAGAGAAAGAAAAAAAAATAGAAAAAAAAGAAAAAAAAGAAAAAAAGAGAGCTAGCCTTGTCTCAATAGAAGTAGAGAGAGAGATAAAATCAAATAAAGGAGCAACCTCATCCACCATACATCCACCTTTCGTCCATTACCTTACCATCCATTACATTCCTTCACTCCATTCATTCCATTTTACATTTTTATCTGGGGGTATGATGAGTCTCTTCTGTGGTCCAAGATCTTGTTCTTTCTTAACTAAGACAACATATGCATTGCTAGTATGATATTCCGTGAAATACCTACGTAAGCTCCACATAAAGCCTTATGAGAGGTAGGATGTTTTTGAAAGGCAAACACATGATGTGCCTTGGTGAGGATTCATACACCACTTGAGTGACTTGAGGGAAACCATTTGAGGAACATTAAGACTTTTGAAAACTTATCAAAAACATCCGGCATGAAACTTGCTAAAAGAATGAGAAAAGTAGATGCTCTAGTCAAAGCATTCGTCTTCCAACATCCCAACACTAAGTTAATGCCATAAGCCCCATGAGTGCTACAGTAATATTGGTGTGTTAACATTGCTAATTTTTCCATTCAAAGAGAAGTTCTTTGTTGTGCACTAAGTATTATTGAGATGTTAATTTAGTGATAACACCCGATCCACTGGGGCCTGTCGATTGTTTGCTCGGGACGAGCAAAGGTTAAGCTTGGGGGATCTTGTTGACGTAGATATTGCTTGTTTTTACCCCATTACAACTGTCAACAAAGTATTCTTTCTAGAAGGAAACCACCAAACAAGTAGTGACATAGGTACAAATAACTTGGTTCCACATGTACATGTCAGTATTCGGATGCAACACTCGTAACGTGTACTTTTCGGTGTCAGAAGCTCCAAATGAAGATAGAACCACCAACCAAGATGGCCAATGGACAAACCAACTTCACATTCATCAATGTCCTGACCTCTGAAGGCAGTGTGCAAAAGATGAGCACAAGGGTCAGATCGGCCGACCTGACATTTGTGGATCTAATACCACCATTGTGCTTAGAATTGCATGGTGAAGCTACCTGCAAAAGATGGCCCTTTGGTTCCACCAAAGGTAGGTCGACCGACCAAGATTTGGGACCATCTCAGACACTGCCAGAACACCAGAGTCACCCCAATACAGCCCCAAGCAAGTGCCACCTTTGGATCACAAGTGTTCTTCATCGCAAAGACCAATATCGTACCACATGGATCCATAGGTTCACATGGAAGCAACCAAGAGTCCAAATGAGCTCAAATCTGGGAGACACACTCTATGACATGTGGGGACAGCAGTGGAGCAAGGCTGGTGGGCCCACATGATAGAAGTCCGGTCGGCCGACCGAACTTTTGTGGGATTTCACCTTGCCAAGCATCCCACCGACCTCAGGATCTTCTAGAAGGTTGGTGGGGCCCACCTGGCAGTCAAACCCAGGTCGGCCGACCTGGGATGTGCGCCGACCTTTGGTCAGTTGCATCCCACCGACATTGGCAGCTCATCCCTGACGTCCATTCAAGTCGGTTTGGAGGTCGGTGGATCCAACGGCGCATGGTGGAGGGGCACACGGATCGATGACGTGGCGGTGGAGTAGCCCCTACTCCACCTCTCCACTATAAATACAGCCCCTAGGCCTCATTTGTAAGACACACCTACACACCTACACATATTATACTCCTCATTATCAGTAGTAGTGTCCCTCTGGCGGAGTTTCTCCTCCAGTTGTAGAGAGACGAGATCGGGAGGAGATCCGGGCGTGTCGGAGTCTCTCCTGCCTTCTTCCTCTCCAGGTCTTGTAAGTTCAGCTCAGGTGCGAATATTTAATTGAGAATTCAGTTATATTATTAAAGTCTTTACTTTGTTCCTTGCTTACTGCTTAGTATTTATTATTCAGTGTTTACTTACTGCATAGTATATACTAGTGTGAGTGCTTTACTTTGTGCACGGGGTAGAGTAGTGATTGATAGTGTAGACGTGGGGTCTAGGCTATTGATTACCCCCGGTCCGCATTCCGTTCAACGGATCAGCGGTGGTAGCCGGTGGTGATGCCCCTGTCCGGCCTACGTATTCCACCACGTTAGTTCCCGCTTCTCGTAGGACCTAGGAGTGGGCTGGCTCGCTCTCTTGAGTGGGGTGGTCCCAGCGCCAAGTAGAGGCTTTTGTGATCGCTCTTTGCTCAGTTATCTATAGAACCTTAGTCACTATCCAAGGACCTATCTATCTTTCCTTCACCAACCTTGGACTACCTAGCTTTAGATTAGAACACTTCACGTTTCCTGTGGATAAATACGATACCTTGGAATACTCCCAGGTGCTAGCTACAATGGTACTTCGTGCGCTTGCGATGTTATTTGCATATGCTAAGATTTGCCAACAACAAGCATGGTAAAGCTCAAGTAAACAAAAGACACAAAAGACTATAAGAAACACGAATACTCACTTAGCCAAGATCCCATTAGGGAGCCGAGTAGAATATCCGCAGAGGTACAAGGTCAGGGAGACACCAACAAGCCCGGCGCTTCCCCGCTCTCTTCCCTCACATCTCTCTCTCTAACTCTATAGCTTGTAGGGCATAGCCCTTTGGAATGAGGCTCTAGTGTGGTGCTCTTCTCCTTTGAATGGATGATTGTGAATGAAGAGAAAAGAGCCCCTTTTATATGTGGAGAGGAGGGGGCTACTTGCAAATGTGCCATCCCAACATGGAAGGTGGAAACCGACCTACCAACGTCGGTTTGAGGTACAATGCACCTGGACGCACCCCAGAACCGACCTCCCAGCGAGTTAATGCACCGACCTGCAAAAGTGGGTCCGGTTTGGCAGCCGCAGGGGCGCGAGCGCGCCAGCTCCAGGGCTGTTTGGGCTGAAATTTGGTGAGTGGATGGGCCTCGTCGATAGCTTTCCAACGCATATTTGTTTGCCTGAATCGGAGTCCGTATGAGTGAGATATGGCCTGTTTACCGAGGCCCACTCATCCAGCCCGAGATGGAGTTGGACCGGGTTTTGGTCTTCCATCTTTTGGGCTTATGTTTGGCATTTTGGCCCATGTATGAGACTCGCAATTTTCAGGCAAATGGGCCACCCTCTTATTCATGGTTTTCTTGTGTGCTTTGGCCCATTTGTGTGCATTTCCGGAGTTGTCTTCCTGCAAGCGACAATCACCGAAACTCGTGGAATATGTTAGCGTAAAGTCCTATTTGCTAGGTTTGGGATAGATTTTATATTCTTATTGGCGGTCTAAAACGTGCGATAAGGACCGTCAACAAGACCCCCACACTTACTCTTTACTCGTCCTCGAGTAAAGCTTAGGACTAAGAGGGCACATCTCTTTGATATAAAACCTACATACAAGTTATTCCAAGCTTTACCGCACTTGTGAACTTTTGAATTGTCTACCATATTATCTTGGGTAATTGAATAATGGAACAACATGGATTCAAATCCCCTTGCATCAGTCATATCAGAAACTTGGGTTTTTTGAATGGTTTTATAAAAAAAAAGATAGCCTTGCTCCTCATATGATTCACTCAATCGCTCAATGTGTATAATAACCTCACCAAAGGCATTTTGAGTTTTGCCTTCTTCCTACCACTAAAAAGTTGAGAGTGGAGTTTTGGGTAGGTATGTAAAGTGGGCATACTTGTATCACATATATTGTAAGGTCAAGGATCGAACCATACGGAGATTAAGCCATACACTTTGATTGAGACG
This sequence comes from Themeda triandra, assembly GCA_018135685.1. Taxonomy (NCBI): domain Eukaryota; kingdom Viridiplantae; phylum Streptophyta; class Magnoliopsida; order Poales; family Poaceae; genus Themeda; species Themeda triandra. Next base: position 211,312 of record JAENPR010001095.1, read on the forward strand.
TGCAAGTGTGTGAGATATATGGTGGTTCCTAATCTTTGTGGTATTTTTGGCTACTCCATGCATCATGATTCTCTCTTTATTGAGGAATGGAATTTTTGGGAGAGCATGAGTTATGAGAGGTATGCTAAAAATCTATTCTCTTATTCTTCTTCTCTTTTTTTTTTCTTTCTTCTCTCTTTTTTTTTCTTTTTTTTCTTCCTCTTTTTTTTCTCTCTTTTTTCTTTTTCTTTTTTTTGTCACCCTTTTTTTTTTTTTTTTTAATGGGGATCTTTGCTTTCCCGTTGTCTTATTTTTTGGATCCTAATCTAACATATACCCCTTGACTTCTCTCTCTGTTTTTTTTAATAAGCCTAGCCCATAGCTCTCTATTAGGAATTTTGGAATGGAGAGAGGTATCATGATAGAATGCGGGGAGTAGATTTTGGTAGCTAAGGAATGCGCAACCCTCAGGGTGAGAATCGGCATTTTTATTTGGTGGACTGGTGCGCAACTCTTAGTGTAAGAGTTGGCATTTCTGGTGAATGGGGTGCATGTTTGTGCGCAACTCTCAGTGTAAGAGTTGGCACTTTATTTGGTGGGTGCAAGTGGATCTCAATCGTGGGTGTAAGGTCATAATCTCGCATCGGTAATAACGATCCGACCGAACTCAATGTACGAACAAGCAGCGTATAAAGGTTTTGTTCTATAGATAAATTATATGGCTCTGGTGGGTATTTCATAATCATTGAGGAGCATGCTATTGAATTTTTCTTTTGTAAAAATAAGTCCCAAGTTCTTCACAAACAAAGCAAGGTTCAAATCATCCAGCTATATCACACACTCCAATTACTTAGATAACATGGGGTCCCTATGATAACTTGTTCACAAGGCATAGGCATATTAGCAAGGAATAAAGAGTATGCAAATCTTATCAAAGGATAGCACTGAGAAAAAGTTTTGTCTTTTTAATTTTAACAAATCTTAAACTTCAAAACTTTATAGATGTGAGGGTTGAGTTGCACAAACCATCATCGAAGATGAAGGAGTGAATCGAAGAGTAGATCGGTTGAACAAGAAGGTCGACCATTCTTCTCTTGAATCTTTTTCTTCTGCCCTCTTGTCCGCTTGATGTTGTGCGTTGTGTTGGGGAGATCTCGAATGCGTGTGTTAGTATTGCTCGAGAGATCTCCCCCACACTTATTCTTGTACCTGTTTTATTCAACAAGAAAACAAAATGAAACAAACAAGGGCTCTACTGGTTGGAAAATCAGGGAGCCAGAATTTTATTGATCATATAAACTTTTTTTTAATTTTTTTAAACCTTTCTTTTTCATTTGCTCAACCAACTCGTAACTCAAACAAGGTCAAGATTAAGTTGCAAAGTAAAACAGACCTTGATTTATCTCCATAACAGATTACTTCCCACAGTCTATGGCAACAACTCAAGTTCATTAATCAAATTTCAACACCTTGTCAAAACTTGATTAAAGAAGATCATTTTAACCTAAGCACCATGCTTAATTTAAAACGACCTATAGATGCACCGTATATGATCAGTATACAGGCACACCCAAACCAAAGCATATGTCATAAACAAGGGAGCATGAATTTGGATGGTCACATGGAGACATGTATGAGTAAACAAGTTAGTGAACATTACCTTTGCTTTACCTGAGCGTAGTCACCGGTAGTGTACGCTAATGGAAATTTTGGGCTCGCCGCCGCAGCGCCATGGATTTCAGCTCAGGTGTGTACCAACCCTAGGTCACACATAGCTAGTATGCATGGACCATGGGTATTGATGGTAGCAAAGGTCCAGAGAAGGAGAGAACCCTTGCTCTTTCTCTTCTTCTCGTCTTTTTTTTTAGCAAGGTGAGGTTGACATCAACTTGAGTTCACCACTTATTTTTTTCCCTTTCTCTTCTATTTTATTTCTTTTTCTTTTCTCTCTTTTTTTTTGGTGTCTCTTGGTGTGTGTGGAACATGGGCTTCTCACTTCCCTCCCCCACACTTGGACTTTTGTGTAAAAGCCAAGTGTAGCGTCAGGATCCCCTTGTGAGTGTGTTCCATCGCCAAGGAGAATCAAGGCTTATACTGATGTCGCTCCTCATTTGCAAGTGTTGTATGACCCGTTTTCTTCTCAACCTGATATGGTTAGCAACAGGAATACCCGAGGGTGCATACTACTTGTAAACATGACCTTGCCTTTTTTTTCAAAGATATTCCGGGGTATCTCCCGGTAGTGCTTAAGTTATGGTCTTAAGCTGGACCGTAGAAATTTATCTTGCAGCTCTCAAAGGTGGTGTTGGCCACCAAACATTTGGCAAAGGTGCTAAAGCTGCAAGGTTGGTTCCATTGTGCCACTATGAGATTTTAAAAGTGCTTATGATAGCCAGCCACAACCATCCTCTTAGAAGTTTTGAATCAAGTGTTAAGAGGTGGTTGGGATTCTCGTAGGAGCACAAGGTCGAAGCATAACAAACTTTAGAGATCCGAAGGCGAGCACGAAACATGAGTCTCAAAGAGACCTTATCATGCTCGTTAGCGGATTCACTCTAGTGTTGTTGCTTCAGGCATGTCCATGGCATGGGAGTTTTTGTCCTTAAAAGATGTATCATGAAGGACGAACATTGACTCTTGACAATTATCGGGAACAACATTTTGATGGCCGAGGGACATGTCTCTTGTTCGAGCATGGGCGAAGTTGGACATTCCATTTCACAAAGATGAAAAGGAAGCTCAAACCTTGGTTGCTTGAACAGGTAGCTTTGCTTTGCCTTTGGGTCTCTGGGGCAAGAATTAAGGCTAGCAGAAGCTAAACGCTCAACTTCTCATTTGCTCAAGAGTTTCAAAGAGCAACTTATGAGAAGTTTGAGCATCGAGGATGGCATAAATGTGAAGGTCTAAGTGAGCCTCGGTTTCATTCATTTCAAATGGCACGGCCCTAACAGAATCCCAAAACACTCGATGACCTTTGATGGGCTTTTTGAAGAGTTTTTCAGTCGGGACTAGCGGCAATTTCCCAAAAGGGTTTCCGCAAGAAAAAATGATAAAAGTCCCGACTTTGAGGTTGTGTAGGGCTTCTAAGGGAGTCTCATTTAATGAACAAAATATAGTTGTGGAAGGTGAAAGAATCTAAATTGCTTCAGAAGAGCATTTCACTTTCGACAACCATTCTCATGAATGTTCCTTATTAGAGGAGACTTCCTTAGAAATAAATGCTTGATTTACGTGCCATGAAATGCTCGAGGTTCTGCCGTAATCCTCGAATGTTTATAGCGAACTCCAAAGGATAAAACATTCCTTCCTTTGGTGTTCGTGGTTCGGGTGAGGGCTCAACAATCGAATCTAGCAAGGGCAAAGATTCAATTGTAAGGGCTCCTCAAAGCTTGACATGACCTTTTATGGAGGGGTTAAGGCTCTATGACGGGAGAAGCATGCTTCTCTAGGATGTTAACAAAGATTTTCCTCTATTCCGTCTTGGTTTTACATAAAACAACCCTCCAATGGTCATGTCAAAGCAAAGGGCAGCATCTATGTCTATTCCCAAAAGATATGCAAATGCATGTCGTTAGGTAAAGATAAGTCTAGACCGGTATGTGTTAACATTGTAAGCCTCGCCTAGGCTGCACCTATGGGTTCCTTCTCGCTCTGCTTGAAATCGAGGATTGCCCTTGGTAGAGAGTTGATATGGGGCGTAAGGGAGAATGTGAGACAAAACTTGTCTTTAAGTTCTCCCTAGTCTCCATTCAAACTTCCTATGGCATTAGTGATCCATTGCTTCGCCTCCCGTTTGAGGGAGAGCGAAAACAACTTCCACATAAGAATTTCATTGTGTTATGCCGGGGAATGCTTAGGCATGAACACATATCCTCAAAATCATGCAGATGTCTAAAATGATTTTCATCATCCAGACCGAGAAAGGCTATGCCCGAACCCGGGGTTCGAATCCTAGGTGGAGTTCACACCGGATAAAAATTCTGGTTTTTGAAAAAGAATTTTGGCTCAAAGAACTCCTCCTTTTGAAGCAAAAAGATTTGAAATTAGGATTGGCTTCATGGTGGTAGGATCAGATAGAAAGTGTGTTTGGTTTATAAAAAGAAATATAAAATATTTTTCTTTTTATAAAAAGATACGAGGACGAACTAGGTTCAAAGAAAATAGCAACCGTTCCCCGGCAACGGCGCCAGAAAGCTTGTTGACATTTCTTAGCGCAATCACCAAAGATAGATAAAAAGTCTATCCCCGGCAACGGCGCTAGAAAGCTTGTTGGTATTTCTTAACGTATGCAGAGAATCCGCAAGCGTACGGAAGTACCGTTGTAGCCTTCACCCGGAAGTATTCAGGGTATCGTATTTTCCATAGGGAACGGAGGTATTTCTCCTAGCTAATTCGTCCAAGGAACAACCCAAAGGTAGAGATAGAAAGGTGGGTAGAGATGGATTCCTATAGCTTTAGGGTCCTAAGCATAGCGATACAATACTTCCACTTGGTCACGCCGGGCACCGGATCGCACTCGGGTCTGCCAGTGATGCCGGCCTATAGCTCTACGCCGCACCCGGACGTGGGGATTACAAGGGACGGACGTGGCCGTCACCACCACCCGCCTACCACCTCAACCGTGGAGTGCGAGGCAAACGAAGGAAGCCTCTAGCCTAGACACCACGTCTATACTAGCGACTACTACTCTAGCGTCGCCACGGGGTGACCCGTCTCTATCGGGGCCCTCTACTAGAGCATCCGCCACAAGGACGGACGACGAACCCGTGAACAAGCATGGTAAAGCTCAACTAAACAAAAGACACAAAAGACTATAAGAAACACGAATACTCACTTAGCCAAGACCCCATTAGGGAGCCGAGTAGAATATCCGCAGAGGTACAAGGTCGGGGAGACACCGACAAGCCCGGCGCTTCCCCGCTCTCTTTCCTCACATCTCTCTCTCTAACTGTCGGGTACCTAGATTAGGGGGTCCTAAACTAGGGGATTAGAGACAGGCAAACCTGCTTCACCCCTCTCTAAATCCCAAAAGCTACTAAAAGAAATCCCCAATCCACTCATACTAGGCCGGCCCACTAACAGGCCCACAAAGCCTCACAGCCTTCTGACTCGAGCGACAGCCGCTCACCCACTCGAGAAAGAAGTACGGAAACCGCTCGAGCGAGCGACCGCTCGAGACGGTGACAGAAACCGCTCGAGCGAGCGACCGCTCGAGACGGTGACGGAAACCGCTCGAGCGAAACGACCGCTCCAGACGGAGACGGCGACCGCTCGAGTCCGCCTGCAATAATTGCCTATCCAAAGCCCGCACATGGCTACAGGGCTCGAACAGCGCCAAAGTACACTGACACCGCCTAACCCCATGGCTACAGAGCCCGCAATAGTGGAGCGTACGCCGGTCGCCTCCACCATTACGCTGCCCATCCCCCGGATTCGAGGATGGCAGGCGCCACTATTGCGCCATGCCTTGCACTGTGTCATGTATGGCACCCCTCCAAAAAGCCATGGTCAACTTTCCCTACCATCACGCACGTCGCACCGTCCCATCGCTCGGGTCGTCGACCCCTCGAGACATTCCGCCACCGCTCGAGAAATGATGGCGGATGTGACCGGAGTACGGGATGAGCAGTAATACGTCCATCCCACCTCGACGGCCGCTCAACGGGTTTCCCGGGCAGGCCATCATCACCCATGCCTCGGTTACATCAGCACGCGTCAGCACGGGACTGTCAGGCCTCCATCGACCATACTGCTACAGGCTCAGTCCGGATAAAAGCATGAATCTACCGGTTTAAACCGGATCGAGAGGGGCATCCACAGTTCCGACTACACGACTCGACGCCCGTACCTCGACGTCACGCATACGATTGCCCTACCAACTCTTGTACTCCTGAGCCTCCCCTTGGCCTATAAAAGGGGATGCCAGGGCCTAGTTTAGGGCGGGTTCTCAAGCACACACACCTCACTCGCAAAGTCTCAGGACTGCCTTGTACTCACCCCTGTACGAGCACCTAGGTGCAAGATAATACAAGTTCTCCTCCCCCCGCTGGACGTAGGGCCTTCTTTTGCCCGAACCAGGATAAAAATCTTGTGTCCTTCTTGCATCACCATCCGGATTAGGGAGCACGCTTAGAAATTTACTTGTTGGTGTGAAACCCCCGGGGTACGAAACACCGACGGTTGCGCGCTGCCAGGGGCTTGCGTGTTTCGCCCGATTCCCGCCATTTTTCCGGATGGCATCTTCCACTTCCTCGCTTCCGTTCGCTACGGTGATCTCGTTTGGGAGCCTAGAGTTCGTGTCGCTCGGTACGGGCTACGACATGGCTCTACTCTCGATCGGTGAACCAGGAGGGGGACGCTCGACACCCCCACGCGCTGGTGGAACCACGCGCCGACCGCGCCACCACGGCTCGCCGCCACGACGTCGACGCCACCAGCACCAGCTTCATCGCCAGCAGACACAGGGCCTTGAGCACCCTGCTCGCGTGCCCTCCCCGCCGGACGCCTCGACGCACCTAGCAGGGGTACCGAGCGCGCGGCAGGAAGTAGCACGTGGACAGGGAGCTCTCGACGTGGACCCTGGCTTCACGTTCGCCATGCGGTCGCTGAGAGAGCCCGGAGTGGCACCTCGAGCGAACGCACGACCGACGTCACCCAACTTGTTGCCACACGGGCTCTATCGAGCTCGTCGCAGGCTCCCGTTTGGGCTCACCAACGCCGCTGCCACATATACCCGCGAGATCCAGTCAGCCACGGGGCCACAAGAGGAGAGCCCCGGCCCCCTCTTGCGCGCTGCCATGAACTTGGAAATCGTGTGGCCGGCGTCGGTGGACCGCGGGTTTGACAGAGCACCCGGCTCACAACGCCACACCACGGTCGGAAACATGCGCCGCTGGATCGAGGAGGAGAGCACAGGGAGGCCCTGGACGCCGTCCAACGCTGACCCAGACTCTGATGACTCAGACTCAGGGTGCTATGACCCGGCTCGTGAGTGTTTCCGTCTCGACGGCGACGTCCCGTCAGATGAGGAGACCAGAGATGGCGCCGCCGTGGCCGCACCTACAGCCAACCGGGCAGACGTAACGCCGGCGGCCGGAACGTCAGCAGCTGGAGCCCTGCAGGTGATCGAGCCTCGCGAGGCGCCACTACAAGACCAGAACGACCAAAATGACGCTCGAGCGGCACAATGGGCACAAATCCGGGAGATCGAAGCCAAGATGAATGCGGAACGCGCAAATCTGGAGCTGCTCAAGCGTGTCCTTGAGCAGAACCATCCGCCTCCTCCTCGAGCTCTCAGCGCTCGAGGAAGAGCACGAGGCGTCTTTAACCGCATCGTCAATGATGGGCAGCCAGAAGCACCGCTCGAGCCAGCCCATTTCCCTCGAGCAAGCCAGAATGTCCTTG